>CM033350.1:27891202-28491202 GCA_019395295.1 Osmanthus fragrans
TGAAAAATAACCATTTACTACATATTAAAATTGAGCAGCGAATATTAATTTAGCATTTGATGCATGAATGTATATGTCGATCGTTGTGATCCAACATGCCTCTCTATAGGAAAGGTCAATGTGTCCACTGGTCAAGTTGAGACCCTCCAATTGACACAATATATCTGACAACAAATGTCTATATTAACCCGACCATCATTTTATATGGTCACCAAAATTATAAACGAGAGTCTCTATAGGAGGTTCAAAGATAATTTTGATTTGAGTGTATAAACCACTCCTACCCGGCCCGGACAATTGGCCGAGTAAACGTGACTCGGACCCTGAGCCAAACTGAGCAATATCATATTATGCAAATGCAAGTGGCCTGGTCAAAAATCTGATTTGACCGGGTCAATTAGCGGGTTTTATATAATTGACGGGCTGGATCGACCCGGTTGATTTTTTGACCAAATTTTAAAACATATCTCCATTGAAATTATAGGGACTTAAGATTTGAACACTTGACCTATGGCTAACTAGAGCATGAACTTACCACCAGAGCACACAACACTTTGCTTTCTTTGTGTAATATAAACTATATCTAAGCTATGAACAGTTTCCCCTCTTCAAAAAAATTGTGTAATATCAAATAATTATTTTATATACTTATTTTATTTGGAAAAAAAATAATTTTAACTAAGATAAATTTAATGGATAATACACATAATTTTTTGGTCAATAACTAACAAAAAGAGAAAATATACTTTTTAAATATTATATACAAAATTATAAAATCAATGTATCAATTATCACTAATAATTTAATTTAAAGGTATAAAAATAATTAGTGACAAACACTACACCAAAAAAGGCCTTTTGCAACGGTCAAAAAACGCTGCAAAGACCTTTTGCAGCGTTTTAGCGTCTGTTGCGGAGGTCGGTGTTGCCGTTGAGGGAAGAGTTTTTGCAACGTTCAAAAAACGCTGCAAAAGGTCTTTTGCAGCGTTTTTTGAACGTTACAAAAGACGTTGCAAAAGATCTTTTGCAGCGTTTTTTGAACGTTGCAAAAGACCTTTTGCAGCGTTTTTTAAACGTTGCAAAAGGCCATTTTGCAACGTTTTTTGAACGTTGCGAAAAAAAAATTTGTAGCGTTTTTAAACCTTGCGAAAGGATATTTTGCAGCATTTTTAATGATTTTTTGCAACGTTTGCAACATGGTCTTTTGCAGCGTTTTTTAAACATTGCAAAAGACATTTTTTTAAAAAAAATTAATTCGCATTTTTATTCCTGTTCTTTGATCAAATAATTCGAATAATAAACTCACAATTCACATAATAAAGAGATGAAAACATCAAAAAAATATAAGAAATCATATAATTAAAATGGTTGCTTGCATTGAAATTAATTAAACCATGCGAGTGCTATACATTGATTGTACAATATTCAAAATAATTTCATTATACTTCAAGTTTAAAATATCAACCCAACGATCAAAAAAGACCTTTCCATCATTTCGATGAGTACAAAAGGTGCAATAATTCATACTATAACATAAAAAAATGAGTCGCTCGCTGGTGCTGACATGAAATTAAGCCCATCTCTTACCGCCATCAACATATTGTACCTGCATTAAATGACTAAAATTAGAACAGTTCTGTATAACAAGCATTATTAAAAGGTCATTACAGCAAAATTGAACACTGTTTTTTTTTTTTTTAAGAAAAACATGCTTAAATTAAAAGATGTTCGAACATAAGATCTTACAACTCAATGATAAATCAAAACAAGAAATGGAAATCCAGATAGAGCATCAGGAAAACCATAATAATAAAAAATGCAAACGATGTCTTGAAAATAGATAATGTGATTAATCAATTGAAAGTAGAGACATGCCTTTAGATTATAGTTGAGATGCAGTAAATTATTGTATAGAATCAAGTGGAGGTGATAAGATATGTTTTAGGGAGAGCCCGAGAGAAAGGATGGGAGGTCTAATGAGAGGAAGTTCCTGAGAACGTTTGTAGCAGGATGATTAAGAATACCAGTAAAAGAAGAGGCATCATACTTAGGATTGAAGATGCATCAAACTAGATGTTCTCAAAACCCAAACAAGCTATCTGAATGGACTTTCTACATTCCCTTGGGAAATAGTGTGTAAGATAATAGGAGAAACTTAATACCCATCCATTTTTTTGCCTCAGTAAACTGGGGATTCAACAGTCAAAGATTTTTCTTACAAGTTGACACTGCATCTGAACCTATCGAATCCATTAAGCTGCCAAAATGCAGAAATTAGCAACAATTAGATGCCATCCTAATATTTCTCCATAATCCTTAAATACAGAACTGTCACTTTCACAAAAGCCAAAGAAAACTAAAATAGTCAACTGACACACCACTGCTTCCTAACAAGGATGGGATTGAAGATTACTTACTTTAAGGACCTAAGAGACAGCACACAGTGACCAAGGCATTTTTCTAGTGCTGCTCTTCTTTTATGAATCAAAATAGACAATAGATATATAGAATTACACTTCCCCTATAGTAGAGGAAGTGATGCACTAGAAGTGCCTTAGAAGTTATTTATTGGAGTTTAGAGGAACTCAATCTGTAACTTTTATTTCTGTTCATATAAATAGATCACCAAGTGATACCGTGAGAAAACATATTTGATAATACATGGGCTACTTCCAAAAATTTGACTAATTTTCACTAGCCATGACTCATAAGTGAAAAGGGTAGTAACAATTGATTACAGAAACAGAAATGTTTTCTGAAAATCAAAATTTATCTCTAATTACCGATTTGAACAATTAATAAGTAATGCAAGTAACAATATGTTCTGTCAAATCTCTACAAACTTCTATCGAACGAGAAAGAGGACGATTTTTTATACTAAATATTCATGTGATAGTTGCAAGAGCCTATTTTCATACCCAATTAAGAAGTACTGTCGGAACTTATGGAGCCCATATCGATAACAAAGTGATTATGCATGACATGAGATTGCAGCTTCAAAAGAAATCCAAAATCCATACTTTTAACAGCTCATAATTTCTTTCTCATAATGAAACCCAACACTTAAACCACAAGTAAAACAGAAGTTTCAACAACAAAAAACTTGAGATTTGAAAGAATAAAAGATATAGGTCAACAAACCAGGCCTATTAAAGTTCAGAGTTGAAGATACATAAAAACTAATGTTTAAAAGTGCAAGAGAATTATTCAATGATGCCAGGTTTATCTCTTCTAGATCACCAAGATTGAGAGAAGTATAAATTCTAAGGTATGGATATTCGTAGTCGCTACAAAAATTATAAACAAGCAAATCAATTAAGTTTAAATTATCTAGGAGAGCATCAACAGATAACCAACCATACCTTCTTGAATAATCAAAGCAAGTGTATATGTCATGAAGAGTTCGCAGTTTCAAATCCAACTGCCAGGAGGGTATCTAACAACCATGAAACAAAATTAGAGTTCACTCTCTTCAAGTAAAGCAATAAAGTTAATTTCATTGAAACAATAAAACACAAGATACCTTTTTCACTAATGGTACATAAATCACCTCTGGAAAATATGCCAAGGTGGTACCACTATCAATTATTGCTCCTTTATTGTCCCCAGCCGTATATATATATGTTGTAAGGTTCAGAAAATCCATACCGACTTGAACTGCAGTCATATTGACATTGTAATGGGGCCTACAAGTTATATAAAAAATTTAGTTTTAAGAGCTAGAATTTAAAAACTAAGACTAAGTGACATAAAAGAATAGTAAAAATGCTGAATGTTGCTGACAAGAAATATAATTGTAATTCAGATGAGATGGTTAAAATCGATCCATCAATATTAAACAGCCCCAAAAGTTGCTGACAAGAAATATAATTGTAATTCAGATTGCTTCTTTGCAAAACTATCAAGAAATATGTAAAATTTCCTATTTATCAGTTATTGCTTAAATGCAGGTGACTGACATCAGAACAATCAGTTTATCTGATTTTTCACGTCTTTGTTGATCAAAAACTTATGAAGTTGTACACAGGTTGAAATGCGGTTTGCAAAGGCCATAAAAAACCTTTAATAACACCTATATGATAAGTTTAGGTTGAATAGAAGCTTACAGAGTATTTGTTTGAACCAATTTGCTTCTCAAACATACGGATGTAATACAGCAGGTAAATGCCAAAAACTAGTTCAGGTGTAGACGAAAAGGCAAAAACTGATGCTATCAGCTTCCATATTTGAAGTTTCTTAAAAATGTCCTGTCATGAGAAGAACAATAAATTAATGCTCCTTTGCAACCTATAAATTAATGCTCCTTTGCCAAGGTGTCTATTAGAAGAACATATTTGTTTCTGCATTTCACTATTAGATTAGCGGTTTAAACATCAGAGCTTCTGTCACCCTAGTTGTTTGTTTGGATCAATGAAAATAACGGTAAGATAATCCAAGTCCATACCAAGAAACAGATACTCGAAAACATAAGGTTGCCTAAGACTACGATTTCAACCCAAAAGTAGCAGGCGTGAAGTCAGACACAGTGATAAATCCCCAATTCAGCAAGTAGCAACACACACAGAACGGCAGCACTAGCAGGCGTGAAGTCAGACACAGTCGCACTAGACTCTCGCACAGAAAATTAGCAAGTTACTGAAGTTAATCACATTTACCGATTTCGAAGCCTCAAAGTCAGATGACAGACCACAGACCACCACCACTTCTCGGCAGCAAAACCATCATCTCAAATATTGCAGCCAACATCATCACCACTGCCACCACCAGAGCTTAGCCATTGCACTGGTCATCGTAGCTTAGCCGTTGTGTAGAGAGAGAAAGAGGAGATTGGGAGAGAGAACGGGATGGTAGAGAGAGAATGAACGTGGTTGCACTGAGAGAGAAATAAGAAATTGGGAAATAATTAGGGTTTGGTAGGGTGGATGGTAGTGGGGTGGATATGTAGAATAATTTTTATAATATTCCTTATAACAAAATTTAGGGTGAGACTTTTTGCAACATTCAAAAAACGCTGCAAAAGATTCTATCTTTTGCAACGTTCAAAAAACGTTGCAAAAAGTTGAACCTTTTGCAGCGTTTTTTGAACGTTGCAAAAGGCTGAACCTTTTGCAGCGTTCGATAAACGTTGCAAAAGGTGTCTTTTGCAACATTCATTTACAAAATGTTGCTAAAACTTAATTTTCTTAACCAATCGCAACACTCACTTATTAAAATGTTGTAATAGACCCCTTTCGCAACATTTAACTACCGAATGTTGACGTTTATGTGTTGCAAAAGCTCATTTTTGGCGTAGTGAAAGAACTTTAAAATTTTAATTGTCTCAAATAGAAAATAGAAAATAATACTCTAAAAACTATTAGATTATTTTTAAGTAATGACTCACCGGTTCAACGGTTCGACCAGTAACCAGATGACCAGTACCTTGATCGGGTCGATGTTCGACGACTCTAATAACTATGGTATAACCTTTTATCTCAATATCTAAATACTTGAAAATAATTTCGACATCTATAGGATGATCATAAATTATATTCTATCTAGACAATCTTATCATAAATAAATCAGTCAAGCAACTCGAACCACACGGCCCTCCTATAAGGAGTTTGTTGTATTACCGACACGACGCAAGCATGTTATTTTGCTTATGGATTGACCAAAGGAAATCATGGGTTTTATTTAAATAACCACCATTTCCCACTCAATATTTTAAAGAAATTTTAATTTTAAATAATTACCAATTGTTTACATTAATTATATTAATGTACAATTTAATTATTACGATTTTTTCATTCAGAAAAATTTAATCTAAATTAAATTAATCAAGGAGAAACTGGTGGTCAATGATATGCATCCTATTCATGGTGTTACGAGTGATGCCATAAATAAATCTATATCTCATGATACTAAAAGTGACAATATTTCAAACAATAATTTAAAGCATCTATAAAAGAATAAAATTAATAATTATTTGTGACCCAAAATGACTCAAGAATTAAATTAAAAACTAATTGGAACCAAACTCAATATTTAATCTAAATCTTCAACCCAAAAATCTTCTAGAATCCAATAGTAGCACTCACAAAATAGCCAAGGACTTTGCCATCGTACCTGTAAAAAAACTTAATTTTGTGTTTTTTTTATATTCGATCTGATTCGAAAAAAAGAAACGAAACCAAAAATACTATGTAGATCTGATTTGAAAACATAATATCAGTTATTAACTACATCAAAACCATAATGCAAAAGCTAACTTCTCACATATTGAATGCGAAACGGGTGTGTATGTGGAGAATCAAGTGCAACATTGTACAATAATAAGTTGATCCAATTCCCGACTATAAAAGTCAAATATTTCCTTATTTCACTCATGGGATTCATACACCCCCAAACTTGTTTTCTTTTCACTTCCCAATGTGTATTCTAAAGTTGATTTTCAGTACCAAATTCTTACACCACTCAAGTTTGGTCGGATTTTACTAATTGCATTTCAACATATCAACAAATCAGGATTCTCCTTATTTTTTGCTGCTTCAACCTCCAAGAATCAACCAAGTTACTAACCTCTTGTCAAAAGTCTAATCCTCTAAAACAAGTGTTTGGGGTTTATTCAAGGCATGTAGTGCGTCTTCTGTTTTATGCACCTGTTTTTTCAGTTATGTATTTTTTAAATGAATCTTATGTACAGACTTCCCTCCATTAAGCTTTCTAAACGACTCGTTTAGCGAGCTCTAGGCCGATGACTCCCGAATCAGATGAGTTTAGGACATCAGGTTTTAAACCCTTGCAGGCTTAATTACTCGAATCATAAAGGTTACGAATGAACGTTTCACAATGAGATTATTATAGTTGTCCTCATTGGGATCTTTTTAGGGTAGCTTCACAACAATACAGCTTTTCCTTTTTATGCTGTGATTAGTGCAATACCCCTTATTAAACACGCATTCTCGAAGACCAAACTCTAACTTAAGTGTTTCATCCAATTTTCATCATATTAGTCTCAGACAGTCCACACAAAATTTAGCACACGCGGAATCCACATCTACATCCATATCTCCCTACAATTGTTCAATCATCCAAACTATCCTAAAGTTTGTCAAGGGATGTAAATTTTGTTTAGTGGTTGTTTGGATTTGACATCTAAGTTCTCTATTTCAACCTATAAACATGGATCAACCTATTCATGTACAATGCTACAATCAACTCACGTGCATAAATTTTTTTGTTCCACATGAATAAGCAAAAATATTAACTCAAGCACATAACTTATCCACAATTCATAAACCAACACATGTTTATCAATTATACATGTTACTGTCAGTAAGGCTATCTAACTCACACAAGCATACAAAACAAGTAATTTTTTAGTTTTTTATTTTTTTTAAAACATGTGCACAAATAAAAAAAAAACCAAGGCAAGTAGACAATTTATAATATCCCCCCAAGGTTAAACTAAACATTGTCCCCAATGTGAAATTAAAATCAAAGGAGGAGAACTTTACTGAATTGTCTGAGTTGCCAATGACGTTTTGGTGCTAATGATGCGGGAGTTGGTTGATGTTTCTTCTATCTTTTTCCCCCAAACTTGAGATTTATCCCATTTTATCCTTGTCAATGTTGGTTTGATTGTTCCGCGACGTCATGTTCCTGAAAAAGTCAAAATCAAAATTTAGATCTTGAATGCATCGAACAAAGGTTACTTAGCTCAAACATCTAATAACCAACTTAGTTGCTTAAGGACCTAAGGGGAGACGGGATATGTATGATTATTTCTCAATAAACTATAAAATAAAATAAACTATCCTATAACTAGAAAACAGAATAAATAAAAGGGAAGAAAGCTTGGGTTGCCTCCCAAGAAATGCTTCTATAACGTCATTAGCTTGACGCATACAACCTGTATCATGGAACTTTGAAGAAATCTTTTGATGCCTTGCTTATTTTGCTTATTTTGACTTTACTCCACTCTTCGTTCATTCTCCAAACCTCGACATTATCATTTTCAATGTAATAGGATTTTTTCATGCCTTCCAATTCAAACTCAATAATGTAGACTTCAACTTCCTCATTGGACTTAATCACAAAATCAATTTCTGTACAATCAGTGAATTCTGATTAATGTACGTTGCTTTCATTTTCATTGATTTTTACATCTTCATTCGATTCGTTTGTGATTGTAATCGATTGGGAACGGAAATAATCTTTTTCACTTATTGATAATAGGTAAAGTTACAATATATATACAAACTAGGAATTCTTCTATATTAGGTAGGTTACCAATTAGGTATTCCTATAATTAGGCATATATTTATTTATATTCTATAACACTCCCCCTCAAGTTGGAGCATAGATATTAATCATGCCCAGCTTGTTACAAATATAATCAACCTGAATCCCACTTAGAGCCTTTGTGAAAATATCTCCTAATTGTTCTCCAGTTTTCACATATTCTGTAGAGATTAAATTCTGCTGCAACTTCTCACGAACGAAATGACAGTCAATTTCAATATGCTTAGTTCGTTCATGAAACACAGGATTAGAAGCAATATCAAGAGCAGCTTGATTGTCACACCACAACTTTGCTGGTGTTGAAACTTTAAGACCAACTTCAGTTAAGAGTTGATATATCCACATTATCTCACACACAAACTGTGCCACAACTCTATATTCTGATTCTGCACTAGATTGGGATACAACATTTTGCTTTTTGCTTTTCCATGAGACCAAATTTCCTCCAACAAAAACACTGTAGCCAGTAGTGGATCTTCGGTCAATCTTGGAACCTGCCCAATCTGCATCTGAAAAGCATTCGATGTGAGTATGTCCATGAATTCTGTATAGTATCCCACGTCCAGGAGCTCCTTTTAAATAACACAGGATATGTTCTAAAGCTGCCCAATGGTGAACTATTGGGAAAGACATAAATTGACTTACAATACTGACAGGATATGCAATATCAGGACGAGTTACTGTAAGATAATTCAATTTTCCAACCAGTCTTCTATACTTCTCAGGATCTTCAAATAAGTTATCGTCTTTAGTTAGTTACAAATTAGGAAGCATTGGAGCATTGCTTGGCTCAGCTCCCAACTTTCCTGTCTCAGTTAATAAGTCAAGCACATATTTTCTCTGAGACAAAAAGATGCCTTTCTTGCTTCTCATCACCTCAACTCCTAAGAAATATTTCAACACCCCTAAATCTTTCGTGTTAAATTGAGTGTGAAGAAAGGACTTTAGAGATGAAATTCTCATAGTGTCACTGCCAGTAATAACAATATCATCAACATACACAACAAGGAGAATAATACCAGATTCGGACTGTTTGTATAAAACTGAGTGATCAGACTTGCTCTTTCGCATTCCAAACTTTTCCACTGCTTGACTAAATTTTCCAAACCAAGCGCGTGGACTTTGCTTCAAACCATATAAGGATTTTCGAAGATGACACACTTTTCCATACTCCCCCTGAGCAACAAACCCAGGAGGTTGCTCCATATAAACCTCCTCCTGGAGATCACCATGTAGGAATGCATTCTTGATGTCCAATTGATGTAAAGGTCAATCATGAGTAGCTGCCAGAGAAATGAATAAGCGAACAGACGTCAATTTAGCTACAGGAGAGAAAGTGTCAGAATAATCCACACCACAAGTTTGAGCATAGCCTTTAGCCACAAGATGGGCTTTAAGCCTAGCCATCGATCCATCAGGATTTACTTTGACTGCAAACACCCACTTACATCCAATAGCCCTTTTTCCGACAGGTAAATTCACCAAATCCCAAGTACCATTAACATCCAAAGCATTCATCTCCTCGATCATAGCATCACGCCAACCCGAATGGGATAAGGCTTCATGAATAGTGTGCGAAAGAGTTATAGAGTCAAGAGAAGCAACAAAAGAACAAGAAGAGGAAGATATACGATTATAAGAAACAAAAGATGAAATAGGATAAGTGCACTGGCGTTTACCTTTGCGAAGAGCAATAGAGAGATCAAGATCACTAGATACCGGATCCAATGCCGAAGAAGAGGCAGGTATCTAACATACATCGGGAGGGTCCCGTCGTCTAGAATACACATGGCGAATAGGTGGTGGGGGTGGTGTGGGAGCAACAGGGGTAGGAGCAACAGTAGTTGACTTGTAAGTGATATGATAAACCAACAAATCATCCTCCTCCCCTTTACTGAAAGAAGTAGAAAAAGTGGGAAAGAAAGGAATATGTTCCAGAAAAAGTAACATCAGCGGACACAAGATACTTATTGAGACCCGGACAGTAGCATCGGTACCCTTTTTGTAAACGAGAGTAACCTAGAAAAATACATTTTAAGGATTTGGGATCTAATTTAGTTACCTATGGACGAACATCACGAGCAAAACAAGTACTACCAAATATTATAGGTTCAATATGAAATAAGGGTTTAGTAGGGAAAATAACACTATAAGGGGTCTCACCATGAAGAACAGATGAAGGCATACGATTGATCAGAAAGCAGGCTGTGGAGACTGCATCAGCCCAAAATTGTTTAGGAACATGCATTTGGAACATGAGTGCTCGTGCTGTCTCAAGAAGGTGTCTATTTTTTCTTTCAGCCACACCATTCTGAGAGGGTGTGTCAACACACGAGGATTGATGAAGATTACCATTTTGAAGCATATAAGTCTGAAAAGAATCAGAAAAATATTCTTTGGCATTATCGCTTCGTAATGTATGGACCGACACATGAAACTGTGTTTTAATTTCAGCACAAAAAGCACTAAAATGAGAAAATAATTCAGAACGATTTTTCATTAAATATAGCCAAGTCACATGAGAAAAATCATCAACAAAAGTAACAAAATACCGAAATCCAGGTTTGGACACAATCGGACAAGGACCCCAAACATCTGAATGAACTAACTCAAAAGGAAAACTAACTTTTTTATTGACCCGAGGAACTGAGGACAAACGATGGTGTTTTGCAAACTGACACGACTCACAATCTAAAGACGATACATTCTGAAATTGGGGACAAAATTTCTTCAACAAAGATAAAGATGGATGTCCCAATCGACAATGTGTTTCAAAATGAGTTGAGACACTCGAACATGCAATGGGCTTGCGCACCTGGGTGTTCAGAATATAAAGACCGCCGGATTCATGTCCTCTACCAATAATCTTCTTCGTCATAAGATCCTGAAAACACAGTAGTCAGGAAAAAATGAGACACAGCAGTTTAACGTTCGAGTAAGTTTGCTCACAGACATCAAATTGAAAGAAAATTGTGGTAGACTTAAAACAGATGATAAATGAATGAATGGAGTTGGACTAATAGTACCAGAACCGAGAACAGAAGAGGTAGAACCATCAACTAAAGTAACATGGGAAGATGTTTGCGATTGAAACGTAGAAAAGAGACTAGGATTACCTGTCATATGATCTGTGGCACCAGAATCAATGACCCATTTTGAAGAAGAAGAGAGAAGACACGTAGTAGGTTTACCTGTCTCAGCAATGGCAGAGATAGGGTGAGGTGAATTCTTCAATGCGTCCTGGTATTGAGTGAATTTGGCAAATTCATCAGCAGAAACTGTAAGGACCTGCTCAGAGGATGAGGTGGGTGTAGTAGCGGTAGCAGCTGCAACATGAGCTCAGTGAAACCTTTGAGATTTATTGTGCAATTTTCGGCACGAGTTTCTGGTATGACCAGCTCATGACAGTAGTATCATACAACTCCCCCTTCATTCTGACTGCGATTGATTCGGCTACCTGTACCCCTGCCTCTTGTATTACCTCGACCACCTCGACTGATAAGAGCACTAGAAGACTGACCAGATGAAGTAACATAAGCACTAGTGACTGTGCGAAGTACTCTAGTAAATGTTTCTTGCAGGGATGAAATCTCAACACTGGAGAGAATCTGGGATTTAGCAGTTTTAAACTGAGAATTAAGACCAGCTAGAAAACTCATCATAGCCATTTTCTCCCGCTGAGTGTGTTGAACTTTCACATTTGGACTAAAAGGTAGCAAGACATTCAGTTCTTCGTAGATTTTTTTGAAATTCATAAAATAAGTCTGAAGAGACTGATCATGTTGCTCAACACGGTAAAAACCCTTACAGACTTCATAAATACGTGACACATTCCCTTTCCCAGAGTACATAACTCTAAGTATTCCATCAATTCTTTAACATACTCACAGTGATTAATCAGGCCGATGATCTCTGTATCAATGGAATTACGAATCTGTAAGAATAACCGAGCATCATCTCTTAGCCAAGTGTGGCGAGTATCATCCGTTGGTGGATCTTCTGTAAGATGATTGGCCATAGAGATACTCCGCAAATAGATCCGAACTGTCTTACACCAATCTAAATAATTTGAACCAATCAACTTATGCTCCGTGATTTTGGACATCACTGGAATTACATCAGTCAGAACTAAATTCTTTTGCTTGTCAGCCATAGAAACAACCACAAGATTGAAATAATAATTCAAAGAATGAGCCCAAAATAATAGGCTCAAACAACCAAACGTGAAATCGTTAGGATTTTAGCCTACAATTTGGAACAACAGCCCAGCGCACTTCACAGATGAATTGGACAACTTAACCAAACTATAGCCCAATTAAATCAGTCCAACACGCAACAATAATCCAATTAGCAACAATGACCCAAAGTCCAACAAAAGCAGCCCAATAGTAATCAAAGTAAGATAAACCCAGCCCAATTCCAACAACTAATGAGCCCAACAACAGATAACTAAACAATTCAATAGCCAAGAAAGGGAAAATCAAACCACAGTGAAGTCGAGGACGAAGATGACTCCAAAGATGAGGATGACAGTGATGACTTCGACGATGAATCTTATGAAAGTGATGACGAGACCCCAAAGAAGGTTGAATCTAGCAAGAAAAGACCTGCAGAATTCATGCCAAACAACGCGTTGGGAAACTGAGCAGCAAACTCGCGACGGCAAGTGCGGAACCCGATAGGGACAGCAGCACCAACAAGTTGCTACAACCCACGAAGAAAAGTGGAACGGAATCGGCAAGGAGCGATTGTACGACCACCGAAGAACGCCGACTTCTATGATGACGAGAAACCAGCCACCAACCACTCGAAGCAAAATACAGGTTCGAGAAAAAAAATTAGGGCTCAGATACCATGTAATCGATTGGGAACGGAAATAATCTTTTTCACTTATTGATAATAGGTAAAGTTACAATATATATACAATGATCCGCATTCTAGATCCACAGACAATAAGAAGTCTTTTTTTTTTAATCCCTTCGAGTGGATTGTGTTTCCACCTTTTGAATTCATTCCAGTAACTCCAATCTCCAATGCATATGTTGCGCTCTTCTAACTTGGCAAGTTTATTATAGTACTTTGCAATTACCCTCTCATTCAACAGAGGACCATTTCCCATAAATATGATGTTCTCTTCCCAATCGAAAGGTATATAATCTCTCAAAGGCATATAGTGTTCATCAGATTTGTCAATTGCTTCTTTTCGATATTTTAAATAATGTATGAACCCTAGAAGCTTTATCGTATGGGGGTGGGTGCGTGTATGCAAACAATGCTTAGTGTAATGCATCACATAGCAAAGTTGACTAAAGATATCTTCTACGAGCATGTAATTTGTATCCATGTCAAGATTACTTATTGCAATTGCTTTGCTCTCTTGCCAATGTTGGAATTATACATATATTATTGAATAAGACCTGGGAAAAAAAAAATACTAAAGAGATCAAGGTGGGTAACCAATATTAATAAAATAAAATAAAATCTAAGTTAAAATAAAAGCTACTTGGTAATAATATTAGTAAAAATCAAATTATACAATCCCGACAATTGCGCCAAAAACTTGTCAGGCATTTTCTACAACGCATTTACACCACAAGTGTATGATGTCAAGTTTTGTAATATAAGTAAAGGAGTTAGGATGTCGAACCTACAAAGATTGTAATTTAATTTTGTACTAAATACTATAATTGTGTAACTTTCTATTTTATCTAGACAAGTAAATTTTTTGATCAATATTGTTAACTAATCTAACGATGATTGTGATGAATTCAATGGATGCAAGTTATATGAATTAATCAATGTAAGAAAGGCCTAAGGCATGATTTCACCTAACTATCAATTATGATTCAATTATGTCAAGTTATAATAATCAATTTTTCTTAATTAAAAGCAAGAATCCTAATGTATTTCTCTCCCCTCTCTCGAGTGTAGGCTAGAAATTAATCCTAGATTTCGATTCCAATATTTCTATTCCGAATTAAAATCAAGAATTCATCAAGTTCATGATTCTAATATGGAGTAAGCTTCATATATCATATACCTTCTCTCGAAACCCATAAAATTTACGTTGTGTCAATTTTATGATCACGCCTAAATTTTCCTCTCTCAAGTGTCGGAATTTACTAGCATCTATTCATTCGATTAGTGACCAATTAATTGAAATCATTAAAATCATGACACAATTAAACATATGTGAAAAATCAAATAGAAATAACTATGATAAAATCAAATCATAATCTCAAGTTTTGGCTACAATCAATCCCTAAATAATAATTTAGTTCATGATATAATCTATGGAAATACAAAAATTCATATAAGAAAATATAGGGAAGAGAATAGAAAAACTAGGATGTATATCTTCAATTTATTCTCTTGATCTTGTTCTTTCCTCCCTTGAATTTATTTAATCGTTTGATGTTTTGCCTCCTTGATTATGTATCTTGCTCCCCTTGAATTGTAGGAGAAAATAGGTCTTTCATCTTCTATTTATATTATTATTGGAGTCTTGGACGAATTAGGGTTGAGTTGGGCAAAGAAAAAGTGTCCAAAAACATTAAAAACTCTTTTCCCGCACAGGTGAACCTCGACGCCACTATAGCGGCTCTGTGGTGTCGCGAATTCTGTGATTTACAACAAGCTTGGCGCCTCGGCGCCCTTTTGGGCGCTACGGCACCCGTTTTGAGTAGAATTTTAGCACTGCACTTTATTCAGTATGTTTATCCTAACTTTCTCATCTGATGTCCGATTGAGGTGATTCAAGATTCGTTGGAAAGGTAACTCAAAAGGGTACAACGTTTTCAGAAATCATCATCCAATTCAATCATTTGCTATATCAAAAATGGGTCTCAATATGAGACTAAAAATCCAGGGCAAAATGTTTTCAGTTGAAAATAGAAGTGTGATCATACTTTGACTATGCTTCATCCCTTTAGACATCTTTCTTTATCCAATTGACTCCTAGCACTCTCGGACCTTCATCGTGAGTTTCGACACAATTTTTAAGTATTTTCACGTGATACCGTCCCAAAGACGTGCCAATTAATTTTCCTTACTTATTTTAAATATGTCGTCTTAATTAGTAAAATGGCAAGTAAGGGTCATTCCTACAGAGGGTTGGTTCAATTTTATCAATTGCAAACTAGAAAATAAAATACGAAATTAATTAAATGGGGGGATTTTGTAACTCCCCGACCCCTAGTGGACCGGAACGCTACTTACTTTACTTCATTAACCTGTAGTTCAGTAACAAGTATACACATTTTCTTAGCGAAATCTTAAATCTTACAATGATAATTTAAAAACAATACTTCAAATGCTAAATAAAACACTGAATAATTTTCTAAACCTTCGAAATGTAATTTATTTGAAGAAGATATAACGTGTTCTCGCATTCAGCGTTATTCAAACATTTTAAAAACATAACATTGGAAACGTTTCATAAAAATAAACATAAATAACTTGTTCACCGGTTTCCATGGGCTCGTTGCATCACTCTCCATCTTCTCCTTTATCCATGCCCAAAGTAGCAAACTTTCAATCTGTAGAGAAGGGATTAAACCCGTGAGTTGAAAACTCAATATATGTCATTGGTGCATTCGTGATTAAACTATATATTTCAAAACTTGTAACTTTAAAACCTTTTTATAGAGGATTTCCGGTAGAATCCCAATCATGTAAAGTCATGACTTAACACGACGCCTCGACTGGACATTCATGTCGTACCCGAAGACACCATTTGACATGAAGGGTATGCCGTACCGAAGGTACCATTTGTCATACAAACATTAACATAGATCATGTCATACCCAAAGACACCATTTGACATGGAAACATCATTTGCAAGAAACTTACAGCCTAACACGAATTAACAACTTTGCACATCTACCTATCTTGATTGATACTTTGAAACTTGTTGAAAAATGCACTCCTTTGATGTTTGAAAACCGTTGAGAATTCAAGCTTGGAAAACACTTCTTGATAACACTAAAACTTCTAAAAAAAACTAGTTTTTCTCCCTCTCTTTTCTCTCTTTCTTTCTATCTTTCCCCTTACTTTCTTTCTTCTCTCTTTTGAAAGCTCTTCTTGTATGAAATGGTGTGTTGAACCATGAAATTACCTCACTCTTATATAGGAAAATGTAGGTTGGGGTCACTAAATGCACTTTTAAAGGTGGAACCTTTTCACTTTCTTGGAGTTATGTGTGAAGGAGTAATTTAGGGCACAAATTGGTGGGGTTTAACTCTCCAAAACGTGGGTGGCCACTCCCTGGACATTTAAGAGGGTAATTGAAGAGAGTAAAAGTCCAAATTCTAGAAAGAACACAAGAATTCTTCATTTTTAGGTAACTTCGGTCGATCGGATCATATCTTCGGTCGACTGAACCTCTGCAGGTTCGAAACCAATTAGCTGCAGGAGCTTTTGGCTAAGAGAGGGTTGATCGAACTAACCAACCGGTCGACCAAAACTCGACCAAAGAGTGCCAAGTACGGTATTTGTCAAATAAATTCAAACTTTAACTTTCACGCATTGTAAACATATTAGACTATTTATTGAGCTTTCTTTCCTTATGTGGGCTGGGCCTAAGATCTTCATAAAATATAATAAGCCTACTTCAATTAAATTTCCGGGCTTCTACATCTCCCACACTTTAAATAAAATTTCGTCCTCGAAATTTACCTTATAATTGGGCAAGGAGTGTTGGATACTTGTCTTTAACTTCCTCTTCCCTTTCCCAAGTAGCTTCCTCCACTCCATGATTATTCCATTTTACTTTGACCAGATGAACTTCTTTGTTCCGTAATTTATGTACCTGTCCATCCAGTATCTGAATCGGTAACTCCTCATAAGACAAGTCTTTTTGCACTTCCAAGGATTGATAGTTTACCATATGCTTAGGATCATGTATGTACTTCTTGATCATCGATATGTGGAACACGTTGTGCACCATCGATAATTCCGGCGGTAACGCCAATCGATAAGCCACATTTCCAACCTTGTCAAGTACTTTAAAAGGTCCGATATAGCGAGATCGTAGTTTGCCTTTCTTGCCAAATCTAAGCACACCCTTCATTGGTGCCACCTTTAAAAAAACTTTTTCTCCTACTTGAAATTCCAAGTCCCTTATTCTTGTATCGGCATAGCTTTTCTGTCTATCCTATGCTGCCTTTATCCTATCACTGATCTTGTCAACCGCTTCGACTATCCTTTCAACAATTTTTGGTCTCAAAACTCTCTTTTCTCCAACTTTATCCTAATGTACGGGTGATCTACATCTTCTACCATAGAGAGCTTCATATGGTGCCATTCCAATGGTTGCTTGGAAGATATTGTTATATGCAAATTCTACCAACGGTAGATATGATTCCCAGCTTCCACCTAGATCTAAAACACGTGCTCTTAACATATCTTCCAAAATTTGGATGGTCCTTTCAGACTGACCATCGGACTGAAGGTGATATACCGTGCTGAAGTTCAACTTCGTTCCCATAGCTCCTTGTAAACTTTTCCAAAATTTTGATGTAAATCTTGGATCTCTATCAAACACAATGGACACAGGTACGCCATGTAATCTCACAACCTCCTTAATGTACAACTGTGCCAACTGGTCTAGACTGAATGTTATTTTCACTGGCGGAAAATAAGCTGACTTTGTTAGCCGATCTACTATTTCCATTTGGCATTGTGTCTTTTTGCTGACTTCGTAAAACCTACTACGAAGTCCATTGCTATGTTCTCCCACTTCCATCTGGGTATGTCCAGTGGATTTAACAATCCAATCGGTCTTTGATGTTCCGCCTTAACTTTTTGGCAAACTATGCACTTTTCCACAAATAGTCCTATGCTCATTTTCATATTCCTCCACCAAAATGTATCTCGAAGATCTCGATACATTTTCGTACCACCGGGATGTGTAGTGTACGGGGTGGAATGAGCTTCTTCCAGTATTTCATTTCTTAGAACTTCATCTTTAGGCACGCAAATCCTTCCTCTAAACATCAGTGCCTGATCCAAAGCTATTCCAAAATCTCTTTTTTATCAGTTCCAACTTCGTTCTTGATCTTTTACAGGAATGGGTCTTTACTTTGTGCTTCAATGATCCGCTCTCTAAGAGTAGGTAGAACTACCAAAGTTGCTAACCGAGCAGTAGCTAGCTCTGGTGTGGTAATTGCTTCGATTCGCAGACTTCTCAAGTCTTGATCAACTCCATCTGAGTAATGGATAGTGATACCAACTGTCCTATCGACTTTCTACTTAGGGCATCGGCAACCACATTGGCCTTACCCGGACGGTAATGAATAGTACAATCATAATCTTTTACCAATTCCAACCACCATCTTTGTCTCATGTTCAATTCCTTCTGTGTGAAGAAATATTTGAGACTCTTATGATCTATGTAAATGTCACACTTCCCTCTATACAAGTAGTGTTGCCATATCTTCAAGGCGTGTACTACCGTCGTCGTAAGTTCAAAATCATGCATCGGGTAGTTCTGCTCATGTTTCTTCAATTGTCTTGAAGCATAGGCTGTCACTTTTCGATTCTGCATCAGCACACACCCCAATCCTTGCTTGGATACGTCACTGTATATAACAAACCCTACCGTTCCTTCAGGTATTGTTAACACAGGTGCTGATATCAACCTCTGTTTAAGTTCATGAAAACTTTGTTCGCATTTATCCATCCATTGAAATTTTACTCATTTCCTTGTCAATTGCATCATTGGTCCAGCTATCTTAGAAAATCCCTCTATAAACCTTCGATAATACCCGGCCAAACCCAGAAAACTTCAGACTTCACCAGCATTAGTTGGTGCTCTCCTGTTGGTTACTACTTCTACCTTTGCTAGATTCACTTCAATTCCTTGGGCAGTGACTACATGTCCAAGAAATCCAACTCGTTCAAGCTAAAACTCGCACTTCTTGAATTTAGCGTATAGGTTCTCCTTACGTAGTACCTCTAGGGTTATTCTTACGTGCTCTTCATGTTGCTCCTTACTCTTGGAATATATCAGAATGTCATCGATGAATACTATGACAAACTTATCCAAGTACTGATGAAATACATGATTCCTCAGGTCCATGAACACTGTAGATGCATTGGTTAGACCAAATGGCATCACTGTAAACTCGTAGTGTCCATAACGAGTTCTGAAAGCTGTTTGGGTATATCCTTTGACTCTACTTTCAATTGGTGGTATCCTGATCGTAAGTCAATCTTGGAAAACACATTACCTCCTTTCAACTAATCTATCAGATCCTCGATTCTTGGGAGTGGGTACTTATTCTTGATGGTTAATCTATTTAACTCCCTATAATCGATGCACATCCTCATACTTCCATCTCTTTTCTTCACAAACAACACCGACGCACCCCATGGAGATATGCTTGGCCGTATAAAGCCCATATCTAAGAGTTCTTGCAACTGCTTCTTTAACTCTTGTAGTTCCTTCGGGGCCATTTGGTATGGGGCCTTAGATACTAGTGCCGCTCCGAGAATTAGGCCTATGGTAAATTCCACTAGTCTATCTGGCAGAATGCCCAATAGTTCTTCTGGAAACACATCTACAAACTCCCGTACTATTGGTACGTCTTCAACCTTCATCATCTCTTGTTTCTCTCCTAAGATATTTACTAGGTATCCTTGACATGTTCCTTTGCTCAACATCTTCCTAGCTTGTAAAGCCGATATTAGTCGAATAAGAGGTTTCATTGTCATTCCATAGAAAGAAAATGATTCATCTCCTGGTTTCTGAATCACTACCTCTTTTAGCCATAAAAGTTGTTGATACAAAAGAGTGTGTAGCTCCTGAATCAAATAATACATAAGCAAATGTATTGGCTATCAATGGTATACCTGCTATGACGTTCGAGTTTTCTTCTGCATCTTTCTGAATCAATGCAAAAACTCGTGCTTTCCCTTTCTGGTTCTAAACATTGTTGTCATCCTTCTTCGGGACAAATGTGGTACAATCCCTCGAAATATGCTCTGATACCTGCTATGACGTTTGAGTTTTCTTCTGCATCTTTCTGAATCAATGCAAAAACTCGTGCTTTCCCTTTCTGATTCTAAACATTGTTGTCATCCTTCTTCGGGACAAATGTGGTACAATCCCTCGAAATATGCTCTGGCTTACCACATCGAAAACATGCATTCTTCCCTTGTAAACACACGCCACGATGCGTCTTTCCACACGTAGTACATGGCTCTAAAACCGACACAATGCTCTTGTCGGCATAGGCTCCGCCATTAGCTTTCTTGTTCTGCCACTTGCCTTGTCCCTTGTCCTGGCCATTCCACTTCCTTTTACCCATATTACTACTGTCCGGTTGCTTGACCAGTTGACTATGTCGCTTGGCGTTGGTCTTCTGATACCAGATGGCATGAGCTCTTTCCAGCATTTCACGATAGGAGGCGAAATGATGGGACATAAGTATCCTGCTCATATTTGGGTTCAACCCTTGTTCAAACCTCTTGACTTTCTTTTCCTCCGTATCCACCAGATGTGGAGCATACCTTGAAAGTTGGTCGAACTTCCTTTCATACTCAGTCAGGGACATAGTCCTTTGCTTGAGTTGGAGGAATTCACTTTCTTTGTGATCCCTCAAAAACTATGGGAAGTACTTATCCATTACTTCCTCTTTAAACGGCTCCTAAGTCAATGCCGTTTGTTGCTCCGGGGTCCTCGTCCTTGACATCGAGTCCCACCAGTGACTTGCATCATCGGAGAACATGAACTCGGTGCACTAGACCTTTTGGGCGTCCGTGCACCCTATTAATCAGAATATTTTCTCCAACTTATGCATTCTTCGGCTGCAAGTGGATCAGCTGCTCCATTGAAAGTAGGGGGTTGTGCCTTTGAAATTGCTCGACCAATGAAGCATAAGTTGGAGAAGCATTAGGAGCTAATGGTAGGGGTTGAGCTTAGTTCGGGTTCTGCCTGCCAATGTCTTGAACCGCTCGGAGGAGATCTCTTATCAAGTTGGTTTGGTTTGCGTGAGCCATTTTTCTTTAGGCAAAACATATGGTTCTTTTATTAGTTTCTCATTTCAAATACCAACAAAGAAGATAAAATTTTTATTTCTTGACATAAGGAAACTATTACAAGGATCTAAATCTAATCCTTATAAGTTCTACAAATCTTCTTTGGTGGAGCCTCATCTCCAGAGGAGTCTTCTGCCTCAGGTCCAGACTCTATGTCCATCTCAACCTGTGGCTCGAGCTCAGAATCATTCTCTTCTTCGAGTTCTTCCTCTTCATCGAGTTCAATTACTACCCCCGGTTGAGGTTCTAAGTTTTTCTCTCCATAGGTCTAAGAGTGAATGGTAATATACTTCAAACTCGAATAAATTTGGGTGCTCCTCTAGCATTGTATCCCTAACCATGACTCTCATATCTCCCCATTGAGGTTGGAGGGAGTGTATGAGGTTATCTATAGCCTCCACATGCGTGATCTCCATTCCAGCATTCACCGCTACCGTGCATCTCTCATAGATATCATGTACGTATTCGTCAAGTGGACAGAGTGGATCAGTCACATAGTTTTGGTAAGATTGAATAGCGATTATTAGTTTCAATGCTGCTTTATAAGCCCTAGCAGTTCCACGAGCCGTGGTCTTTCTAGCAGTTTGATAAGTCCTAACCATATTTGCTACATAAAGCCCAATTATGCATTTCCATGTCATATCGTATAATTATTTTGCCCTTAATTACTAGCCCAAGTCCATAACATGCTTTTTATATGGTACATCCTTGATTTTAACACATACTTGAAAAATAATTTCAAAATATGTCATAACATAACAAATCATCACATAAGCATAACTTTTCATAAACATAAACTTTTAAACATACCTGGGCCATAGGATGAGATTGATGGATGGATGCACGATACCATAGAGTACCTTAGACTTTCCATTTTCATTTTTCTTTAAAAAATACTTGGTCTACAGAATCGGCTAAACATTTGCTCTGATACCACGCTGTAACGTCCCGACCCCTAGTAGACCGAAACACTACTTACTTTACTTCATTAACCGGTAGTTCAGTAACAAGTATACACGTTTTCTTAGCGGAAGCTTAAATCTTACAATGATAATTTAAAAACAATACTTCAAATGCTTTAAACAAAACACTGAATAATTTTCTAAACCTTTGAAATATAATTTATTTGAAGAAGATATAACGTGTCCTCGCATTTAGCATTATTTAAACATTTTAAAAACATAACATTGGAAACATTTCATAAAAATAAACCTAAATAACTTGTTTACCAGTTTCCATGGGCTCATTGCATCACTCTCCATCTTCTCCTTCACCCATGCCCAAGGTAGCAAACTTTCAATCTGTAGAGAAGGGATTAAACCCGTGAGTTGAAAACTCAATAGATGTCATTGGTGCATACATGATTAAACTATACATTTCAAAACTTGTAACTTTAAAACCTTTTCATAGTAGGATTTCTGGTAGAATCCCAATCACGTAGAGTCATGACTTAACACGACGCCTCGACCGGACATTCATGCCATACTCGAAGGCACCATTTGACATGGAAAGGTATGCCGTACCGAAGGTACCATTTGAAATACAAACATTAACATAGATCATGTCGTACCCGAAGGCACCATTTGACATGGAAACATCATTTGCAAGAAACTTACAACCTAATACGAATTAACAACTTTGCACCTCTATCTACCTTGATTAATACTTTGAAACTTGTTAAAAAATGCACTCCTTTGATGTTTGAAAACCTTTGAGAATTCAAGCTTGGAAATCACTTCCTGATAACACTAAAACGTCTAGGAAAAACTAGTTTTTCTCTCTTTCTTTCTATCTTTCCCCTTACTTACTTTCTTCTCTCTTTTGAAAGCTTTTCTTGTATGAAATGGTGTGTTGAACCACGAAATTGCCTCCCTCTTATATAGGAAAATGTAGGTTGGGTCACTAAATGCACTTTTAAAGGTGGAACCTTTTCACTTTCTTGGAGTTATGTGTGAAGGAGTAATTTAGATGGTTAAATACACAAATTGGTGGGGTTTAACTCTCCAAAACATGGGTGGCCACTCCCTGGACATTTAAGAGGGTAATTGAAGAGAGTAAAAGTCCAAATTCTAGAAAGAACACTAGAATTCTTCATTTTCAGGTAACTTCGATCGACCAGATCATATCTTCAGTCGACCGAACCTCTGCAGGTTCGAAACCAATTAGCTGCAGGAGCTTTTGGCTTAGGGAGGGTCAATCGAACTGACCAACCGGTCGATCGGACTCTGGAATCAGTCGATCGAACCTTGGTGAAAGAGTGCCAAGTACGATATTTGTCAAATAAATGCAAACTTGAATTTTCATGTCTTGTAAACATATTGAACTATTTATTGGGCTACCTTTCCTTATGTGGGCTGGGCCTATGCTCTTCATAAAATGTAATAAGCCTACTTCAATTAAATTTTCGAGCTTCTACATATTTGGTTTGTTGAACTAAGATAAGCAGTAAAATTAAAATAGAAAAGACTTGAATTATAAAGTGAACAAAGTAGTTTGAAATCAAATATGTGAAAGTGTGATCGAGGGGTATTTCGTTACCACGAGAATGATTTTCCTTTCAATTATCACAAAAGATTTTCGTTCTCAATATTAACAACAATTCGAGAATAATTACAAGCTCAATTATCTCAATCTCTTCTTACATATTAATTGAATAAAACAAGCTCTTTACCCAACCCTTTTCATTAAACAACCTAGAACAAGTTCTCTAAATTTAATTTAACAAAAGTATTACGACAAAAGAGATGAATTGAATTAAGGACAAACTCGCAAACTCGGTTTACTTACTTAAGTGCTAATCCACATACATTCAATTGAAAACTCCACATAATCTATTGAAATGTAATTGCTACAAGGTTTTAGAATATATAGCGAGTACGTACTATAAATTCCAAAATAGCATTCATTGAGTCAACCCAATCATTACACCCAAATAATCAAGAACAAAATAAACATTTAAAGCAATGGATTAACACACATCAATCAAGAGAACTATAAAGCACAAATTAATTGAAAATCATTACTCGGGTTTGAAATCACCCCCAATCACATTAATGTTTAGTTACCCATGAAATATTCACAAATAACCAACAAAAACTTACAACCCATTAATGCAAAAAAAAAAAATAAAAAAAAAAATTAGAGAAAGAAAAGCTTATTGGTAAAGGTTGAGAATCTTCAATATCAATAGGTCTTCATCTCCAAGCTATTCCTCAATTGCCAAGTTCCAAGCTTTCACAAAAATCCCAAAGGAAACAAAAAGAAAAGAAGAAGAAGAAGAAAAGAAAGAAAAGAAAAAGGAAGAAAAAAATGAGAAAACATAGGGCTTTTCTTTTTAGATCAAGATGGGTCCTTGAATAATGAGAGCAGCGCAACTACAGTGGCGCTGTAGCGCCAACCCATTTTTCCCATTTTGTAGCCCAAGTCCTTGGGGTATTTGCGTGTCTAGCCTTCAAACTTTCATCTTGAACATTTTAGTCATCATAATTTGACTTTTCTTTCTATTTCATCCTTAAACAATTGCTATCCTAGGTCCTTCAACTTTCGACTCTTGTACATTTCGGTCCCCAATTTTATCTTTTTGTGCATTTTTAGTCCTTTTTCCTTCCTGCATCCGTTTTCTCCTCCAATTTGGGATTTTGGCAATGAAAAATCTACAAAATAGAATATAACTATATTAAGTAGTAAAATATTAATGAAAACTCACAAATATCTAAATTTAATGGCCCGAATAAGTGCAAAAACCCGCACTTATCAGCACTTTAGTCCTCGAACTTTGGATCTCTTACGATTTAGCCATTTTCTCCAAATTTGCCAACTTTTGACTATTTCCTTCAATTTCATCCACCTATACCACAACATCAAAATAATAAATTAAGTGGCATAAATATCATGAGTGTGGAGCAGTCATCAAGCACCAATCTGTTGACCTCGATTTCTGCAGACAACAGATATGTGGCCCACTCTCTCACACATGAACTGATTCCAACACATAAGGACATATTACTAGTCGCGAATACTGCGAAAATGTGGACGCGAGAGAAGCTCAACAATGCAAGACAAATGTGTTTAGGTGCAGGCGATGAATTTATGAAACGATTATTTACTGATAATCAATCGCAAGTAGCTCGATCAAAGTAAAATAATGTTAATTTATTGCTTATAAGTGAAAAAACCGATAAGAGAGAAAACAAAGGGTGACTTTTTGTATCTAGACTTGCATTAACCTTTAAATGGTACACGGAGGTGGCCCTCGGATGAAAGTACATGTGACCTTATCTCCATAGTCGAAGCATCTAATCCTAGGCATCAATTTAAATTTACTAGCTTATGACGCCTTTAATGCTTTTCCAGAACCGCCACTCTATTCACAAGGCTTGGCATTTATACTCTTTACAAGTGTCCCATCAATCATTCCAAAAAGATTTTATACATTAGTTCAAGTTCTTCATGTGGGTCGTCACTTGCTCTAGCTGTAACACCCCAAAAATTTTATAGAATGAACTTAATTGTTCTATCTGCTATATATTTTATATTTAAAAAATGATGGACTAAAGTGATATGCGTGTTAATTCAATTTTATTTGGGTTAAATATTTAGTTTTCAATAGAGCAATGATAAATATATTAATATTGTACTCCTTAGATAACTCGTAATTAATCATGTATATTAGGCTAGATAAAGAGCCGATTCGGATAAGTTAGCATCAATATATTTCAGTTTAAAGAAGTTGATACATTGGAATGTGCCTTGGACACTCTATGAGATCAATGTGCCCAGTAAATTTAGTTTTTATAAGCTTGTAATTTATTTCGTCTTTAAAAGTAAATTTTTGTATAATATATATTTACTTATTTACGACTAGTCACCTCCATGTATCTCTCCTTTATATTAAGCAAGCTTTTACATAATTTGCTTGACTAACGATAATACATGATTTTAGCCAATGCAGTTGAATTTTAATCACCTAAATTGCATAATTTTTATCCTACAAACCAAGGCTCTAAAAGTAGTCATTTGGCTCATATTTATACACGTTAGAAAGATAATAAAAAAAACCATTACTTATTCTGTCGAATCAAAACACGTTCAAATCCAATATGAAGCCCTCATTCTGCTGCCTCATCTTCTTGGATTTAATGGATGTTGCATTTCAAAAACTATTTTATCTAACAAGGTAGGATTACCATGTGCAAGTGGTGAGTCCCGTTTAATTTATTTCTTCATGTCGATAAATATTATGCTAATGAAAGTTATGATATGATATGATATGAAATGGTCATCCGGTACCAAAGATATGATAAACTATGAGCTCTTACCGGATTTCTAAAGATATGATATGACGGTATGATATTTTTGACACATGATTTAGTACTGTTAATCGGGATTGCACCATATTTTCATGTCCTATTGGGTATTTTCCAAGTACTCACCCTTTTTCCTACCTCTCACAGATTAGATCGGGTCGTTGGTTTGCGGGTGATGAGATGCAGTTGTGGTGCCAAGATTTTTGAGACTCAAAAAAATAATCTGTTGAAATTTGACTATGAAGTTTATTTTCAACATTTATTTTAGTTTCATTATCATTGTGGAAATTACCATTTAGAGTTAGGAATGTGTTTTATTTTGACTATGTTTCATATATGATTTATTTAATATTGATAGAAAAGTTAAATAAAAAAAGGGAAAAATATAGTGTTTGGATATTGATATGATTATTAAAATTGTGGAATGAAACATTTAATAACGATTTTAAAACGTAAATTTTGGGTCGTTACAGTAGCGAGCTTCGGACTTCGTGGAACTTCCTCGCCTCATTCTCTTCTTCAACAGAAGAGACATGAATGGCCTCAGACTAATTTCCCAGGCCTCGTCACTTATGTGGGAGGCTTCACAGGAAGTGGTTCCAGTACTTGTGTAGGTCGGCTAATTGACCAAGGAGCATTGGTGATATGATCTGGCCTAAGCCATAATTGGAAGAAACTTTTCTTATTCATGAAGTATTTTATTTTGGCTAGAATTCTTATTTTTTGGCAAGTTTGTTATTTTAGGACTCTTAAATTTCATTATTTCCATATTTCCTAGGTTTAGAATAAATAGGAATTTTATTCTCATTGTATGGACAAGTTGATTATTATGAATTAAATTAAAGCCTTGTTTTTCTCTTTGTTCTTGATGGACAAGTCGAACTTATCAAATATGTAATTATATTTGGGGCATTCAAACATCGGATCGTGGGTTCTTCATTGTGTAATCAAGGGGTTCACACATTTTTGTTATCGTTGGGTCTTTTGCTTCACTTCGTTGGGTTCAAGTCCAAAACCTAGAACTTATCAACAGATTAGACAACCTTTGTGGTGTTTGCAAATCAAGGTTCGTTGGTTTTGTGATCAAGATGTCTTTCAAGCTCCGTTCTTGCTTGATTGTTTGGTTCAATAATCTTCGGGTTGAGATCCTATCATCTACAACTTGAATTTGGGCTTTCCTGACATTTTCGAAATCAATTCTGTGAGTTCCATGATATCCCCTAACCAGGATCTCATCAGTTGGTATTAGAGCTTTGTCTCCAATTTAATCAGGTTCTATCTTTTATTTGAAAGCCCAAGATTGGCTAACCAAGAGGGGGTGAATTGATTTTTAAATCTTTTTCGAAAATTAATTCAAGATTTAATATGATAATAAAGTAAATGATGGAATACAACTAAACATAATTATGTAGGCAAGTAGAATAATGTAATTTTCATAAAGTAAGAGCGTTAAGTAAAAGGGATAGAGAATGCAAACGATATAATTATGTAGGTTCGATCCAAGGCAATGATCTACGTCCCCCGTTACCAAACTCTCCGACACGAGCAATGCCTTTTTCACTATGTTGATTGACTTATGGTGAAATCCAACCCTTTACAATGCTTTCGATGACTTACAACCAAGGAGCACCGATCCTTTTACAATATTGAGCTTTCCGGGACCTCAACACGACCCACAAGTTTGAGTTTACAATTTGAAACTATTCCTCTCAATAAATGATATTTTCAAGGTTGAGTACAATAAGAGAAAATAGGCAAACACTTTAATGAATGGCAATCAATGAAGCTCAAGTGTTTTGTGAGTGCAACTTGTGATCAAATGATTTTCAAAGGTTGAATCACTCAAAAGGTATTTCAAGAATAGATAAAAATGAGTAAACAGTATAGAACCAATACTTAAGCTCAAGAGTATCTCACTTTAATGCTCTTAGAAGTGTTGAAATGAATGTAAAGTGAGTTGGTATTTATAGTTGAAGAATCGTCAAAAACTTTGCCAAACCGAACGACCAACCGGACGACCGAACGATCCAAACTAGCCGTCAAAAAATCTTTGTCAGAACGGTAAAAAAATATTGACCATTGCTACTGAACCGGAAGACCGGTTTGCCATCCGGACGTCCGGATGGCTAGCACCTTTTATGGCCAAGACTTCTTTCAAAATGGTTTTTTTTTTGTGCGAACATAAATTTTGTCGTTTATAAGAAAAATCTACCATTTGAGCTTTTTAATATATATATATATATATATATATATATATATATATTTGCCAAGAATTAAAGTGTTTTACCTTTACAAACAAACTAAAAATATCTAGTTCTAATGTCCTTGATTTACTTGGAGCGAGGCACGCTTGCTTGATTTTGAGATGATGCAAGGTTTGTCTTCATATCTTCTCGATCAAATTTTATGTTAAGCTTCCTTGATAGACAACTTCCCGTCCAATAGTTTTGACTCAATTTTGGCCGACATGCAACAATTGAAGATTTAATTAGAGATAAGCATAGTTTGTTTGTTATAATCAAAACATATGATTTGACCATAGGTCAACAATTTCCCCCTTTTTGATTATGACAAACACTAGATGATTTGTAACAAGAAGAATATCTCATATAATTCAAACAATTAAACATTTGCAATTTTCTTCCTCCTTTATTTTATAGATCATGAATTTCCCCCTTTCTTATTCACATTAAGCATGCAAAACATCTTATATATTTTCCCCCTTTTGGCATAAGCAAAAAAAATAGTGTAGAGAAGGAGAGACATAAATCATAGCATGATATCCAATCATAATTCATAACATAAATCATAAAGCTAGAGGAAATAGCCAAAGTAAAAACTAACGAGATAATACGAGATTGATGAAGAGCTAGGATTCAAGAGGAGGAGGAGGAAATAAGGCATAAAAGTGAGCATAGAAGGCATTCTGCTGCACTTGCATTTCTTGAAGCATCATTCCAAGCCTCAACAGTAGATGTAAGGGAGTCAGTACGGCCATTTAGAATATTGTACTGGTCCTCGGTAAAGGTAGAGCCACCGGAGGGTGGACAAGCATTTGAGCCCGGGACGCCATGAGGAGAGGGTGGAGCTTGCGGTATGTAAGTATCATCATCTTCGTCACCATCAATAGGCAAAGACGATGGACCTGAGGTGGGTTCAAACCCTTTTGTGTGTGCCACCCATTGACCGTGTTCTTTGACTATTTTCATGTGTTTAAGTATTTGAATGTTGATGGAGTCGGTGGGTTTAAGTGGGACGTATGCTTCATCATTTAATGCAACGTGAAAGTGCTTGAAAATTTTCGTGAGAAGCATGCCATATGGTAAGGCCTTAATGGTTCGTGAGGAGTGTACAAGTTTCATGAGTCCTAAAACAATAGTTGGGAAATCAAGTTTTCTACCGACAAGATAGGAATCGAGAAGGAAGAGATCAAACGAACTCACTTCATCTCGATGACCCTTTCGAGGAACGATAACATTTGAAATAATATTGTGTAAAACTTTACAAGAAAGAGACAATTGATGTGCACTAACCTCGGTGACATTTTCAAAAAAATTCCCAGTGATACGACGACAAGCCTCGGTGGGATCATAGCCGTCAATCGTGGAATGTGCCTTATGTAAAAAGATTTGTGTGTCACATTCTTCAAGTTCCAAAATGTCACGAATGAGTGTTTTGTTTATAACAACATGCTTATTTTTAACTAAACAAGAGATTTCATTTGAGCGGGAAAATGACATGCTATTATAAAATTCTTGCATAAGGCGTAGGTATGAATTTTGTTCTAATGTGGCAATACTAGTCCAACCCATGTTTTCAAAAATTTCTTCAATGTGAAATGCAGGTGCTTCAATGGTGAATTCAGCAAAATCAACTTTATTACCAATCAAAATGGGCGATTTAGCAAAGGGGTTGACCGGCACCTCGGGGTCTATGTCGAATTCATCTTCGGATGAAGGAGAAGGATGCCTCTCGGTGTGTTTGAGTCTCTTTCTAATCCCTCTTGAGCTTGCCATGAGTAAGAATGAAGTTGAGTGTGTGTGAGATCTAGGGTTCGAAAAATTTGGGAAAAGAGGAGAAGTGAGAGTATTTAAAAGAAATAGAGAGGTAAAAGATCCAATTGATGTTTGGAGGGGAGAAGGTTGGTAATGGAAAAGAGATGTAGGGAAAGAGACGAAGAGAAGAGGAAGAAAATGGCGAAAATGAAGGTCTGGTCACGATTTTAAAAACCTCTCAGATGTTGAACTGGACGTCTGGTTTGGCAGAACATTTTCTCTGCTAAAATCGGACGCTGGTCAGGTCGTCCAGTTTTGTCTGGACGTCCGGTTCCTTGTCCGGATTCCCTTTTTTTTACTTTTTTTATTTTTTTTTATTACAACATAGACACATATAAGAGCACATAATGTCAAGCATAGATTTCTTTTTCATCAATTATACCTAAATCTCGTCGAATGTGTGAAAAAGATCAAGAGCAAGAGGTTTTGTAAAAATATCGGCTAATTGGTTTTCCGTGTCAACGAATTCTAGCATGATATCACCTTTTTGAACATGATCCCGAAGAAAATGATGTCTTATTTCAATATGCTTAGTTTGAGAGTGCAAAACGGGATTTTAGGACAAGTTGATAGCACTAGTATTATCGCACATAATGGGAACATGATCGTAAGTCAAGTGATAATCATTTAGAGTTTGTTTCATCTATAGTACTTGAGTACAACAACTTGTGGCCGAGATATATTCAGCCTCGGCCGTAGATAATGCCCCGGAATTTTGTTTCTTACTAAACCACGATACTAGAGCAAATCTAAGAAAGTAGCAAGTGCCGCTAGTGCTTTTTCGATCAATTTGACATCCGGCGCAATCGGCATCCGAATGGCTAAGTAGGTCAATGTGAGTATTTTTAGGATACCAAAGTCCTAAGGTTCGGGTTCCACTAAGATATCTAAATATCCTTTTTATGGCTTTAAGATGGGATTCCTTAGGATTCGATTGAAATCTAGCATATAAGCATACACTAAACATAGTATCAGGCCTACTTGAGGTTAAATAAAGAAGGGATCCGATCATACCTCGATATTTGGTGATGTCAACAGAATTGCCTTGATCATCTTTGTCAAGCTTTTCGGAAGTGCTCATTGGAGTATTCATAGGTTTTAAATCATTCATTTCAAATCTCTTCAACATGTCTAATATGTACTCATTTTGATTTATAAAAATACCATCACATGTTTGTTTAATTTGAAGTCCGAGAAAGAATTTAAGTTCTCCCATCATACTCATTTCAAATTCCATGCTCATATTTTTCGAAAATTCTTCACAAAGATGAATATTTTTGTTGCACCAAAAATAATATCATCAACATAGATTTGAACAATAAGCATATCTTTATTACAAGTTTTGACAAAAAGAGTAGTATCCGCTTTTCCAATTGAAAAACCATTTGAGAGTAGAAATTGGCTCAAACATTCATACCAAGCTCTAGGAGCTTGTTTTAGACCGTAAAGAGCTATAAAGAGTGAAGTTTTTATGACATGCAAATGCAAGAAGCATGCGAATGGATTCTAACCTAGCTACCGGTGCAAATGTTTCTTCATAATCAATGCCTTCTTCTTGATTGTAACCTTGGGCCACTAATCTAGCCTTGTTACGCACAAATTGATTTAGTTCTTCTTGTATGGCTAGAATCCAAAACTTATCAAACTCGGCTTCTTTAAAAATTTTGGGTTCAATTTGTGAGATGAATGCACAACTACTAAAATGATTTCTAAGAGAAGTTCTAGTAGTGATACCTTTAGATGGGTCGCCTATTATTAACTCCTTTGGATGAGAAGAAACAAATTTCCATTCTTTTCGCAATGTGGGGTCATTTTGTGCTTCGGTCGACTTTTCTTCACTTGCTTGATTGTTAGCCTCTTTTGATTTCTCTTCATTAGACACTCCTTTGTTTTGATCTTGAATATTCATTTGTTTGAAAGGAGTTTCCAAACCTACATCATGATCAATACCTTTCTCACGATCAAGAAGGTTAGTTTCATCAAAGGTAACATGCATAGATTCTTCAACGACTAGAGTTCTTTTATTAAAAACTCTATAAGCCTTACTAGTCGATGAATATCCTAGAAAAATTCCAATATCGGATTTTAATCGAACTTTCCCAAGTTATCCTTTGTATTCAAAATAAAACATTTGCAACCGAAAACTTTAAAATAACTTATATTGGGAGTTCTATTTTTCCAAAGCTCGTAAGGAGTCCTAGTTTTCTTACGACTAACTAAAACTCTATTTATAATATAACATGCGGTATTAATGGCTTCGGCCCAAAAGTACTTAGGTAAATTGTTCTCATTTAGCATGGTTCTAGCCATTTCTTACAATGTACGATTCTTCCTTTCTACTACACCATTTTGTTGAGGAGTTCTAAGAGCCGAAAAATTATGTTCATATCCATTTTCATTACAAAAATTGTCAAAAGCAAGATTGTCAAATTCTCCACCATGATCACTTCTAATAGTTTTGATGGTGTATCCTTTTTCATTTTCAATTTTCGTGCAAAAATGCTTAAAAGCCTTTAGGGCTTCATCCTTTACATTTAAAAATATGACCCAAGTAAATCTTGAAAAATCGTCAACGATAACGAAGGCGTACTGTTTACTGCCTAAGCTAGTCGTTCTTGATGGTCCAAAATGATCCATGTGAATGAGTTTCACTATCTAAGTGTCGTTATACAAATTGTGTCCAATTCAAGTTTGAAATTTCTAGTGAGTTCCTTACATCTTTTATTCCAATTTCAATTTCGATATATACTCTTGAGTCACATTCTTTCTCTTTTCGGTTTTTGATTTCACAAGTTTGATTCGGTAAGTTCTTTGTTGTCTTTGGAAGCACTTAGTGAAAGTATTGAGTGGTAAAAGGCAGAGTGTGAGATTATTAGAGGGTAAAATCAATTGAGTGATTCCGAGCGAACTTGGTGAGGTAGAAATTGAGAGAATGTCTGACATAGAAGGTTCCAATTCCAGCAGGTACGGTAATCAAACCAATAAACAGAATGATAGGATGGATCGGTTTGAGCGTTTATTGTTGGATATGGGGGAGAAGATGGAGAAATTGAGTACTTTGGTGGATGTACCTCATGATAGAAAAACAGGTAGGCGAGCTCCTAGGATGGATGAGCATGAGATCGGTAGTAAATGGGGTAAAGATGAGTACAGGGGAGTTGAGATGGGACGAATGAGGCATAGAGGAGATATGTTTGAACGATGGAGTCGAAATAATCATAGAGGTGAAGTTAATGGCAATTTGGGTAATGTGAAGATGACAATTCCACAATTTAAGGGTAGGAGTGATCCCGAGGCATATCTAGATTGGGAGAAAAAGCTAGAGTTGATTTTTGATTGCCATGACTACTCGGAGGATAAGAAGGTGAAGGTTGTGGTGTTGGAATTCACTGATTACGCCATCACTTGGTAGGATCAAGTGGTTACTTCACGGCGTCGGAATCGGAAGAGTCCTATCAATACTTGGGATAAATTAAAGACGGTGATGAGAAAATGGTTTGTGCCTAGTCATTACTATAGGGAACTCCATCAGAAACTACAGGGTTTGTATCAAGGGTCCAGGAGCTTAGAAGACTATCATAAGGAGATGGAGATTTTGATGATTAGGGCGAATGTAGAGGAAGATCGAGAAGCTACTATGGCTAGATTCTTGAATGGGTTGCATAGGGAGATAGCTAATGTGGTGGAATTGTAGCATTATGTGGAGTTGGAAGACATGTTGCATGTGGCCATGAAGGTGGAAAGACAGTTGAAGAGGAAGGGAACAGCTAGGCAACCTTTGGGTAATTCGGGTTCTAACTCAAATTGGAAACCGAGGTGGGAAAACAAAGGAGATGTAGCTTATTCGAAAGGGAGAAATGAAGCACCAAAGGGAAAGGATGAAAATACTAATAGAACAGCACCAAAGGCAGAAACACAAACAACCAAAAATCGGGATATCCAGTGCTTTAGGTGCTTGGGAAAAGGCCACATCTCTTCTCAGTGCCCAAACAAAAGGACCATGATTCTACGCAATGATGAAGTGGAGACTAACAGTGAGTTAGTGAGTAAGAGAGAAAATGGTAAGGTGGCAGAGAGTGGGGGAAGAGAGAGAGAAGCCACATAAGAGGAGAGAAAAAGAGAGCCAGTTGAGAGGAGAGAAAAGCCGAAAGTGAACTTCTTTGTTAGTGGGAGTGAGTTGAAAAAGGTTATAGTCGACAAAAAACAAGTGTTGTTGTTGGTATACAAGGAGACACTTCTCAACTTTGAGGAATCTAATACACCCCTACCTAGTTTGGTTGAGTCTTTATTACAGGAATTCGAAGACCTGTTTCTGGAGGACATACCAAGTGGATTGCCACCAATTCGAGGCATCGAACACCAAATTAACTTTATACCAGGAGCTACCCTTCCAAACCGACCAGCTTACGGAGCAATCCCGAGGAGACAAATGAGCTTCAAAAGAAAGTGGAGGAGTTGATTAGTAAAGGTTATGTGAGGGAAAGCATGAGTCCATGTGCTTTACCTGTCCTATTGGTACCGAAGAAGGTGGGACGTGGAGGATGTGTGTGGACTGCGGGGCTATCAACAACATAACGATAAAGTATTGTCAGCCTATACCTAGGTTAGATGATATACTTGATGAATTACATGGTGCTTGTATTTTTAGTAAGATTGATCTTAAAAGCGGGTACCATCAAATTCGTATGCGGGAGGATAATGAATGGAAAACTGCGTTTAAAGCTAAATATGGATTGTATGAGTGGATGGTTATGCCATTTGGTCTCACTAATGCACCGAGCACTTTTATGCGTTTGATGAATCATGTTTTACGTGTTTTTATAAGAAAATTTGTTGTTGTTTATTTTGATGATATCTTGATCTATAGCAAAAACCTAGATGAGCATTTGGAACATTTGAATTGTGTGCTTGTGGTACTTAGGAAAGAATAGTTGTATGCTAACTTCAAGAAATGTACATTTTGCATGAAAAACTTGTCTTTCTAGGATTTGTAGTTGTGTTAATGGGGTAGAAGTGGAGGAAGAGAAAATTAAGGCTATTAAGAATTGGCCAACACCTAAAATCATAACTGAAGTTAGAAGTTTCCATGAATTGGCTAGTTTTTATAGGCGTTTTGTGAAAGATTTTAGCACAATCACTACACCACTCACTGAAATTGTTAAGAAGAGCGTAGGTTTTCATTGGGGTGATGCACAAGAACATGCATTTAATACTATTAAGAATAGATTGTGTAAAGCACCTATTTTGACATTACCTAACTTTGACAAAACTTTCGAGATTGAGTGTGATGCATCAGGAATAGGTATTGGAGCAGTGTTGATGCAGGACTGCAGGCCTATAGCTTACTTTGGTGAGAAGTTGAGTGGAGCTGCCTTAAACTATCCTACATATGACAAGGAGCTATACGCGCGCTTGTTCGGGCATTGGAAACTTGGCAAAATTACTTATGGCCTAAGGAGTTCGTGATACACACCGATCACAAGTCGTTGAAGTACTTACGGGGTCAAGGTAAGTTGAACAAAAGACACGCAAGGTAGATGAAATTCATAGAGTCATTTCCCTACATCATCAGGTATAAACAAGGTAAGGAAAATGTGGTTGTGAATGCATTGTCACGAAGGTTCGTACTTCTAAATTCCTTACATGCACGGTCTTTTGGTTTTGAACACATTAAGAACATGTATATGTTTCTTCGGGATGGGAAAAAGATCATTCTGGCTAGCTTGACATTATAACAATCCCTTGCAGATCAACTTAAAGTGAGGAGTAATGAAAGAGGGCATTCAGAAAGAAGAGAAATAGAGAGTAAAAATGAGAGTGAGAAAGAGATAGAAAAATAAAATGAGAGTAGAGAGGTGACAAAAAATGAAGTGGAGCCACAAGAGATAAAAGAAATTGAGTCTTCAGATAGAAAAAGAAAAGTCAGAAGAGAGCTTACAAGACAATAAAAGTGAAGTTGAGAGGATTTTAGTGAGAACTAACAATCCCTTCTCTAGTTTTGCTACTTCTGTCTTGCAGGATTTTGAAGACTTAATTCCTGAAAACAAGCCTATTGAACAACAACTTGTGAAAGAAGCTAACCAACCCTACATTAACTTGAAAATTTCTTTACTACCGGAAGTTAACTTTGTGATTCTCAAGGAGATAAAGGAGTTTCAAAGGCAGTGGAAAGAGTTCGTATGCAAGGGTTTGAGAAACAAAGATGATCTGAAGAGAAACGTGTATGTTAATTTGAAGTGCCATTGCTACAGTACCAAATATGGCTGATTAAGTTCGTATTGTAATACATTCATAACTACAAAGTTGTTGGTTGCCATGCATTGATCATCTGTCAGGAAAGTAAAAGTTTTTCATTCGATCCAGGTGATACGGTGATAAAACTAGCAGCGGGTTGGTTCTCCCCTACTCGATCATAAGGTACGGATTCGAGGACTAATCCTTTTGAAGAGAGAGGGGATGATATGATTTGGCCTAGGCCATAATTGGAAGAAACTTTCCTTATTCATGAAGTATTTTATTTTGGCTAGAATTCTTATTTTTTGGCAAGTTTGTTATTTTAGGACTCTTAAATTTCGTTATTTCCATATTTTCTAGGTTTAGTATAAATAGGAATTTTATTCTCATTGTATGGACAAGTTGACTACTATAAATTAAATTAAAGCTTTGATTTTCTCTTTGTTCTTGATGGACAAATCGAACTTATCAAATATTTAATTATATTTGGGGCGATCAAATATCGGATCGTGGGTTCTTCATTGTGTAATTAAGAGGTTCAATGCATCTTTGTTATCGTTGGGTTTTTTGCTTCACTTTGTTGGGTTCAAGTACAAATCCTAGAACTTATCAAAGGATTAGACAACCTTTGTGGCGTTCGCAAATCGAGGTTCATTGGTTTTGTGATAAAGAGATCTTTCAAGCTCCGTTCTTACTTGGTTGCTTGGTTCAATAATCTCCGAATCGAGATCCTATCCTCTACAACCTGAATTTGGGCTTTCTCGACGTTTTTGAAATCCATTCCGCGAGTTCCATGATATCCCCTAATCGGGATCTCATCACTTGGTGGTCAGCCAAATAGACAAGAGGGCCCCGGTGACGTGGAGCCACGTGTGGTGAGGCGTAACAAGAAGTATGTTGTAATGTATACTTGATCTAACATTTGTCATGTTATACTTCTAGTTAGTAGGTATCAGTGTTATCCTTGAAAAGGGTATTGTAATACCCAAAAGGTTTTGTTGTCAATGACTCTTTTTGTTGTCAATGGAATTACTTGTGATTGGAATAGATATGCAAATGTTGACTAAGGATGAGAGTTAGTCTAGCACAAATAGTTATTAGACTTGTGCACTCTTGATGTATAGAGTAGTGTTCGCATGAAACTCGCAAGCATACGAGATCGTTGACAAGTAATAATAAAGTGAGTTGTGAGTTATCGTCCCACGAGAAATAATGTTTAATTCTAGTTCACTAGATACTACTAAATTCGATGATCGTGATACAAAAGACATGATTTTGTTGTTATTTAAACTAATTCTACATTGAGGAAGCAATAAAAAATATTTTGTCAAATATGTGAATGATTGTATTGAATTTTGAATCCCCTTATTGCCATTTATTTTAATTCTTGATTCGTAATATAGTCAATTTCATGCTTTCATAACAATCGATAACACTAGTGTATTTAATTCTTTTTTTCAAGACAAATTAAGTCTATTCACAGCCCAATTATATTCCTAATCTGAATTCATATGACCAAAATGCATAAAATTATAGGTTATCATTGCATATATGATAAAGATTATTCCTAATTCTATCTACATATGTTAATTTTGCCGCATTCTAAACTTATTGTGAGTCTCACAATACTACAACAAGCAACTAATTACTCAATTGGTGGCCAATCAATTAAATAATGCAATGGGTATGCAAAATCAATCAAGAAAATCAAGAAATAACTAAATTACAAGTTTTAAATCAAAACAAATATACAATAGGGTTCATCATTCATCTAATACAATAGAAAAACTAGTCTAACATTCTAATGATTAAAATTATAAAAGAAATATTGGAAAAATATCACCCGAAAAAAGAAGAAATAATGATGAAAGTGGATAAATCCAATTTCTTGGCTTGACTATTGAAAATTGACGAATATTCTTCAATAAGCTTGTATAATCCGCCTTGATCTTGATGCTTAGCCTCATGCTTCGCCTCCAAAAAAATACGTATTTTTAGGTCAAAAGGGAGGTCTCCCCACGTTTTGGACGGCTCTTGGTATATATAGGGTGCAAAAAAATTACATACCAAAAGTTTTCAAAACAAAATAAGGAAATGAATTTTTTATTTTTTTTTTTGGAATTGAACCATGTGTACACTTAGTTCATTTGGTGCGTACACATAGTAAACGTGATTTAGTCTCTGGAGTGAATTATTGTGACCTTGCTTAAGCACAACTTGTAGGCAAATGTTTAAGCAAAGTACAATTTTTTTGCCGAACTTTCTCACGCGTGTATTTTGGTCCTTTTCAACAACTTCGCATCCTGTTGACTTCTCTTCAACTCCATTTAACCCTTGGCATTCTTAAATCATCAGTTTGTAAACCTACTTAACTTTTAAATTATTGTATTTTAGTCCCCCAAACTTTTATTTGACTCGATCGAGCTATTTTCTCTTGTAATCTTGTTCCTTTATCTTTCAATTGTATCCAATTAAATCCTTGGTATCTTTGATCTTCATTTTGTTGCCCATCTCATTATGCATTGTTTGCAATTTTGTCCTCGACTTTTGGATTTCGCCGTTTTTTAGTATTTTCATTCTTTTCTCCAATTCTTTATCAAACATCGAGTTTTACCTATTTGACACAATATAACATGAATTATGCTACATTTCATCAAAAGAACTACAAAATATCATTATTTAAAGTCTCAAATAAGTGTATAAAATACACTTATCAAGTAGTATGAAGCATATCTTGTAGTGTATATTTTGGCAGCTGAAAAAAAATGTTTGGTATATATGTATTGAGCATCTAATTATACTAGCTAAGAATATGAGATCCATGATATTTATGCAATTTATCTCATGTGTAGAAGATCTCAAGTATCGTGATGGAACCAAATATTCAATTGTATTTCTATGAGAGACATTAGAAAAGAAATTGTCTTTGCGATATATCTACGCACATGATGATATGTAATCATCATACTTTGTTTAGAGATATACTTTTTGATAATGTTGAATCTCTAGAATTGCGTAAAATATGATACTTAGTGTATCAAAAAACTCTTTATTGAACTTTGTATGTCCATAGATGGACAATTTTGAGTTCATGTGTAATCTATTGTTAGGACAACAAGATAATAATTTGCATACACATATAAAGTATGTTGAAAAGGTTGAGATTGTCTCACTCATATGAGCAATCACCTCAATAATTTTAGGTTGTACTAAGATGAGACAAAGTGCTCGTACTATGTACATGATCTGGTGACCTTGATAAAACATCACAATGAGATTATTACAAGCAAGCAAAATGGATTTTTGCTATACATTGAATTTGTTTAGAAGCCAGATCGAGTTCTCAATATGAGATTGCCTAGAGGAATGAATATAGGAAGAACTCAAGTTAAGTATCGGGGAATGTTTGAACTAGGATATGTACGGTATTATTTATTTCTTAAAGAAAATGACATATATCCTAAGAAAGGGAGAAAGCATTGTAGCATGTGTTTCATATCACGTGTGTTTTTACGACCAAATTGGGTAAATGAGTAAATGGATCTCTATTTCCTCATTGTGCGAGACCTTGAGGTTTATATAGCTATATTGTTTCTTGAGATTTTATTTAAGTGTTTACTACTTTAACATGTTACTAATAACTATGATTGATTCGGTTTCATGGGACATTTCTAGGAAAACAGCTAATTTAAAGTTGAAAATTTCGAATATGAAATGAAAACTATTTTAACCAACATTTATATTTATATTCATCGACCGGACAATTATGTTTTACCATTTAAGGTGTAGAACACGATTGTTTAAACACAATTGTGAATGCAAACGAAAAAGTGTAGATTTCAAGTATGTTTCATAAATATTTGAGAAATTGGAAATACTTGAATTTATGTTGAGAAATGAGTTTGGAATATAGCGAGATGTGATTTTCCTCTAGTAGAGCTACTATATATCATTAGCAGGTTTATAATACCGTGAGCTCTAATATTACTCGTTGGTCACACAATCTATTTGACATGTGAATTTTTGTGAGATAGACCTTAAGAAGGATCTAACGTGTGATATTCTTTATCAATTATGGTTCAGATCAAGACCATCGTGTTCGAGTGGAAAATGGTGAAAAATACGGTTCATGATGCCCAACCCACAAGATATCAAAAGTGGATTTGAGGGAATGGTTTGGATACAATTCAAACCCATAACTTCCCCAGCTCCCTACGACTCCCAAATAACTACATGCAACCTCCTAATTTTGGTAAGGACAAGATGAGGGAAAACAATGGAAGAAAAACTATAGAAATTCGTATGAAATTGCCACCAAAATAGGAAAGTGCCTAGAGCCATATTTTTGGTATAAAATCTTACAAAAACTGGTATTTAGGTTGTAGCTAATAACCCACTTCCGTTGTGGTCGGAAATGAGATCATTGGAGTACAAGAAAATGCATATTTTGGAGCTTGGATAGCTAGGTGATTCAACCACTCCAAAAGATCTTTGAATTCTTCTTTCAAGTCAGAATTTTGATTCAGAATTTATGTTCAGACATGCTGCGAATACTTTCAGTTGGAGAAAAGAATAATTTCAATACTGATTCTAAACAATATTGAAATGGACATATTGGTTCACATAAGAGTGCACGTAGAATACCAAAGGGGGTTATTGTAAATTCATTATTCAGCATACATATTCAATGCATTTATATTGTTTAATTGTCTGAGCATTTGCCCATCAAATTTACGATTTAGATGTATAGCGACCAATTCTAAAGTAAAATATACAATCACGACATAACTTGACAAGCTGTTCATGTTGTGCAGATTTTAGTTTATCTATGTTGAACATAGCAAAAATTTATTGCTAGTACTTTTATGAACAGAAGCAGAAAATAAATTTTTCATCAATATCTAGGGCTTTTGGTCTTTTAGATTAAAGGCGATTCACCCTTTCTATTTTCACTTGTATTTATCCATTTCGGTGAAAATCTAATTTTCTCGATCAATTAGATAGACTTAGTCCCAGGACAAGAGCTCCGCATGGGGAGCATGAACTAAATACAGCGCCACTCCTTTGGCCTTTTGCCCGTTTTGCCCTTTTTCCCATTTTTTTCTCCTTATTTGATTTATAACTCCATTTCGTTGTCTCCGTGTTGCTTCAAAGCTATCTCCAAACCTCTACGAAACAACATGAATAAACACATCAAAAACGTTCACTTTTCATAAAATCTAACTTGTGATTAAGTCAAAAGTAGGATGAAAACTCGTGCGTAAACACACTCATCAGCTCCGCATGGGGAGCATGAACTAAATAAATAGGGTATTCGAAAGAAAACACCAGCACATAGTCGAAATGGGTTTTGACTTTGATGATAAATAGTAGAGGACCAACGCTACCATAACCAATCATAAGGCTTTCATCGACACTTTTGATTCGGCAAGCTGCTCCGCTTTCACATTTAAGATTTAAGATTATGGAAAGTACTACATTGATAAAGACATAAAAACATTCATTTGTGTATTATCCACCCTCAAAAGAAACTCTTAACCTATAATATTGAAGATAAAATCCAACATTGATTAAATATAAAAAAGCTAACATATAAAGGTTTGAATGACTACTCTTAATAAGATTGACTTTTCAAGATGAAACCTAATATGACATCCGGACCCAAAATTTTCATACAAGTCATTTGATATGTTTAGATGCTCAAACATGTTGACTAATGGTTGATTGTAACCTTAAATTTTTTATTGTGATAAATAAATTAATCTTCTTTACTAATAATTGAAGTTAAATTATTATAATCTTCAAAGCATCCAACAATAAATCAATCAATCTTTGTCAAAAGATCATAATCAAGACTATCATTACAATCAGACTCATAAAGAAGATCAAGATTGAAGTCAAATATTCGAGACAAATCTTTCAAGACAAGTACTTAAAGTCAAACATCTTAGAAAAATCTAGACGAGCCTAAGAGCTAAACTTCCAAGAAATGTGTCAAATGCTAGGCTTTTTATACCAAATATAAAGGAACTAAAACTTCGATCTTTAGCAATGAATGATAAAAGCTCAGAAATCGTTTTATTCACTAAAAGCAATTTTGATTATCACTTGCATAAGATATTTTGATCAAAGGTAAAATTGATTTTCAAAATGATATTTGAACTTAGATCATATTCTAAAATATCATTTACCTTGAAAAATTAATTAAGAGCCTGTTTGTTGTACATTAATGGAAAAAATAGAGCTGTTGAACAGTGACCAGCCTGCCATTTTTGACCATTTTGTGTCTTGTGGGACCCACGAAGTTTGAAAAAAAGGTCCAAATATTTCTATTAATGAGGAAATAATGGGGCTCAAGCAGAGCCTAAAAACATTTTCCAAAAGTCCATATTTCTCAAAACATTTGAATCGGATCAAATAAGACCAAAATGAGAAAATCTATTGGACGATGTTCAACTAGCCGGGATCGACGGTCAATCGACGGTGGTTGATCAACTGGAACCGACAATTAATTAAAAAAAAAAATCCAATGGCCGAAAATTTGATGGTTTTGACTTTTGACTTTGTCCAACGGTTGTATTTTGGTCATTCGAACTTGTCGCGGTCAACCAGATCATCATCCGAACTTATAGAAAGTTTTGCAAATTTTTATCTATAAATAGGTTCTCTTTTTACATTCAATGCAATGATTTTCAACTTTATTAAAGAGACAAATATTTAGAGTTAATCTTTGAGCTTAAATAGCATTCATGTCTTCAACTTCTTTGTATTGAAAAATTTTGATTGCTTAAATCAAACTTTTAAATCATCATATTTATCAAAGTTTATCATCTCTCTCGTGGTACATAACTTATTGGTATCATCCATAAAAGAAAGATATTTTGAACTTATATTGCATATTCTTGTTTTTTATATAAAAATTTTCGATTGATTAAATTAAAATTTTTAAGTCATAACATTCATCAAAATTTTCTCATTCAACATTTATGCGATTATTCATTGCTAATTATTGAAGTGTCAATCTCTCTTAATACTTAATTCATTTGTATCATTTATTAATAGAGAAATTTCATTATAAAATCATTACTTTAAATTTGTGGGTTATATTGAGATCCCTTGAAAGTTCAATGTTGTTTAAAGATCGATGCTCCTTATTGCAAGTCATCGTGTGGAACATATTGAGGTTCTTTAAAAGCTCAATATTGTATAAGGATCGATACTCCATATTTGTAAATCATCAAAATCATTGTAAAGTTTTAAATTGCACCATAAGTCAATTAATATAGTAAAAAAACTTTGCACATGACGAAAAGTTCGATAACAGATAACATAAATTATTTATTTGAATTAAATCTCTATAATTATATCGTTTACATCATGTCTACCTTTTACTTATTTACTTAAGATTGTTACTTAAGCGATCAACGTGTTTGTGATTTACTTAATTTAAAATTATTCTTTGAATAAGTTTCAAAAATCAATTCACCCCCTCTTGATGAATCATTCTTGGACTATCAAAATCAGCTTTGAATTTTAAAATTGATTTTCTTAAACGAGTCACCATCTTGTAAAGTTCACGGTTTAAGATGGAACCCCAAGTTTATTATTGGAACTCTCTTTCTAGCATATATTTTCTAATCCACAACATCGTGTACAAACTCTCACTGATTATAACGGTTTAAAGCAATCCTACTTTTGCTTGAATCAGCTACTGATACAATTGCTACAGCAAACTTTACAACAAGAAACCTCAATTTATAGCATTCCCTAACACCAGATGCGAGAAGTTAAAGGCTGCATTCCAAAGCTTTCTTATTTTCCGAACAACTGAAATTTTCATCTTCCGCAATTTTTCCATCTACCACAAAGAAAACGAAAATTGAACAATTTCACCTCAATGACATATCCCTGCTGTTCTGCAAAACAGCGTAAATCCTAGTCATTAATGTATTAATGTTTACCTCTTCCTATAAATTTCGGCTATAAAGCTATGCTACCTACCTTAGCTGCTAGGAAGGTAGCCTCAAGCATGTCTTGTTCCATCATCATGCAATTGAGCAGATCTTACATTACTTTCCTCCTGCAGAGCAGAAAGGCCACTCAATAAATACACTATATCAATTGAACGGTCCCGTTTAAAGGCTTAACAGTTAGGAACGAAACACATCTGCTCATTAAGATCCCTGAAAGAGCAAGGCCCCATGATTCTCAAAACCAGCTCCCAGCCAGAACTTCTCTGTATTAACCAAACTTGTATGACCACCTTTAATAAACTGGCAGGCTACGGGAAAGTCCATCATACAAGTTTGGTTAACATAGAAAAGTTTTAACTTTTGAAGTTGACACACCCCCTCATGTGCAGAGACCTGATTCACTTTTTTATCGAAGGCCTGATGCATGGCTAATTTTCAAAAAAGGGTGATGGCTCGACTTGAACCTAGGTCTGTTGCCCATTTTGGTACTATATCAAACAATTAAATATTTAAATCTAGACTTCGACAAGATCATATGATATTACTATATTTATCGCTCTCAAATGTATGGCAAACTAACCCGAATGCCATACGTGAAACTTGGAGTGCGGAAAAAATCCATTTGACCCTGCAAGCATGAAGTTACGGTAATTTTTATCACCAGACTGAATTTGATTCCCAAAAACAACCATCAACTGTGACAAAATCAAATACCAATCCATGTATGGTTTGTTGATTGCCATAATAGCCGTCGTGTGTAGGTGCAATAGAGTTCAGCTGGCCCTAAAATAGCAAGCAACCAGAAGTTAAGCATAGTCATAAAAGAAATAACTTCGTCTTTTTGAGAGACGAGATAATGAAGACATACTAGTCCCTGAATGGTCTGTTGGTTCCCATAGTAGTTATCGCGCGTGGGAGCCATCAAGTTCAACTGTACCTGCACAAACCAGACTGCCACTTAGGAGTAACCCCACAACTTCAATATGTTAAAGAGTAACTCCTTGAGTAAATCTCTTACCATTCCTTGCACCCCTTGCTGAGCTCCATAAAATCCATCAAGATTGACTGGTCGTGAACTCAGTTTTTCCTACACAAATAAAGTATCAATTACAAGGGAACCAAAAAAAAAAAAAAAGCAGGTGCCGACTCCTAATAACAACTTTTCAGAGCTAATAATAGTAACATGTTTGCATTGTGAGAGAGAACAGTGAATAAGTTACACGTTCACAAGGACAAACCATTGGTTGCAAGCTTTCAGAAGTCCCAACAGTCATGACATCCGACTCTGTGTTCGCCTGAAATACAGATAATGTATAGTGAGGAAAAAATTAAAAGAATAATCAAAGCAAATACCATTCATTACACAAACCTTTCTTTTCTTCGATAAATTCTTCTTCCTATTTGACTTGCTCATATTTCCACTTAGATTATCTTCTTCAGCGCAGAGAAGACCTGGTGACACAGATGTACCAGCTTCTATAAGATTTCTATTCGACTTGTTGATACACAAACAATTCTCAATAGCATCATCAAGGACACGGTGCGTTATATTATAAGTCTCCTGAGACAACGATCCTTCGTCAATCAATTTCACTGCTAGTTGGTATAAATCACTATAGCGTCGCAACCTCGACAGAACCTGATCAGATCCCTCTCTCATTGAGTAACTGCTCTTGGCATCTTTCGTCCACCGTTGCAAAATATATTGTGATGGGATATCAGAAATGCCATGGATTTGAAGAACCACCATTGCATGCCTACAAAGAAAACCTTTCGATTCAAATAAATGGCACATGCAGCTCACTTCCGATTTTGCCTCATTCAACATGACAGTGAATTCCTGACTCTTTTCAAAATCCTGAACTTTAAAAGTAATGGTTTCATCAACTTGATCCTCTGTCCTGGGAATACAAGCAACTCCACCCAAGACTTCAATTTGAAATTTCTTGAACACAACATGAGTGTATATCCCAGCTAACTGTTTCTCAAATGGTGAGGGAGATTTCAGAACAGGCTGTTTGTTCCAGGTATCAGATGATGCCTTTGCTTCCTCTTCATACCTTTCTTGTAGAATTGTCTCATATTGTTTTATAAATTCTTGCACGGTGGTCTTCTTATGCACATACTTGTCAAAGAAAGAGTTCACACTCTCTGATCTCTGAACTGTAGACATCCCAGCTAAAACTGCATCCTTCATTAATATCGGTACCCATTTGGTCCGATCTTCATATAATGACTGAAACAGTTCATTTTCTTTGAGTCCAAAGCTGTCAACCAATTCATTCCACCCATTTTCAAACTCCATATCCGTCCATGACCTGTAAATGCAATCTTCAAATTTTACCATGAAATTTTCATTCTGTTTAATTACACGATTCAGCATTTCAGAAACCTTCCCCATTATCTGCCACAAACAGAAGTAATGGAGAGCAGATGGAAAAACCTCCGAAATGACTGATTTCATAACCTTGTCTTGGTCAGTAATAATTACTTTTGGAGCTACACAACCCATTGCTTTTAACCAAGTTTTCATAACCCAGGAGTATGTAGCTGCACTTTCATCAGATACCAAAGCACATCCAAGAAGCATGAACTGATAATGTTGATTGACCCCAATGAAAAGAACAAGAGGCATTTTATACTTGTTTCTGATGTAGGTAGTATCAAAAGATGTAACATCGTTGAAATACACATAATCATGCCTACTTTTGGCATCAACCCAGAACAAAGTCTTTAGGCGTTGATCTTCACCAACATCTATTGCATAAAAGAAGTTGGGATTCAGACTCTGCATCTGAATAAAAAAAATCCAACAACATGCTCATCTCTCCCACTTCCAAAGCCATATTCCTGCATTTATCGAATGGACTACCAGATTCGTGTTTGAGACCAACCGCGCTTTTGTATTCAGCAAACTGCCTGGCCATTGCAGCATACATCCTTCTTGTTTGTTCACTTACAGCTTGGGCAGGTAGTAGTTCATGGTTATGCTCTTTCTCAAATCTATGAATTATCCATTTCCCATCCAGCCTTCTCTTAACATGCATGCTTGCCTTACAATCTGTCTTTGAACATGCTCGTCGACCTGTAGCATTCTCTTGATCCTGCTTACTTCCTTGTCTACTTCGTGCCCGGTTTAAAGGTTTCTCATATTCACGCTTTGTGCCATATCTAGAGCATGCAAATTTAGCATCAATGAATTCCCTTGATATCTTCGAACGGCGGCTATTCTGAATTGCAGTATTAAATCCTACAGACCTAGCATATTCTTGATAAAAAGCATATGCATCCCCGTGGGAGCCAAATTCCATACCAGGAAGTGGCTCAAGATTTGCCACGTCATTATAATCTATATCTGCTACGATAGAATTCATGTCCTCTCCAACTTCAGCCTGTAACTTTTCCCTAACATCTGCCATATCGCCACTAACTCCAACCATGCTGAGTGGTTTCTCTTCGCTATCTAGCATGCTAACAAAACCATTTGGTTCATCTTCTTCCTTATCATGTTCTCCAGAAGGCAATCTCAGATCTATGTCCATTGCAGCAACCAATATGCTTTCAGGCAACTGTTGCGTACAGCAACCTGAAAAGAAAAAGAAAAAGAAAAAGAAAAAAAAGAAGAAATTGAGCCACTATAAATATATAGATCGTACTAGAAAGGGCATGTCTGGTATCCAAGATTAAATAGGACTATAAAAGATCAAGGAAGAGGCGTATGAGATGTTTGTCCATTTTCTAGTTAGTCATACCAAATCCAGCATATCAAGCGTGCACAAAACATGCAGTGTACGACCAATCTGTACAAAAAAAGTTATCAAGATACTCCCTCCATCCGACGAATATAGACTTGTTTCCATTTTCACACAGATTAAGAAAATGTAATTAATATAGTTGGAAATATAAATTTTTCCTATACTTTATCTAATATACCCCCACATTAAACAATGGTTTAAATAGAAGTAGTTCTTATTTGTTGATAATAAAGTACATTAAATAGGGACATATTAGAAAACTAAAAAAGCAACTATACTCTCAATAAAGAAAGTGGCCTATAATTTAAGACAAACAAAAAAGGAAAGTAAGCCTACCATTATGAGACAAAGGAAGTATTTAACAATTTTAGAATGAAGGTTGTGATTGTGTGTCTGCAAAATCTGAATGTAACAAACAGTTCCTAGCAATTACCTCATTCAGAAACTACATATATTGACTTCAAAACTTATGCAGCAAAAACAGACTATATATGTTCTCTATGATTAGCCACCACAAAAGCCTGTGAGGATAACATGCTTTTTGTTTCTGCAACCTGTTGTGTGAATATTAATAATATGTAATTTCTGAGAACTGCAACAAATTTCTCCTGAAAACAAGCCTGCTTAGCAGATTTATTTGAAGCCAAGCCAGACACCCAAGAAAAAAAAATCTTTTTGAGTTATTCATCAGGAGGCCTTTATGAAGACACAAGATTTATAGAACTGATATGCTTTTTGTTTCTGCTACCAGTTATGGGAATATTAATAATATATAATTTCAGAGAACTGCATCAAATTCCTCCTGAAAACAAGCCTGCTTAGCAGATTAATTTGAAGCCAAGCCAGATAAAAATAAATAAATAAAATCTTGAGTTATTCATCAGGAGGCATTTATTGAAGACACAAGTTGTATAGAACTGATAGTCTATTGCTTGCTTCATGGATTTAACTATCTCTTTTAACCTTCTTAAAGGGGAGAGTAAATTGCATGCATGCAATGCATAAATGTTTCTTGTAAGCCTAAATTTGTAAAAGCTCACGAGACTAAAAAATCACCTAAAATGAATTCTATTGTTTTAATAGATTTCAATTTGAAGCCCAGTCAAAGAAGATTTTCAAATCCAAGCTTTTGGAAAAAAAAAAAAAAAAAAAAAAAAAAAGAGGTCAAAATTTGAACTATAAATTTGAGACTCAAGTGGGAACCACTTTTGGACTACTTCTGAACTTAAGTAGTTAAATGTTGGTTTTTCTCAAAGACTAATTCAGATTTTTTGCAGATTTGATAAAAGATGAAATGTGAGATTGAAAAGTTGTGATCTCATGAAATGTGTGACTAAAGTTAATTGTTGGCTTTGACTTAGAACAGGGGCCTAAGCTGATTATCCTGCATTAACAATTTGGCAGCTCATGCTTTATTTTGTCTTTTCCAAAAATAAAAGTTTTATGGAGCTGGAGACTCCTATTAAACGCTCTTTAAGCTTTTCATAAGTAGGAAAGATCCCTGAACCAACATTCTTACGATGACAAACAAGAACTACATTTATCTTCAAGCAATAAAATACCTACTATCTTGACTAATGGAAAACCGTAAAACCAAGACGAAGTCATACTAGCCAGTACTACATCCACAAACTGGTTGCTGGATACTTCCGAAAGGACCAAGACGAGCAAATGAAATTCTATAAAATTAAGATAAATGAACAATGTTTGTCTATAAATCAATAGTACAAAAAAGTTTACACATTAAATTGTTCAGAACTAATAAAACAATAAATATTTATGGCTCCATTTTATATCAGAGAACAAAGTATTGTACCTAATCAAGGAATCTAAGTATTCTCAAAAACAGTGCTAAAGTGTTCTTGCTACAGTTGTCTTGTTCATTATCCACCAGTTCATTTGTAAAGAAATATATACCAGTATAGATTCCCAACCTTCAATGCCACGAGATATTATAAATCAATCCTTGTACATAAAAACATAAGATTCCAAACCCCTGCTTCCCGTCACATTAATGCAACTATAAAACAGCCCAAAATGGAAAAAATTAAATAAATCACTCCAACCTGGCAAACCTAGCAATTCATGTATCAAAAAACAAAAGAAGCCCGGAAATCTAAAAACAGGTAACATAATCAACACATCAAGAAGTTTAATGAAACAAACAAACAAAATCATTTGGGTGCAGAAATGATAAAATAAGTGGTGAATTATCATTAATCGTTTATATTTAACTAAAATTTGATCGAATCATGACATAGAACAGAGGAAGAAAATTTGACAAGAAAGAAAGAGAATTGAAAGAACGTTTGCGTTATGGAGGTAAAGGGGGTGGGTAGTACCTGTAATTTGATGGAGTATGTGTATCTCTCTTCGATCTGCAAAACTGCAAATCCACGCGAGGGTTTGAGCGAGTGGTCAATTTTTCCCAATTGTGCTGATTAGGGTTTGAGAGCTTTTTTCTCGCACCCTTTCCTGTCGCGCGTGAACACTGCCCAGAAAAAGGTTAAATATATTAATTAATAATAATTTCCGCAGACCAAATAATTATAATACTGGAGAATTGTAGTGTTAGTCACTAACTTGTGGGATTTGAAGTAACTTGGTCCTTGGTTAAATTCTCATATCGCCTCATGAATGGCAAAAAAATCCAACCAACACTATCCTTGTGGGGACCGCAACGAATAGAATGAGGATTCCAGTTTAATTTGATTGGTGAGACAAGAGTGAAGAATATGAGCTCCGTCTTGTTTATACAGTAAAATAAAGATAAAAATGAACAAATCTTGCCCTAGGTGAAACCCAATAAGGCTTGCCGTGTAACCATTAAGCCCCCAATTCCTTAAATATTGATTTCAAAAAACAAATATAGAGAAGTCCATTACTATGGAGGAGTCGGCGTGCACTTAATATTACAATTTGGATCGTTGATAATTGAAATTTGATCCGTTATTTTTCATGTTGACAATACACATTTTGCGAAATGTCAGACAAGTCAGGTGCAATTTTAAAACATTTTAATGCATAATGACCTTTGCCCCTTAACATTTAATATATTTTGCATAATTTTTTTGTCAAAATTTGCTGCAAAAATGGGACCCATTTTGTAAAGAGCAACATTCAAATAATTGCTTCATTTGAGAGAAAATCTCTCTCAAACACAGCCTATACCTAATTTTGCTCTTACATACAACTATTCAATGCCCAGCTTCTCTTGCTCTCCTCTCGCTTACGGTTTCTCTTATTTTCCCTCACTCTCACGAGTCACGATCTAGTAGGCACCAGTCTCCTATCCTCTCTCTATTGCTGTTGAAGATGATCGACCTCTCGCCTTTTTCGTCGTCGCTAGACTTGAGAAGGTATAAAAGTTACTTTCTGAAAATTAGGCTAAATAGCTAGGTCTCAATAAATACTAAGACAAAAGACATTTGACCTAAAAATTAAAATCCAAATAATTTTTTTAGTGAGAAAAATGATGATTGCTGTAATGCCCCAAATCTTTTAAATATATTTTATTTATTATTGTATATATTTTTCTTTTTAAATTAGATTTGAGATATTACCAAAAATCTTCTTTTTCTAGATTAAGCAAAAAATTACTTTCATTCAAATTTCGAGATTTGATCGATCATTCGATAAGAATAAACCAACAATTTAAATTTAATAAATGTTCGAACACTTAAAAAGAGATACTAAAAATAATATGTACGTGATTAAACACAAAGATGATCTTCAAATATAATTTGACAATAATCATTTCTAAAATTTTATTTGACGACCCCATAAGCATCACTCGATCAATCTGCCTTGTGTCCGCATGACCCGTTCTAATCTGAAATATTATTGTAAGAGTGAGTATTTTGATAAAAATACGTGCGTATCCTTATTAACATGCTATAAACATAAAATTGGCATAACATATCGACATTTCATAGATTTAGAGCAAATTGATCGCGATTCCAATAGTTCAAGGAATTTCATAAGAATCTCTATATCCCGTAGGATTTAACATTTTGACCAAAATGTCCATCCCGAAGGATTTAATATCGTGACCAAAAGGTCTATCCCGAAGGATTTAACTTAGATATCAGCCATAAGACCTTAAAATATTTCATGTCATAGTTTATATAAATATCAAGAAACAAGAATTTATCACTTGCATAATGTATTCTTACCTCGAGTTGATACCAAATAAATCTGAAAATATGATTGTAGGATAACAATAAAGGGAATTATTTCCAACCGTGTGCAAGTGTAAAGTAGAAAGTGAAGTTTTTCTATTCTAAATAAAATGCTAACGTGCCTATATGTATAATTCTGGCACGTAACTCCAAGTAACTCAAAACACTCCCAAGTAATTCCAAACGTATGTAAATAAAGGGTTTATGGGGTTAATTAAGTTAATTATTATCAAAATGAATGATTTAATTATGTTTAGTTTATTAAATTACAATATCCATTTCCAAAACTCAAGTAACCGTCCCTTTTAAATGATAGTTTTTTATTATTATTTTATTTAAAATATTGGATTTAGATTTTTTTTTTTTTTTTTATCAAAATAACTCACATAAAACTAGTCCAAAAATATTTCTTTTTGAGCCAATTTATGTGATTTAGCACAAGCTTCAAAATAAGTATAATATCGATATATCTTCCATCAACTTCTAAGATACTTAAATATTCGACCCAATTAACTTACGATAAATTCTAAAAAAATACACGTAATCAATTAAATCCAAATAAGCGGGTCGAGCTTATTACTTTAACATTTGGACTTTAGTGTGACGACAAGGTTAGATATTGATAAGTGCGTTTTACGCGCTTATTTAGATCACAAAACATGTACAATTGATTGTAATTATGTTGAAATATGACTTAATTCTATGTAAATTGTGTTTGCAGGACAACATTGATGGATATAACGAGAAGTATGTGAAAACGAGCGAAAAATGATCAAAACGGAAGAAAACGAAAGTTCGGGGATCAAAATGAACAACATGAAAACAATCCGTAGATGTGACGGATGATGGAATGAAGATTCAAGAGTATTATGAGTCAATTGGTTGAAATAAGATATCAAAGGGATGAAATATCGTCAAAGTATGATCATACATCAATTTCTAATCGAAAAGTTATGCACCGATTTTTAGTCTCATATTACGACCCATATTTGACATGGTAAACGATCGAATTGGAAGATGTTATCTGAATCAAAGTTGTAGATATTTGAGATATCTTTGTAAGGCACTTTGAATCACTTCAATCGGATATCGGTAGAGAAAGTTATAACCAAAATACTGAAAGCTGTCCGTAGGAGAAACAATTGAACCATGCGGTCGCATGGTGTTATTTCCATGCGGTCGCATTGACAAGGTGTTATTTCTAAATGATCATCGTTACATTTACATCCATATGAAAATAATAAGTAAAGAAAATTCGGGGTCTTACAGTTGACTGTTTAAAATACCCTCAAACGATTCTAACAAAAACAATTCTTCAAATTCCCTTAAATTCAAAATTAACACTTCTTAAGGAAAAGGAAATTATTGAAGAGATACTGTTTTAGGTATTAAAAAAAAAAAGGAGAAATTTCATAAACATATAATCAATTGGAGAATAACATATAAGAAAAGAAATGAAGAAATAAAAAGTTAAACCAAATTGATGTAAAAACGTATGGAAAGACTTTCCCAACTTATAAATATTACTTAAATCATTTAAGATGTTACTGAAAGTGAAATGATTTGTTGAGCATGTTGTTTAGCAAGGTTGTTATTTTTCGTGTTTAGGTTGCAATGTCACTCTTTTTATTTTACTTGTGACGTTTTTGTGTTAACCGTACACTTGTGGTTTTAATAAATTGTTGTCATTATAGTTCAAGAAGCCAACTAAAATCTATGTTTTCTACATTTTTATATACTAGCAGTAAGCACGTGCGTTGCACGTTTTATATATCGAAAGAATGATATGCGTAATATTTTTTAAGTACTAATAATATTTTTTTAAGTAATTGATGTAATTGATATTGTTAAAGGAGAAAACATTGAGATTAATAAAGAATTCAACTTCTCGTTCGTACGACATGCCCCAAAACCAGTGCATCTAGAGTTCATACCCACTACAAAATCTCATCTTCTCGATAACTCCGTTTTACCAGTCAATCCCTATTCTCGTACTCCATGATATCTCCATCAATTTCTAAGTAATTGAAAAATTCTATCGATCAATACACTATCTACACTGTAGATATGATGATCATTTTGAAAATTATTTCTTCTCTAAATTATGATTGTTTCTTTTATAAAAAATTTCTAAGTTAAACACTATCTACATTATTAATTGTATATATAATTTTTTATATTAATAATTTTTATATATTTAATATTAATTGATTTAATAGTCTATGTCATTTCATGTTAATTATATATGTAGTATTATTATAATTTTTATTTTGATTTTATAAAAGTTTTTATTAATTATATACTGATAATTAGTAATAATAGTGTTTAGTGAAAATTAATTGACTTAATTTTAAAAAATAAATAATTTTAATTTTAATAATAATTGAATTTAGTTTAAATAAATTTAATTTTAAGGGTATTATTGACCATAAACATAAAAATGTAAGGGTAAAATGAAAAATTAAAGATATAAGGATAAATGAGGGTATATTGGACATACACCTAAATATGTAATAATAAATTTGGTAATCAAAAGTTTCTCCTCAATCCACACTTTTAATATATGGTAGATGTAGATAGATTAGTAAATGATACTTGTAGCAAAAATATGTATAGTCACAATACAAATTTGATTTTTGTATAAAATGAACTTATCGACATCAGTGTTGTTATTCCATTAAAATAAGATCGTCATTAAGAGGTACGTGGAAGCATCATATGAAGATACTTGGTATCAAAGTTAAGAAATGCCAAAATCTGCTTTGGCAGAAGTGCCCAATTAAAGGGCCGAAGTCCCTCTCTTCAAGCCAAGGCGCCTCTATATTCAAGTCGAGCTGCTTTCATACAACACGACAAAGTGTCTGTTGTAACTGCCGAACCTTTCTGCTAAACTACTCTACGTCCAAGACCTCACCTCATACACCGAAGTCATCAATACAAACAAATCTGGAGAATATCTTTGAGAGTGACAGATGGCACGTTTTGTATTAATTGGCTTCAAGCTAGAAAAAGAACGGCTAACCCCTTGTCAATGTAATTAATTTAGTGAATGAGTTATTGGAGGTCTAGGTGATAGGATGTTTCCACGTGGATATGATCCAACAATGGGCACCTCGACTTCTTACTATAAATAACAAGTCTTGTAACATTATTAAGGATGCTTAACTTGACATTTGAAAAGGCTTATGTTAGAACCCTTTGTAATACAAAATACATCTATTGTCTAGAGAATCTTCACATCTTACTTTTACATTTATTATCAAATTACAATCTTGTTTAAGATCAAACTAATATCATCGATAAGCTATAACTTGTACGACACAACAATCACTAGTTAGTACTCCGACTCGTCATTTCATATCACCATTCCGATCATCGTCCCCGAGCGTCTCGTCGAGTTCGTCCACGTGTCACGAGTTCAATATCGACATCTGTTGGTAACATTTTTTTGGGTCAACAGAATCTATGGGGAACTAACAGTTAAATCACAAGAATCCCGTGAACAAAGGTTATAAATCCTTACAAAAGGAAAATCTTGTCCCTTTGAAAAAGGGTGTTGTTCTTGAATAAAGAACCACTGAAAAAGGATATTATACACAAGAGATCAACATGTTTCCCTCTTGAAAAAGTTGGGAAGATTGACTTGTTCAGAAACGGTTACTGGAAGAACACAATAAGTGCAAATGAAGGAGAAGCAACATCTCGGAGGATCGGAGAAAACCCTGAACAAGGGGAACCCTCACACACGATCCCTACGTCTCGCCATAGATTCAACCAGCAACAGAGATGTAGGTCCCAACGTGGGTCAAGAGTAGCCGCTAGGCTAAGTAGAGAGGTGGCTACCATGGCCGAAAATATGAGAATATTACTCAACAAAATCATGTCATGCATGAAATGCTAATGAACATGCAAGCTCAGGGGAGATATCTTAATCTTGCAAACGCTGCGCAAGGAGATGGGTTTTATCATGATAACCCATATGAAAAAGTTAACAACCACATGGGAGGTCATCCTCCGTATCAACAGGAAGAGCCCCTGGAAATAAAGTTCGAAGTTAACTCTTCGACTAACTGTGCTGGTGAACCCTCCATGAAGCGTCGTACGACTTTTCACCGAATTATGATTCAGACACTCCGGAAGGTCGCCAAGAAGAACCAAGAGCGTCTTTGACGGAATCTCTAGTCCACCTTGAAATAGGTCAAACCACCCTCTAGCGCCTAGAAATAGGTCAATGGAACAACCTCGGTTTGAAAGACAAATCGACCCACTCCGCGAGGAAGTGAGACCACCACCTAGAAATAGGCGTGAGAAGAGTGACCAAGCAAGACCGTCCCAACCACTTCGGGACATGCCCGTCAGAGAGGATCATGACTTTGACGAGACACAGAGGTCGTGCAACCTTGATGACAATGATGATACTCTACGATTTTCAAAAGAAATCTGAAGTGCTCCGGTGCCGAACCACTTCAAGCTGCCCAAAATACCAAAGTATGAGGGAAGAGGAGATCCTACAAAGCATCTCAACAACTTCAAAACTCATATGAGTTTAAAAGGCTCCACCCCTGCCATGAAGAGTAGAGCCTTCCACCTCACCTTAAGCGAGGTAGCCGAAGTATGATATAGCAGGCTGCAAGCAGGCAACATCCGTAACTAGCCTGACTTCAAGAAAGCATTTCTCTTCACCTCATCACCCACAAGTTAATGGCCAAGTTGAAGTAGTCAACACAACCATTAAATATACACTGAAGAGGAACCTAGATGCTTCCAAAGGCGTTTGGGTGGATGAGCTGCCACTGGTCTTATGGGCAATTCGAACCACAAGTCGAACAGCCACGGGTCAAACCCCATTCTCCATGACTTATGGAGGAGAGGCAATGAGCTCCGTTGAAGTGGGACTTCATTCTCCTCGTCGATTACAGTTCAATGAAATATCGAATGACGAGTTGAGAAAGTACGAACTCGATTTCCTTGAAGAAATGAGAGACGGGGCACAAGCCAAATTGGCCATCTATCAAAGGAAGATGACGAGATACTATAACTCGAAAGTAAAGAAAAAATCCTTTCACTTGGATGACCTCATCCTCTAAAGAGTCCTACTGTCAACAAAGGAACCGAGGACAAGGACTCTAAGACCCAACTGGGAAAGTCCCTACCGCATAAAGGAAGAAGTCCGAACTGGGACTTACAAAATCGAGACCATGGATAGAGAGGTACAACCTCATCCATGGAATGCTGAACATTTAAGGAGATATCACTAATGAAAAATGTAACTCCCTCCATGTATGATTTGTGATGAATAAAAGGTTGTTTTGCAAAAGTCTCCTACAAAGTTTACAACATCAACTTTCGACGACGAGGCTGTCCTAAGAGGATCTCTCCCAATCGCAAAGTGGATAGTGATCGCCACCAAAAGGGCGTCAAAAACAATTCCTTACTCGGCTAAAAATAAATGTCGTTCAAATAGTATAATACAAGTAAGGGTCATTACCCACAGAGGATTGGTTCAATTACGTTAATTGTGCAAAAGAAAATAAAACGACAAAAGCATATAAATTTAATAGAAAATTCCTCATAATCCATCAAAATGTAGTCGCCACTAGGGTTCGGTAAAAATAGCGATTACGTACTAAATTTTCCAAATTAGTAAATATTGAAATAACCCAATCATTAAGTTGCGTAGCTAAATAATCGAGAAAAACAATATGAACAATAAATACAATGGATTAAGCACATTAACTACAAGAACTATCAAGCACAAATAGGCGATTAGAAAATCATTACTCAAGTTAAAATCACCCCCAATCACATCTAAGTTTAGGTATTCATAATGTAATTACAAATATCCAACAAAACCCTAAAATACATTGAAGAAAACGAGATTAAAGGCAAGAGAAAGTTTATTGATAAAGAGATTTATGGTTAAAATCTTCAATGTCAAGAGTTTCCTCCTTCTTCTTCTTCTTCAAAAATCCTCAAATGTTGAAGGTTGCAATCCCAGATTTTCTCCTTCCTTTTTGGTCGATTTTTCCCCAAGAAACTTGCCCTGGAAATGGTCACTACCAATATATATAGTGTGGAGAAAGGGAAAAAGAGGTTTGGAGTTAAAAGGGTTGATATTAGAATTTAAAGTCGGGTTTCGCGTGTTTTCCCGGGTTCTACTCCAGATTTATACCATGCGTACGCATGGCTTTGTATGTGCGTACGCATAGTGCAATCAAATTTCCTTCAGTCGCTGGTTTTGCCAAACGTGCGTACACACAGTTCAATTCTGTGCCAGCTTCATTTTCTTCCTGATTTTGCACTCGATTTCATCCCTCAAGCCACACTTCTTCATAGAAAAATTGATGGCAAGATCGCCGAACCATGAAATCCTTGTAATTAAATTCTTTTGACTCTTTTCTCGCTCAAATTCTTCACATCAATACTCGACTCGGGTTTTCGCCTAAAAATTAAAAAATAAAAACATTAAGCAACGAAATATAATAGAAAGCCAAACAAACATCAAAGTTTAAAGGATAAAATAAGTGAAAAACCCTCACTTATCACACATCCAAACTTAAATATTTGTTAGTCCTCGAACAAAGCTAAACAAACAAGCATACAACCACACAAATTAAAACCAAACGATAATATAACAATAACAAACACTCCATAGAAAGATAGCTTGCTAATTTACTCCCACCAATACATCACACATAATTTATGAAATGTTTACAAAAATGCTACAAAAAAAACTTTGAAGCTCAAACTATGCTAGACTCGTGTGTGTGTGTGTGTGTGTGTGTGTGTGTGTGTTGTCAACCAATTCATCACAATATACAAGTTGGTGGTTTCTCGACCCTCAAAATGTCAAATTTTCCTTTCTCGCTCGTAGGAAGCACACCCCCCAAACTTGTTATTTTCTCTCTAACCCAAGGTGAAAAACTTCAAGGTTGTTCTCAAATCACTCATTTTTTTCCCCGCTCAAGCTTGGTAGGGTTGAACCGGTAAAATTTATCATCAAGTCATGCATTAATTCCCAAAAACTTCGAGTGCGAAAACCACATACGTTTATTAGGCGAATCACGTCGAATCATCAATCACTCAACTACAACAACGGATTCTTATTACTTCTCCTTTTTGTTTCATTTTTCCAATGTAGGTAATTCACGCTCTAGTTCTTAAGGGTAGCCTTCTTCATTGGTAGATCATCTCCTACACATTGTGATGCATAGGGCTGGATTACTCAATGATGACTCACACTCCTTAAGGTAGACAACTTTTTTCTACAGATATATTTTTTTATCACTACAATAGCCAACATCCAATGAAGTTCGACATCACTCCACAAAATCATCATTTGAGTAGGGAATTAATACACTTCTAAACACTCTCCTTCACCGATTCAACCACCCCCAAACTCATACTTTCATAGGTAGTGATTGAAGAATTTTTTTTGTTTTCATCAACATGGTCATTTAAGTTAAAATCAACCTCAAGTGCCACCATCAAGTGCATACAATGAATCTCATGACACAAGTGCTCAATAATAAGTCCAACATGGAATGAGTGGATGAAACTAAACAACAAGTAGCATTTATGTTCACACTTCATAAATCTGTGTAATGCAATGACTCGAAAGAGAACTAGCAAAGCAATCCAACTCCACAAACAAACATAAAAACACAAATATAAAACCCGAAAATTGAGTCTTGGCGAAAAGAAAAAAATTTAGCACATTTTTAGCACATAGCACAACAAGCACGAGCACAATACCACATCACCCCCAAACTTAAACTGTACATTGTCCTCAATGTAAAAGCGAGAAATATAAAGAGCAAGAGGTTCAAGTACTCCCCTAAATTTGGTTTTAACGGCGATGGTTGTGCGAATGATTGTGGCCCTTTTACGTTCATTAATACTCAAAGCTGTGATCCGGCGCTTGAGAATCTGCCACATGGGGGAAATAAAAATAATCAATGTCCAAAAAGATGCGATCACCAAAGAATGTCAAAAAGAATAACAATGGATTGCCTCTCATCCAGCGCTTCTTTATAGTCTTTAGCTAGACTTTTTCGCCTCCTTAGTCAATCAGCATCAATTTGGTCCTCAAAGTGTTTACCAACGGTGAATTCCACTGTTCTCGTGTTCTTCTCTGGGAAACCTGCGCAGCAAAGCCTCTTTTTAGTAGCAGATAATACATTATAAAAAATATTACCTGACCGCTGTAACTTCGGCGATGCATTCAATGCCTCAACAATCTCTTGCAAATCAATATTCAATGACAAATCATGCTCCTCCTTCACAAGATGCTTATTATTGGCAACGTCTAACCCATCATTCTTTTCAAGCTTAACAATGTTCTGTGCTAAATAATCGGTCACATCAACAAAATAAACAGGATTATTATCATTAGGGCATTTTGTGGAATCATAAATATTAAATTTAGCAATTTTATCATCAAATTCCATCGTCAGTATGCCACTATAAGCATCAATCTTAGTTTTGGATGTCCTCAAGAATGGTCTTCCTAGCAAAATGGGAGTAGTCTCATCACTTTTCCCCATATCAAGCACATAGAAATCAGCAGGAAAGATTAAATCATTGATTTTCACAAGAACATCCTCAACTTATATCCTTGGGGTATACATTCGATTTATCAGCTAGTTGGATAACAATCCCCATTTCATTTAAAGGTCCAAGTTTCAAAGAAGCATATATAGAATATGGCATGACATTGATAGAAGCTCATAAGTCTAACATGGCACATGGCCATCTCAAACCTAACATTACCTATTGTGCAAGGGATAGTGAACATACCTGGATCCTTGCATTTTGTTGGGAGTTTCCTTTGAATGATTGCTGAGACATTCCTCCCAACATTCACCGTTTCACTCCCCTTGAGCTTTTGTTGCCTCTTAGAAGTACACAACTTCTTAAGGAACCTTGCATAACGGGGCACTTGGTAGACGACATCCAGAAGTGGTATGTTCACTTGAACTTTTCGAAACATCTCCAAAATTTCCTTATTATGTTCATCCCTTTTGGACTTTGCAAGTCTACTAGGAAATGGAGGGGAGTGAACATTAGTAGGAAAAAAAATTTTAGAATTTACCTTCAATCCCGAGGCTGGAGTCATGGTTTCATCTTTCTCACGTGCTAAGAGTTTTCGTCTCTTGTTGGAATTGCATTGTGCTTGAGGCCAAAGACTTAACCATGTCTTCGAGAGACATACTTGAACTTGGAGGCGGGGCTTGTTGACTCGGTTGAAAGTGTTGTGGTTGCCTTTGTTGATTGAAACCCGAGGGAAGATTGAATTGTCCTTGCGGAGCCAAGAAGTGATTTTCCCCATAACTGAGATTTGGATGATCTCTCAATCCGAGATTGTATGTATTGGAATATGGATTATATCTCTATCTTTGTTGCATTGGGAATCCCCCAATAGCATTCGCTTGCTCTGTGGCTCCTTCTTGTAATGTCGAGCATGCATCAGTAGGATGTCCCGCAATAGAACAAATCCCGCATACTTTTACTTGTTGAATTTTCCCAAGTGCCATTTGTTGTACAAGAGATGTAAGATCGGCCAATTGTTTTTCAAGTTGAGAGGTTGCACCCACTTCATTCACTAGTTTAACCGGCACCTCCACTCTACCATCAAATTGTTGAGAGTTAGCTGCCATGTTGGCTATCAAATTCCTAGCAACCGTTGGCGTTTTATCCATTAGAGCTCCACCACTAGCCGCATCAATCATTCTTCTTTCCACTGGGAGTAACCCTTCATAGAAATATTGCAAAAGTAGTTGCTCGCTAATTTGGTGGTTCGGGCAACTAGCACACAGTCTTTTAAACCTCTCCCAAAATTCATAGAGATTCTCCCCTTGCGATTGCCGAATGCTATATATTTCCTTTCTAATGTTTGTAGCATTTGAAACCCGAACATACCTCTCCAATAAGAGCTTTTGCATCTCATTCCATGTGGTGATAAGTCCGGAAGGGAGATAGTAGAGCCATTCCTTAGCGGTGTTCGCTAGAGAGAAAATGAATGCTTGCAATTTCACTTGCTCTTCCGAAACTCCCGTTGGTTTCATGCTTAAGCAAACCACATGGAATTCTTTTAAGTGCTTGTTGGGAGCTTCACCGGCAAATCCATGGAATGTGGGGAGAAGATGGATCATCCCGGATTTAAGCTCAAATCTCCCTTCTATTGAAGGATATTGGATGCACAAAGGTTGTTGAACTACCGTTGGGGCGGCAAGTTCCTTTAATGTTTGGTTTGCATCCATCATCTCGGGTTCTATTTGTTCGGACTCACTCAAAGAATCAATACCCAAGTTCCTTAGAAATTCGGTTGGAGAATCCTCTTCCTCACTTTCCGACGTGTCAATCTCTTTTCTTGATCTTAGATTGTAGTGTGATGTTTTTTTTTTTTTTTTGCTCATTCACAACCTAAGAGATCAAGGAAAGAAAAAATAAGATAAAAGCAACAAAAAGAAAAATAAATGCAATCAACTAATTCATAAACAATCCCCGGGGACACGGCACCAAAATTTGATTGCCACCAACGGCGTCAAAAATAATTCCTTACCCGGCTAAAAATTAATGTCGTTCAAATAGTATAATACAAGCAAGAGTCATTACCCACAGAGGATTGGTTCAATTACGTTAATTGCGCAAAAGAAAATAAAATGGTGAAAGCATATAAATGGGGGGGGGGGGTTTGATTCATTCGCTGCACTAAAGAATACAACAAATTAAAAATGGAAATAGCGCAATACGTGAAATGCAATAAAATTAAATAACGAAGGCGATAAGTCAACAAAAGAGAATGTGATCGGGGGATAATTCTTTACTGCGAGAATAATTTTCTAATCCAATTTTACAAAAGATTTTCGTTCAAATGGTTAACAACAATTCGAGAATAATCACAAGCTCGACTACTTCAAACTCTCCTTAGATTTTAGTTGAATAAAATAAGCTCTTTACCCAACTTTAATCATCAAATAACCTAAGATAAGATCGCTAGAATTAATTTAACGAAAGTATTCACACAATAGAATCGAATTGAGTTAAGCACAAACACACAAGCTCGGTTTGTTAACTTAAGCGATAATTCACCTACATTTAATAGAAAATTCCTCATAATCCATCAAAATGTAGTCGCCACTAGGGTTCGGTAAAAATAGCAATTACGTACTAAATTTTCCAAATTAGCAAATATTGAAATAACCCAATCATCAAGTTGCACCGCTAAATAATCGAGAAAAACAATATGAACAATAAATACAATGGATTAAGCACATTAACCACAAGAACTATCAAGCACAAATCGACGATTAGAAAATCATTACTCGAGTTAAAATCACCCCCCAATCACATCTAGGTTTAGGTATTCATAACATAATTACAAATATCCAAAAAAATCATAAAATACATTGAAGAAAATGAGATTAAAGACAAGAGAAAGTTTATTGATAAAGAGATTTATGGTTGAAGTCTTCAATGTCAAGAGTTTCCTCCTTCTTCTTCTTAAAAAATCCCCAAATGTTGAAGGTTGCAATCCTAGATTTTCTCCTCCCTTTTTGGTCGATTTTCCCCCAAGAAACTTGCCCTAGAAATGGTCACTATCAATATATATAGTGTGGAGAAGGGGAAAAATGGGTTTGGAGTTAAAAGGGTTGATATTAGAATTTAAAATCGGGTTTCGCGTGTTTTCCCATGTTCTGTTCCAGATTTATACCATGCGTACGCATGGCTTTGTATGTACGTACGCATAGTACAATCAAATTTCCTTCAGTAACTGATTTTGCCAAGCATGCATACGCACAACATGTAGGCCTATGCATACGCATAGTTCAATTCTGTGCCAGCTTCATTTTCTTCCTGGTTTTGCACTCGATTTCACCCCTTAAGCCACACTTCTTCATAGAAAAATTGATGGCAAGATCGTTGAACCATGAAATCCTTATAGTTAAATTCTTTTGATTCTTTTCTCGCTCAAATTCTTCACATCAATACTCGAGTCGGGTTTTCGCCTAAAAATTAAAAAATAAAAAACATTAAGCAATGAAATATAATAGAAAGCCAAACAAACTTCAAAGTTTAAAGGATAAAATAAGTGCAAAACCCGCACTTATCAGATAGAACGTTACCTTACAACCAAGAGTTGTAATGGGGCCTCGACATGAGAAGGCTACCCAAACTCTATGCCAAGGGAAAATGAATTAAACTAGTATCAACGTCGGCAATTTAACGAGGAGATTGTCCCAAGAGGACTCCTCCCAATCGCGAAGTGGATAGAACATTCCCTTACAACCAAGAGTTGTAAAGGGGCCTCGACATGAGAAGATTATCCAAACTCCATGCCAAGAGAAGATAAATTAAACTAGTATTAACATCGACACTTCAACGAGGAGGTTGTCCCAAGAGGACTCCTCCCAATCACGAAGTGGATAGAACATTCTCTTACAACCGAAAGTTGTAAAGGGGCCTCGGCATGAGAAGGCTACCCAAACTCCATGCCAAGGGTAGATGAGTTAAACTAGTATCAACGTCGGCACTTCGACGAGGAGGCTGTCCCAAGAAGATCCCTCCAAATTGCGAAGTGGATAAAACGTTTCCTTACAACCAAGACTTGTAAATGGGTCTCGGAATGAGAAGGCTACCCAAATTCTATGTCAAGGGAAGATAAATTAAATTAGTATCAACATTGGCACTTCGACGAGAAGGCTGTCCCAAGAGGACCCGTCTTAATCGCGAAGTGGATAGAACGTTCCCTTACAACCAAGAGTTGTAAAGGAGTATCGGCATGAAAAAGCTACACAAACTTCATGTCAAGGGAAGATAAATTAAATTAGTAACAACGTCGGCACTTCGACGAGGAGGCTGTCCTAAGAGGACCCCTCCCAATCACAAAGTGGATAGAACGTTCCCTTACAATCAAAAGTTGTAAAGGGGTCTCGGCATGAGAAAGCTACACAAACTCCATGCCAAGGAAAGATAAATTAAACTAGTAATAACTTCGACACTTTAGAAAAATTAAACTATTTATGAAGGGGCCTCGGCATGGGCGGACCACCCGACTTTATGCCAAGAACAGAAAAGCGAAGTATGCATAAGAATTACGGGTTACAATTTAAATAGTTTGAATTATACTGTATATCAAGATAAGGTTATTATGAGCTTCAACGTAAAGCCAAAAACACGAGCACTTCGACAACAAAATAGACGATATGTCACTACTATAGTTGAAGGCTTCGACATAAAGAAAAAGTGTCTGCTACATTCGTTGAAGCAGAAGTATGAACTATATGTCAAGTAAAGTGACTCGATACAATTACAAGTTAAAAATACGGCACTTCGACGACAAAGTAGACCACATATAAACTGCAAACTTCAAAGGCCTTGAAGTGGTCAAACCACTCAAAAAGGCAGAGGTGCAAACACTTGTGAAAATTGCTAACGAAAATATACATCACAAGAGAGACTTCATTTAAGGTTAAGACTTTATTTAAAGTGCAACATTCATACATTCAATTAAAATATATTGAAACTCCGGGAGATAGACAAAAGTTGTGATTTCACTGATATTCAAAAAATTACAAATCGAGGGCTTCGAGGCCAAAATTTACAATTAAACCTAAACAGCTGGGAGAGGGGGAGATACAAAGGGGACAATGGCATTAAGGGGTTCAACATTATGGACTCCGGCCTCTTCATTGGCTTCGTCTTCAACCTCGATAGCTTGGTCCCCATTTGTCGAAGTTTGAGGCTCAACTTCCTCTTCCAGAAACGCCTCCCTTAGCTCCGAAGTGTTGACTACCGGGAGATTGGCTTCCATCCACTCCACCATGTCCTTGTAAGCATACCTTCTCCAGTAACTGGCGAAGTTCTCGTACACTTTAATCAGGTGGAAGTTATTGATGTAGCGCCTCTCCACCTCATTCCCAGCAGATTCAGCCTCCTTCCTATCCTCTTCAACCTCTTCAGTGAGGCTGGCAACTTTGGAGTTTAGGGTCACTTTCTCGAGGTTCGCCTTCTCAAAGTTTGCCTTCAAGGCAGCATTTTCCTTGTTAGCCATCTCCAGGGCCTCGGATACAATCCGTTGGTGGCCATCAGAAGTCTCCACCTGCCACATCATCGAAGCCACATCACTTTAGCAAGTATGGACTTCCTTCCTTAGGCTCTCTATTTCAATTAGAGCCAAAGTAAGCTTCATGGACTGCTCAGAACATAGTTTCTTTGCTGCATCCACCTCGGCCCTAGCCTTATTGGCATCCTCCTCTGCCCTGAAGACCTACTAGGGCAGAATCACTAGGGAAGCTCCAAAAGCCCTTTCCGTCTGGCTCACAGTCATCGTGAAAACATCGGCTGGGTCGCTATTTTGCATAAAATCCTACCACATCTCTGTCTAAAACCTGTAAAAGCTGGAGGTGGCTGTTTGGATGTCAGCTGGAAGTATTGAAAGGACCTCTAGAGCTAGTTCGTCGTTCTGCTGGGCTAAGAGCAGCCTTGTCCTAGCAGACCCCGAAACGGAAGAGGTACTCGTTGTCATTGGCCTCTTCATTGGGACAGGCCTTGGTGATTCAACTGGCCTCTTTTGCCCAATTGGGGCTGTAATAAGAGAAGCTCCTAGAACTTCTCCTCCATTGGGACTTTGAAGCGATGTGGATGGCAGTAATTCGAACCTCCAGCCCCATCAGCCCAAAATTTCTTCTTGGATACCTCCTCCACAAGCATTTTTCCCTTGTCTACTGGAGGATTAGCACCACTTTCTTGGGTCGCAACCTCCTTGCTAACCTTCTCCACAGCCTCCCTTACCCTCCTCGCACCAACAATGGGGCCCTTCAAGCCTTTCCTCCCTGCAGTGGAAATGGATGCAATGATAGTGCCATGTTGAGGGTAGGGTGTCACCTCTTCTCAAAATTCTCTACAAAATAAAGAGACCATGTCATCAATCACACAAACATGAGAAAAATGTGCTATGTTAAAAATGAAGTGGGTATACCTCTTCTAGCCATCAAGTTGAAGTCTTCAAAAAATCGTCCAATGACGATGAGCCTTTCGTACTACCTAGATAAAGCTGGATGTAGATAGACGTCTCTGACTTGATCGAGCTCCATTGGGATCAGCTCGAAGCGTTCAACCACGGCTCTAAAGCATTTCAAGCAATTAGTATCAACTTTAGAAAAAAAACTATAAGGAACACTCAAGGTGTATGGCACTCACTAGCTTTGGAGTACGAAGTGGGTACTTTGACGTGGGGAACTGTGTCTCCCTCAAACTCTTGCCACTTCTCCCTCACCAGAACTAGTATTCTTTCCACCATTTGATGGATGAGGGAAGTTCAATAACAAAAGGAGAGTGCGACCCCCATGGACATAAGGAATACCAATCCCGGAAATCCCCTTTTACTAAGGAGCAAGGTTGGAAGAGGGTCTGAAAATTGTGGAGGGGCATGTCCTCCCCCTGTGAGGTCTCCTTCCAAATGAAATAAGACACCACTAGTTGAATCCATGTGTTAGGGACGAACTGGGTGGGGGCAAGTCCATATAACCTAAGGACTGCCCGAAAAAAATGATGAAGAGGTAAACGAAGTCCTGCCTTCAGTAGGTTTTCGCTAATAGCGACACAACCCCACCTGGGACAGCAGGCACGCTCCTCGAGAGAAGGGGTAAAGAGCTCTATATCGTAAGGGTTGCAAAAAATTTCCCTAAGTTGAACTAAACGAGTGGGAGTGACGTTTGACTGAATCTTTGAGGCCCTCCACACACCGTCCGAACTGACCCCCCTAATAGGTGAAAGACCTTGTTCGACCATAACTAGCTCCCTAAGTTCAGAGGTTCTAGTCAGATCTAAACCCCACTCTTTCACAATCTCAACAACGTCTTTCCTACCGGAAATAGAGGTCATATGTCAGAAAGCTCAGAAACAAAAACTCTTGTTCAATAATTACAACGTAAACAGGAAAATGTCGGTAAAAGGTCACTGGAATACTCTTAAGAAGGCAAGAAAACTGGTGAAGATGAAAAGAAATAAGACTTGAGAAAATCTTAATGCACAATCACGCGAAAGTAAGAAGGAAAAACCTTTCTACCTTCATTCCGCCTTTTATAGGCAAAGGCAATGGACCTTAGCTGTTGGATGGTGATCCAGGCCATCTAACCGTTCAATAGGAGATTTAATCCGAATTGTCCGCAATTTCGGTCGCTTGGTCTTCCACGATTCAGATTGCAATGTGCACCCCACGCGCCTCAATGTGCAGATGTGACTGTCAGCATGCTGGCAACAGCCATCATTGCGCATTAATGGCAGCGACGGTTGTGTGTATCAAAAATTGAATCATCGCAATAGCCTTTTGGAGACGTGCAAAATAACAGCTAATCATTCAGTTCAATTATTAATGACTCCTCGTGTTCACCATAACCGAAATGTCAAGTCTCCTCAAATTCATTGCCAACAACCTCTCACATTTAACCGATGTTTGGCACCTCGGCTCAAGCACCAACAGCTTCGGCATAACTAACTTCAGATCTTTGCACTTTGGTCAAAATGCCTCCACCTCTCCCAAAGCAAGTCACTTCGGCCATACAACTTACGACTTCGTCCATTTTGTTCAAAACGTTGTCCACGTCATGGACCACTTCGAAATTTAGAGCCCCATCAGTTAAAACAATTTCGGCCAAAACAGTAACATTCTTTTTCGCTATATTTCCACAATTAATTGGCATAAATCCCCGGCTGTCCATCATATTATATTTTTAAACTATAATTTCCATATGAATAATTGCAAACTAGACTTGGGGGACTATTGTTGATGATGAAATAAAAAAAAAATTTATAATGTTTCAAAGTCTATGCATTCACATAAATGATAAATACATAGACTTGGGGGGACTATTGTTATCCCATTAAAATAAGATCGTCATTAAGAGACGCGTGAAAGTATCATATAAAGACACTTGGCATCAAAGTTAAGAAAAGCAGAAATCTACTTTGGCCAAAGTACCCAATGAAAAGGCCGAAGTCCCCCTCTTCAGGCCGAAGCCTCTATGTTCAAGCCGAGCTGCCTTCATACAACACGACGAAAGTGCCTGCTGTAACTGACGAACCTTTCTACCGAACTGCTCTATGTCCAAGACCTCACCTCATACACCGAGGTCCTTGATACAAACAAATTTGGAGAATATCTTTGAGAGTGACTGATGAGACGTTTTGTATTAATTAGCTTCAGGCTAGGAATAGGGCAGTTGACCCATTGTCAATGTAATTAATTTAGTGAATGAGTGATTGGAAGTATAGGTAGATAGGATGTTGCCACGTGGATATGATCCAATCATGGGCACCTCGACTCCTTGTTATAAATAGCAAGTCTTGTAACATTATTAAGGATGCTTAACTTAACATTTGAAAAAGCTTACACTAGAACTCTTTGCAATACAAAATACATCTATTGTCTAGAGAATATTCACATCTTACTCTTACATTTATTATCAAATTACAATCTTGTTTAAGATCAAACCAATATCATCGATAAGCTATAACTTGTACGATACGACAATCACATGTTGGTACTCCGACTCGTCATTTCATATCACCGTTCCGATCATCGTCCCCGACCATCTCGTCGAAGTTTGTCCACGTGTTACGAGTCCGATATCGATATCTGTTGGTAACATTTTTTGGGGTTAACAAGTGTCATTTCTATTACAATTATTATGTCAACATTTTCATTATGGGTGAAAATACATGTAAAAGTATAAACATCCAACGCTATACTTAGATATATTGAAATGAGACTTAAAAAGTAGGTTCCTCAGTTTTTATTGGTGAATAAAAGACATATGAATCGATATGTAATTTATTGTGTATGATAGATTTTTAAAAAAATGTATACTAATTCCCTCAATTTATACAATGTGAACTTTCAAACCATAGCAAATCAACGTTTCTCAATTGTAATTGATAATATAACCATATTAAATTGTTATTGAATGTTAATAGAGTACCAGCCTCAAATTCACAAAAATAGCCCAACTTATCGTATACTTTTAAAAGAAAAAAATCATATTTCCTCCGTCCCATAAAAATTGGTTTTCTTTCATTTTTTGTATGTCCCAAATTATAAGTCATTTTCTTTGTTAGGACTTAAGAATATAGCTAATTTCATAATTTTCTAATATATATCCCTACATTAACTAGGGGTATACCAAAAAAAATCATAAGTAAAATTAATAGTGTCAACTATATTAATCAATGCTTTGAAAAGCGTAAAATGTGACCAGGCGTGGATGTCAAGTTTAAAACTTTACGAGTCTAAGAAAGACTTAAACGTATAAAAAAAAGTTACTTATTTTTATTATTATTTTAAATATTTAATCATTCTAAAAATTATTTAATAATTAAAATAATGCATACAAAACATCTGGAATTGTGAAATAATATATTTACTTAATAATTCCTATAATTAGTCAATTGTAAAATTTCCAAGCTTTCAAAATGAAAAGACTAAACTATTTTTCATAGTTTCAACTTTTAATTAGACAAGTCCTAATTAATAAATTTAAAAAATCTTCATACATACTTTCGAAATTTTCAACAAAATAATATGTTTTAAGATCATAATTACATAATATAAATAGCAACGTAGCTTAAATTTTATTTAAATCTTTATCGGATAAAATTATTTTTACTTTTGTACAGATAAAATCATTTAAGAACTTGAAACTAAAGCCAAATAAAGATTTTTTTAAAAGTGGGAAAAATAAATAATTAATTAATAAAGCGCACCTAGACACGCTTACTGCCATGACAAAACATTTTGTCCATACCTCATGCCTAGGCACACTTTTTATAACATTGATATTAATTAATCTTAATCTGTGTGAAGAATGAAAGTAAGCATATTTTTGTTGGACGGAGAAAGTACTAAAAAGCTAAAAGAGGTTAACTTCAGCAAACAAACTTGTAATAAATTTTTGTTTTTTTTTTGTTTTTTGTTTTTTTTATACGATGCTTGCCTTGTCACTCTTGGTTCTAATATTGATTATATACAATATGGATATGTGGTAATTCATCAAGGAGGATGATGTAGTATTACTTGCCATAGTTCCCAAGTTTTAGAAGCATGGCCACTAGAACATGCACATAATGTTGGACATAATAACAACAGTGGACATAAAAATATGATGAAGATGGAAACACCAAAAATGGAATAAATGGCAAACTTGAACACATAGTAAACGTTGTCCTCAAACGACATTTGTCTCATCTTCAAATGCTTTAAGGATTTAAGTGGCACATGGTTCGAATGATTAATCAAACCATGTAAGAATACCAAAGCACAAATTTTTTGTCAATATGAACTATTACCTTTTGTGTCCAAAACTCCCAGTAACAGCCATATCAAAGCCATGTAGGGGCACAACATGAAGACATCTAGCAGTCAACAAGTTCAAAAGTAAAGAAAGGGAATAAGTTGTTCTCTGGTCGAAGCACTGTCTTCATCCGAGGTTTTTCAGCCAAAGCACTTCCCCTTCTGGCCGAACCTCTACACATCCGAAGCTCTCTCTCCTGTTGTCGAGGCACTTGTCACCTTTAAAGCATATCTGAAGAGTATCTTTAGGGATGATTGATGTAACATTTGTATTAATAAATGTTAGACATGTTAGTATAGGATGTTGGGCGGCTGACTTTTGTCAATGCCATTAATGTGTGGCAGATAGTGATGTGAGACTCCAGATGCTAGGATGAGGCCACGTGGTTCTTATCCAATGGTGACCACATCGGCCTTAACTTTACAAATAGCAACTCTTGTGACATGTAAAAGGATTAGCTAATATATACACAAATTTCATATACTCAACACCATATTCAATCTTATGTTTCGCTTATTTGGTATTAATCTGCTCGATCTTGGATTAATCCTACATTGGTGGAAGTGCGAATGATTGTTTATTTGCTTACAATCGTCTTTAATCTTAGTCAGCGTCCGAACATTTTTCTCTTGCGTCGTAAAGCATTTCCCACGTCCATTATCGTCGTGCAACCTTGATCGTATCTTCAATTAAAATGTGCCGAAATTTGGTCGTGTGAACGCAAGTGGACCCATCATCTGTTTTCCACGTGGCTTTTGCGGAAAATGGGGTCTACAAATTGGCGTCGTTTGTGGAAAATCATACATCAACTAGGGCTGTCAATGGATTCGATTTTGATTCGAACTCGATCCGAATCCGATGAAATTAATGGGAGATGGATTTAGAGTCTCAATCCGATAACCCAATTAAAATTCAAATCCGATAATCCATTAACTAAATGGATCAAATATGGATATAAGTCGATCCGATTTTTTAAAATAATATAATATATTTTATAAAAGTGTGCTTTTTTATTATTTTTGTTATGAAAAATGATTTTGATTGACATTTTAACATATTTTTCTAATGCCACTATCCCACATTGGAAGTTCATAAAATCATTGGAGAGAAATACCTCCATAAAAGACATTATCCCACATTGAAAGTTTATAAAACTATTGGAGAGAAGTACATTAATAAAATGCACTATCCCACATTGGAAATTTATAAAACAATTTGAGAGAAGTGCATTTATAAAAGGAGCATGATATCCAATAATTCTTCTTGGGCCATTGAATTGTAGTTTATGAGGCCCTTTCATAAAGCTCAAAATTTTCAAACTAAAAAAAAAAAAAAAAAAAATCGCCCGATTAACTGGGGATGACCGGCCTGGTATTGGGCCTAAATGTGTAAAATATTTCGGATCGGATTATCGGATCGGATATCCGATAATAAAGCAAATCGGATATGGATTTAACAATCAAATATCTGTCGGATTATCAGATCGGATATGGGTAGATTCGGTTCATATCCGATCCATTGACAGCCCTACATTCAACCACGAAAATCTTGTGGAAAGAAGCCGACTTTTGTTTGTGAAGATTTCTTGCTTTTGAAGAAAAAGAAGTGATTTTGAAGAAACAATCACCAAGTATTCCTAAGTTGAATCACTTTTTTAGGAACCTCGTGTAAATTCCTTGAACAAGGGAAAAACTCAGTACCCATGAGTCAGGTGATTATGGGGCATTACCATGAGCTCCACTAATAAAGAGTTAGCACCTCGGAGAACTAGGGAACACTTTGAAGAAGGAGAACCCTCGCAAGTTGCTATGGCGGCTTGCCACCGATTTCATCAGTCCAATAGGAGAGATGGGTCAAGAGGTGGATCTAGGATAGTTGCTAGGCTTACCAGGGAAGTAGCTTCCATGGCCGCCAATATAAGAAATATAACCCAACAAAACCTTGTCATACAAGGGTTGTTAAGGAGAATGCAAAGCCAGGGAGGGTACCCAATTCCTCCCTCTGCAACTTAAGGAAATGCATTCCATGACCTTTCAAAAGGAAATCATTACCATGGTGAAGACAATGTCCAAAGCCAAATGGCCGGATATCAACAATACACCGAGAAAAAAGAAACTTGGGAAAGGAAAGTTAGGATGGATACCTCCACCAACTATGCCACTGACCAACCCAACGAGGTCCCATTCAATTTTCCTCCAAGCTATGATCCGGAAAACATGCCTCGAAGGTTGGTGAACGTCTTCGACACGCTGAGCCAAGGATAGCATAGAAAATAGAAAGGCTCAGCCTCCATCTACACATAGAAATAGGCAGTAAAGACAACTCGTGTTTGAAAGACATAGCGAACTGGTTGATAATGACATGCCTCCAAATCCTCAATCAAGAAATAGGTGAAAGAGGATAGAAGAACATGCAATGAATCGAGTGGGAACATCTCAACTACCTCAGGAAACACAAGCCAGAGAAGACGAAGATTCTAACGAGCCCCAAAAGTCCTTCGATCTTGATGATGATGATAACAATCGTCCTTTCTCACAAGGAATTAGAAATTCCCTTGTCCTAAATCACTTCACGCTCCCCAAAATCTCCAAGTATGACGGAAAATGAGATCCTGCAAAGCATCTCAACAGCTTCAAAATGCATATGAGTTTGAGATAAGCTACCTCCACCATGAAATGTAGAGCCTTCCACTTGACCTTGAGTGGGACGACTGAAGTATGGTTTTAATAAGGTTTTCCTTAAGCATTTTGCTATAAGTAAAAAGGGCGAAGGACCAATGCAGCGCCTCTACTGTAGGAAATGAGGCAGCAACAAGGTGAGTCATTGAAGAGTTTCATGTCTCGTTTTACCGATGAAATGACCTACTGCTTGCAAATTACAAAAAGAGATGCCTTAATAGCCTTAAGAGAATGATAAGATATGAACTCCCTCTTTTGGAAAGACATTCAAAACAAAGACCCTACAAGTTACGGTGCCTTACTAGAAATGATAAGGCGTGAGATCATCAATGAAAAATTGAAAGATCATCTGAATAGGGCAAACCGAGGACTCCCACCTCCACAAATGCAAAGAGGAATAAGTCTCACCTCACACTTAATGGACCCTCAGGCAGGATATTCAACCTCTTTCAATCCAAGGCAAGCATTAGCCACATCGATATTGAACACGGTGCCTACTTTGGCTTATGAAAAAGTGAACCCCAATGTGGAAATGCACCAAGGCAGACCCTACCAACGATTCTTCCATAGGGAAAAGTAGAGGACGAGATGCTGAACCTAGAAATAAGGATGAAGCACCTCTCTACTGCACATATCACCACTTATACGGCCACGACACTGTTATTTATAGAGACATTACTAATCACTTTAACAACCAAATAGCAAATAGTCACCCGCAAAGAGGCGAACCTCCTAGGCAATGTCAGAAACCAAGGAATAACGAGGCGAGTACCCCAATAGAGGCAATGCCTCACGTAGAAAAGACAGTGATGGGGAAAGACCCACGAAGGGTTGGAAACAAAGAAGGAGCCCTTTGGCCAACATCGGACGGAAGCCCATCCGAGAAATTGACACCATTTTTGGAGGCCCTATGGTCAAGGACAATCTAGGAACTCTAAAAAAACTACGCAAAGGAAGCCAAAGACCCCCCCTCCCAATGGTGAGCTTTGTAGTCAGTAGCAGCTAACCCTCCACCGAAAGATGGATCTAACCCATTACATTCACCTAAGATGATGTTATTGGAATACATTACCTGCACTGTGACGCCTTGGTGGTAAGAGCTATTGTGGCTTGAAACAGTCTCAAAAGGATGTTAGTAGACAACGAAAGCTCGGTCAACATCATATTTGGAGCCACATTTGATAAAATGGAAGTCGATCATGAGCTAACTTCAATAAATTTTCCTTGTACGAATTCACCGATGATAGCATTGTCCCAAGAGGAAAAATCACTCTAGCAACAGAGATGGGGACAACACCACTCATAGCTCACCATTTTATGGAATTTTTGGTGGTAATCAACTGCTCTGCTTACCACGGAGTACTTGGAAGGCTCGTCTTGAAGGAAATGTGGGTCATTATGTCCATCTACCACCTATGCATGAAGTTCCCCATAGAGTACGGCATTGTCCCAGTCAGGGGTGATCAGAAAAATTTTAGGGAATGCTATACCAACTCTCTAAGAAAAGCTGAACTAAGGGATGTCAATGTCATTCTAATGGACATTGACGAAGATGATGACTTTGAGCAAGGAAGAAACCCTGAACAAGGGGATGTCATCGAAATTATAGATGCCTCTGAAGAAGATGTTGTTTTGGAAGTAAAAGTTGCCCCTAAAAAAGGGAAAGCCATTGAAGAAGTGGCTAACCTTGATTAATTAGACCCCCGCATAATTGATTGCGAATCACAGACAACCTCAGTTGAAGAATTGGAGAGTTTAACAGTAGATGCCCGAGATCCCTCCAAATCCTTGCAGGTTGGAAAAAATCGGCCTGTAGCGGCCAAGGAAATGTTGAAACAGTTCTTGCGAGATAATTTGGATATCTTCGCATGGAAACTTAAGGATATTGTTGGCATCGATCAAAAGGTTAGTTGTCATCACTTGAAAATTAACCAAAATACTGCTCCTCACCGGCAGAATAAAAGGGCTCTTAACCTAGAAAGATATAAAGCCTTGAAAGATGAGGTGAAGAAGCTTATCGACAACCGCTTCAATCGAGAGTTGACGTAACCGAAATGGATGTCAAACCTCGTCCTGTAAAAAAAGAATAATGGGAAATGGAGGGTGTGTTTGGATTTCTCCAATATAAACCAAACTTGCCCTAAAGACAGCTTCCCACTTCTACGGATGGATCAACTTGTTGATTCTACTACTGGGCATGAACTGTTGAGCTTCATGGACGCCTATTAGGCAACAATTAGATCCCAATGCACCTACAAATGAGGAGCATACGTCCTTTATAACGGACAAAAGACTATATTGTTATAAAGTCATGCCTTTCGGGTTGAAGAACGCAGGAGCCACATATCAAAGGTTGGTCAATAAGATGTTTGCTGACCTCATTGGAAAGACCATGGAAGTGTATGAGGATGATATGCAGGTGAAAAGTGTTCCGATTTTCACAAACATAGCAAGGTCCTTTTGGACTTATTTTTTAACTTTCCTTGATCCTTTTTAGGACTAAGAGACTTTCCTTTTTTGTATTTGTTGGAAAGATTGACATTGTCCACTATATTGGCTCTCGAAGAGCCATCATGAGAACTTTCGATCATATTTCGTGTCCTTGATTTTTCCTATATGCGAAGATGTTTTTGTATATGTTCCAAAGAAAAATCTTCGTAATTGTGAAGAATCTTCTTCCTATAACATTTCCAAGTTGGAGGCAATTTAACAATAATTGCTCCTACTTGAAATAATTCAAGAAGTTCGATCTTGAGCGCTTTTAAGTCTATGTAGATATCTGTCTACCACATTGGAATTCACAACCAAATGTATCTTTGTTCTTTATTGACAATAACTTGCAATTCATGCACTTGAGGCAACAAGTAGATGTTATCCAACATCTTAAAATGAAATATTTGAAAATTAAAAATTTCGTAGTACCTTCCTCCTAGGCTTTGTAATTGTTTTCAAGCATTTTTCAATTTTCCCTTGTCAAAGTGGTGCTGGTGTAGAGATCGTATAAACAATTGAAAAGAGCATTAAGGATGTGACCACGATAAATCAATTCATTCTCTTGTCTTTTCTTTCTCTCGGCTAGTACTTCTTCAGAATTTTCATTGGTTGCTTCAGCAGTTGGTTCCCAACTTGGATCAAACACATAGAAGATCTTCAATACCATTAGAAGGAACTTGAGTTTTGTCTTGCCCCCGGATGAATTTGTTTTCATTGAACCTATCCAAACGAACCAAGTCTTAGTTCATCAACTTGGTTGTTACAAGTATAGTTTCCATTTCCATTGTAATAGGAATATCAATTGAGATTGTTGGATATAATAACAACAATAGAGAGAAAAATATGATGAAGATGGAAACATAAAAAATGGAATAAATGGCAAGACTTGAACATGTAGCAAACATTGTCCTCAAACGATACTTGTTTCCTCTCCCAAATACATTAAGGATTCAAACAGCAAATAGTTTAAAAGATTAATCAAGCCTTGTGAAGAACACCAAAGCACAAGTGTTTCTTCAATATGATCAACGTAAAAAATTTGAAAGTGAGTCTGTATAAGTTTTGATAATCTCTCTTTGATTATATGGGATGATTGTATGTAATTATTATTTTTGATATGGAAAACTATGAACTATTTATATTTTCCATGACCACATTTTGAAATGGTTTCGACTATTTATTAAAATATGAAACGTTTCATCCAAAGGCACCATAATTAAAGTTGCAAAACCACCATAGTGGCTTGTTTCTATGCTTATGCGATCACATGGATATGACCTTTTAGCCTCGATAAATCAAAGTGGCTCGCATGGGCAAAATACCAAATGCCCAAATTTCATAGTCACGTTCTATTCCATTCAATCATCACACGAGAAAAAAATACCAAATGCCCAAATTTTATTCTATTCAATCCCTTTTATGGCCCAACAATGGCCCATTAATAATAGTAATGTTCTATTCTGAAACTCGATTGAGACAGTGTGAGCAGATAATCATAGTGTTCTTTGTTGCTCGAACCCAATGAAATTAAGGTCAAAATTAGTGAGCTCGTGAACATTAAAATTGTTGAATAAGTTGGAAAATGTGGGAGAAATTGAAAAGTCCCACATTGAAGAAACTAAAAGCCAAATGTTCCTTTGATATAGTCCAAGTTTGAGACATAGGATCGAACCCAAAGAGGTACAACTAGTCTTTTGTAGAAGGAAGAATACACGTTAGTAGGTTCGAACCAAAGACCACATGCACTTGTCATCCATCGTCACTAACACACCTTGACGCTAACATACCTTGGCATGGGCACGGGTAGAGAGTCGTGGGCTTAATACTTATTCCTTTCTATTTAGAATAATGATATCTAATAGCAGTGGTGCTAAATAACATTACTCTTCTATTTATTAGAGCATTACAACTTACAAGTGGCTTCCAAGACTACGACAAGTGGCACAAAGGTTGAGTGATCATAATGTGGAACAACGTCAAGGACCAGGACATGTCTTTTTCCTAACAAGCGTGTCCTTTCTCAGACAAATATATCTCTTCACATAAAGACAACTTCAAATGTCATATCCTTTTTATTTTTTCATGTTTTTTTAGGACACAACTTTTCAACAATTATAAATATGACTCCCAGATGCAGGTTTCGTACAATACATCGATGCACTAGTGTTCTTCTACAATTATAATTCAAAATATTTTCTACATTCAATTTGAGTCTTTTCTATATTACAGAGAGATCTAAACATCATCCAATTTGTTGGTCTCATAATAAAAAGTGCTATTAGTACTTGACATAGAAGTTGTACCTTGGTAAACAAGTACTTGAGTCAAAAGTGCTATTAGTACTTGACATAGAAGTTGTACCTTGGTAAACGAGTACTTGAGTCATTAACCACTTATATAGATAATATTATATTAAGGAGAAAGAGTCATTAATTGTCACAGTTTCTTGGGTTCTGGTTTAACGAGCCGATTTTGAGGTTTTTTTATCTAGTTTCTAATTAGATAGATTTTAGGGAGTAATCGACTTGGTTTTGGATCTTGTTCTCGATTTTGCCAATTGAACTAATTGGTGTGAATAAGTTTTGATCACATTGGTATTTACTGATGTTTGTCGTATGAAAATAAATTTGAAAAATATTGGGACAATGTACGATAACTACTTGTATAAATAAACTACAGTAATCGATTCCCATATTAAATTAGTATTAATTGTTACGCCTCACCACACGTGGTTTCACACGGTCGACCTATTGTCGCTGTAGACCCCATCCTCCGAAGCACTGTGAGCAGAGGCCCATGGGCCAAATATTCGAAGCCCACCTATGTTCACTCAATCAATGTACCACGTCCCAGTTCGGATGCGCTTCATGTCCGAGGCTCTTTATGTCCGAGGAGCTTCAAAGAGTCCATATCCGAAGCCCCTCTCATTGACGACCTGCATAAATAAAATGCGCAGTTGAGTGAGATCTTGGTGGAATGATTGATATGACTTACGTAAGTAGTTGAAGTGTGTTGTTGTGTCAATAAAGTGGCTGCAACTTGTAATAACATTAAATGCGACATTGCTAAAGAGTCAAACTGATGGCTAGAATGAACTGTTTCAGTTAAGGAGATGAGGTCATGTGTATTATGATCCGAGGGCCTCAATCTTACTTGTAATACAATAAATAATTTTCCTCGTGCAACGAGAAAAGGATGATGCAATTGAGAATACAAAATACTACGTGAAAGGCAAAAAAGGATATCATTGTTCTCTCTAACGACTTGTTTTCGATTACAAACTCATATCAGTTCATATTGATCCATTACATACGATTGGTTATTATTTTGCGATTGACATCATTTCATTATCGTGATCCGAATATCACCATCTCGTGTCCTAAAGAGCTTCTCCCACGCCCCATTTTGAAGTGTTCTTGACTGGCTATCCGTCCTCGCGTGTTGGATTGAGCTTGCGTGGACACGAGTGGATCCGACATCTGTTGTCTGTGTGGCCCTAACCGAAAACGAGGTCAACATTAATAATTTTTATTAATAATCTATAAAGCTAAAAAAATAAATAAAGAAAATGATATTATCATAGTATTTTGCTCGTTGCTTGAAATAATTATTGTAATTTAACTAGTAACTCGAATATTAATCTCTTTTATACTAATTGGTTAAACAAAAGAAAATTTATCAATATCGAAATATAAAAATTATTGAGAATTATAGGAATATTAGAAATAATTGAGATTTTTATGCTCTATAATTGAAATCGAGTTTATCGATCAGTTATCATAATATGGTGTAATCAAAAGAAAACAAGCATGGAGGAGTCAAGTAACATCTAAAGCTACACAAAGTTAGGTGCGACATCACAAGTCAAAGAAAATTGGGCTCCACAATCGATCTTAGAATTTAGAAACACGAACATTGCATATGAATGTACAGGGTCGATATTAATGGCAAAGGGTGCTACCAGAGGCCCCCACATGAGTAAGGGACCCCATAATATTAGTACTGTATTTATATAAAATTTGCTTAATTCCTCAAAATGTCAACGTCAACCTGAGGACGACCTTATAAATGTAGACGTTAATTTCATATTTTATAATGGTTTGTTTGATAGCCATCAAAATAGGTGAAAAGTGATAATTTTGGTGTTTGATTGCATAACTTTTTCATGGAATTCATTTTCACCCATTTTCTAGGTACAGTCATTTAAAGCACATTTTTCACCTTTTATTTTCCCATGATTTTGGTGGAAAAAAGTGATTTTTCATCTTTTTTTTTCTTTTTTTTTTTTAAAACTTTTTGACAATGGAAAATTGGAAACATATTCTAAATCCAATGGTAAAAAAATTTATTCATTTAATTGACAACTTGCATGAAAAATAAAGTCAAGCGAACACAAAAAAAAAATTCAAAAATTTTTTTAAAATTTTTTTTTTTGACGATCCAAACAAATTTTAATACAGATTGTAAAAAATTTATCCCAAAAAGTAACAATTTGCATGAAAAATAAAGTCAAACGGATTAGGTGAAAAATTATACCAATCAAACACCATTAATTACAATTCCATCTAAAACAAATTTTAGGCAATTCAATTCCCTGCAATTCGTTTTTTTCCTCACTCAAATTCCACTATTGCAATCAAACGCACCCTAACTTCAAGAATCTTGGGGTGGGGGGAATAGTACCACCATTATTAAAAGATGTATAATTTACGTATTGTAACTTCAGTAAAGTATAGTTGAGGAAATTAAAATAATTACCCTATTGTTTATCTTGTTAGAATGTAAAGTTACGGTGAGTGCGAGGCACCTCCTCGCTTATAAAGCATTGCATTTATAAAATAGTATCAAACTTCCCCTACGTGAATAAGATAATTTCAAAAAGAGTAAATTACAATTGGGATTATGAACTTTTGAAGATTGTGATGACGGGATCCCGAACATTTGATTTTTAGCACCAACGTCACAAATCTTTTAAACGTCTATGCCAAGAGTCTCTTTGGATCGAAAAATTCAGATTTATCGTTAAAATATAAAAATTTTGAATAAAAATGACCATTTTTACCATTAGTTTGATTTAGGGTAAAATGTACCTAGGGGATCCAAAATTGTCACTACAGGTCCCGAACTTTTGAATTCTAGCATTCAAACTTCTGTGCCAATGTTCATTTTAATGGAAATGTTAGATTGGTCGTTTAAGAGTCAAAATTGATTAAAATGATGATTTTACCCTTTGATTTGAAATAAATAAATAAAGAAAATAATAAACAATAAAGAAGAAAAAAAATAAAAATAAAAATTGAAAAAGCCCTCAACCCCCTCCCCCCCCCCCCCCCCCCCCCCCCCCCCAATATTTTTATTTTTTGTTTTTTTTTGCATTTGCATTTCCTTCTTTATTTTTTTAGGAATAAGTTATTTGTATACTCTCCACTTACTCTTTCCTTTATCCGACCCCACCTGCCCCCTCACATGAGTAGCGAAAATATTAAATTTAATGGAGTGGGACCCGACCTCCATGTGAGTGTTCGGGTGGGACCGTGTCAACCAAAGGGTAAATCGGAGTGTACACGTAGCATGATTGATTTTTTTATTGTCCTATTTTTCTTTAATTTTCTTTATTTATTTGTTTTAAATTAAACATAGGGTCATTGTATTTTAATAAAAATCAACATTTAGACAATCAATTTGACACTTCAATTTAAAAAGGTGAAAGATTTGAAATTTTGAGTGCTAGATACAATTTACCCTAAATCAAACTAAGGGTGAAATTGTCGTTTTATTCAAAATTTGACGTTTTAATGATGAGTCGGATGTTTCCCATTTTGGACCATTGGCATAGAAGTTTGAAATGTATGGTACTTCGGGTGCTAAAGATAAAAGGTTATGGATTCATTGTCACAATCTTCTAAAATTCGGGATCCCAAAAGCAAAAAAAGGATTCATTTCGTTCAATTTGGGGCATGCCAAAAGCCAAGTGAGGGCCCCACCTCTATTCATTGACATGGACGAATACGAAAGTGATTGATTGTGATTATTAAGCCCTAGAATAATGGTGTTCAAAAAGAAAATGTCTTCATCCATGCTCACAAACATGTAAAAAAAATTTATTTAATTGAGATAATGCTAATAATATACTTTCAAATTCGTTTTGTAGAATATAATATGCAAATTAAAAGAACTCTTCTGCCCCAAAACTTCTTATTATTATTTGTGTGATGATAAGATGCTAAGATATGATCGAGTTGAAATTTCTTCAATCAAATGTAAAAATAAAATAAAATAAATTTCACTCTATTTATTGATATCTCATCTGTATGCAAATTGTTATGTAACTCATTTTTTTACTCTGAAAGTTTTATTATTTTGAATTGACAATAAAAAAAAGTCAATAATTTTTTAATAACGATTCTTTGTTAAAATCTATGTTGACCTTGAAATAAAGATAAACTATTTATCTCACCTAAGCATAATTTTTTCCTCCTAAACTCACTGATCTATAGCTCAAGTAGGAATAAGAAAAAAAAAATGATGATTTGAAAAGAAGATACTCGGATTTGTCATATCTTTCTCAATTCTTGGCTTTGCCTATCGAGACCTTGGAGGTAAATAAGTCATTTTATGTTTGACCTACATGTGGCTATTGATTAGTGAATTTATAATTGAATCTGTTAGTTTTCTACGCTTTATTCACTTGTCTACGTAAGTTCATTCATGGGTTATGGAGTTATGCCTCACACTCACATTCACATCTGATATGATAATAGTTGAGTTGATGTGTAATAGCTAGTTGAAACCAGTTAAAAGTATATTTGATAATTGGTCATACTTGAGATTGATTATAAAGTCTCGCTTCACAAAATGCTCGCTTATTTTATCATAGGCTCGCATCTGATTCGGTTGACTTTGAGAAATGTTCGCTACAAATCCTTTTGTGAATTTTAATTGTCAACAATTGCTAAAAACTCTATCAACAAAAGTTCTATTGAGCCAAATGGACACTAAAAAAATTTGTTGTTATTAACTTATTGAAATTTTGGTTACTTTTATATGAAATCAAATTGCATATAATTTGATTAGTGATAAGATAAAGCTCAAGATCCATATGTACAAATATAGCATCTGTTTGGGCTCCATTTATTAAAACTGCAATCGTATTAGATTTTGAAATAAAGTTGACGATTTTTATAAACAATTATACTTGTAAAAGTACATTAATTAAAATAAATAATGAGTATGTTGTCCAAATATCCGACATTATTTTACTAATTTGTAATTTAATTTGAAAGTTATAACTGGAGATGATAGCAAAGTACGGAATTCATCGCCCTGCCAGGAATTTTCGAGAGGCGAGACGAGAATTAAATATGTACATCTTTTTTCATGTTTTCTCATTCACTTACTTATATTATTTATTTTTTAATATGATTTAATTTTGAAGACATAGTAAAATATGAAATAAAAATATACGAGTTTCGATAGGTTCAGGGCGTGACCATGTTTTCAATCCCATCATAATTCCTCGATTAACAAGGGAATTTCCGTCCTATTCAGGATGTGATGGAGTCAAGACATTTTTTTCATTTCTAGTTGTACTTTTATTTTCAAGATTTTCTCAATTAAAATGGTTAAACGATAAAAATGGGACGAGATGAGATGAGACGAGACGAGACGAGACACTTTGTCATCCCTAATTGCACTTATATTTTTAGAATTTCCTCAACAAAAATGGTATAACAATTATGTTTGTATAATGAAAACAGGTTACCTTTTTATATATAAAAAAAGCAAGTGAAAAGAAATCCTTTTCCTAAACAAAGAAAAATGGGATAATTGTATTAACAGTCCCAAACTTTTATACTTTTCGTAGAATTTATCTCAACATTCATTTTATGTCAGATACAATCTCAATCTTTTAATTTTATTGCAACATCAAGACATTCATTTAATCATTAGTTGACCAAGAAAATTAGCTTTGACTAAATCTAAAGAAGGCAAAAGAGCAAGTTTGTTATTTTTTCACATAAAACAATTAATGGATAGGAGCAACTATCCATCTCCCTTCCTTTCTCCACCTGCCCTACGCTAACCTACTCCACTCCACTGCACTCCACTCCACTCCACTCCACTCCATCCCACTCCACTCCATCACACCACACCACACCCATCCAACCTAACCCACTAATCCAAAACCAAATCAACCCATCCCGTAGTCGCTGGATCATTTTCAACTTTATTAATCCTTGTGAGTGAGGCACCTTATCCTCCTTCCCCACCCAGTATTGTTCCACTTTGGGGGTCCTATCTTCCAAATAATGCCATGAAAGATAATGGTAATACACACGATAACACTAATTTATCGTAGCACATCTTATCATCTTTTCGTATTTGTTTTGACGATCAATATATAATAATAATATAATAAAGGTAAACAAAAAGTATAATGGTAAACGATTAAAAGGTGTCTAGTAATATACCTAAAATCTCAAGTAGACTTCAATGAGTGAGAGAACTACGAAAATGTAGTAAGTGTTTGGCCATATACCTATACAATCTTGTTTTGTGTTTGTTTCTTATTTTTTTTTCACTATTTGAGTACATTAGCAAACATATCGTTAATTTTGATATCTTCATAGTTGTAGGATTTGACCATCCGACAACATAAGACTTATTTTCGTTAATATTATGTCAAAATTCAATCTCTTATTTTATGGGCTCATCAGACGAGTCCATCGTGCTTATCAAACATTGGGTAGGGGCTGTCAAAATCAACCTAGCCATGGCCTTATAAAAATAGACTTCTTGGACGGGTTTACCGTGCTCATCAAATCAATTGATGAGAGTGCCCATACAATAGTCCCATAACTGAATCACATTGCTGGCTGCTGGTTCTCAAAACGTGCAACAATGGCTGCAGTCCCCCGAGCACTCATATTGCCTCTTATTCTCATCTTCGAGTGCCAAACTGAAAATCGTACCGATGACATGCTCTTGCGATTCTTCAAAACCATTCTTTAAAATCTCAATCAATAGTGGAACAATCTCAGCTCTTACAATCTTATTTTGTCAAATTTTGCAAGAGAAAGATTCACCAGCACTGCTATGGCGTTGATTTGCATGATGGAAAATAGCAAATATATTATTTTTCGCTTTTTGGATTTGATCAAAATAAATTCTCTTGATCAACTAATGGTTAAATGAATGAAATTTATTCATTTGTTCTTTTGATGCAATAAAATGAAAGGTTTGTGACTGCAATTGACTCAAAGTGAAGATTGAAATAAAGTCTACGAAAAGTAAAAAAAGCTTGGGACTGCTTATGCAATTATTCCAAGAAAAAACTAAGTACCTATTTGAGCCACATTATTTTTCTCATTCACATTCTTCTATTAATTTTCAATCATACATTTTTCATCAAATCAATAATTATTTTTTTATTTTTTGACTATATATTTTTCATCACATTAATAATAAAAATATATATTTTTTAAATAATGTGGCTAAAAGTGGGACTAAACATGGTCACATTCATGATGATTTCATATAAGAAAGGAATGAATGTAGACAAATATGGATTATTAGGCAAGTCCGAGATATTTGTCCTTGTATTGACTCCATCCGTTTATGACATATGCTGAGTCGTCGGTTGTGTCAAATTCTCTCTCTCTCTCTCTCTTCTGTGTATCTCTGATTTGATTAGTTTGGTTTCTCTCTTTTTTGCTTTAAGATAAGATAAGATAAGATAAGAATTAGAATCCCAACAACATAATTTAATTTTTAGAAAAAGAAAGCAAAAGGGATTATGAATCGTCTTCTTCAATCCACTCTCAGGAATGCCACACAGGTTTTCCCATGCTTTTGTTCATATATTTATTGTGTATGTATAGATGTATCTATATTTGTTGTTCTGCAGTGGGTTTGTTTGTTGCGTGTTTGTAAATCAGTATTTGCTGTTCTTTTTAATTCTTGATGTTTATGTGTAGAAGTCTGTATTTTTATTTTTATTGGGTAATAAAATAATAATAAAATGTTTCAATGATTAATGTTGTTCAAATGGGTGGGTTTTTTTTTTTTTAAATCATTTCTTTAACCAAGAATATACTATGGATGTGTTTTAATGTGAATGATGTCTATCCTTTTTTGGCCTTTTATGTTTTTTATTTGTTGAATTGAATGGTGTCCTGAATTCTTTCACATTAAAACTGTGATCATATTGGAGTGCTCTAAACTGAAAAGTAAAAAAAAAAAAAAAAAAAAAAACTAGGCATCGTTGGAATGAGGTCTTCTGATGATCTAATCAATGGAAAAGGGGGAAGAGGAGCCCCCCGGGGGACATTCAAGCTAGTGACAAGATTCAAAAAATTGTATGACAGCAAAAGGATAATGTAAGAACCCAAACAAACAAAATTCTGTTAGGAGTTTTAAGACAAGCCTCACAATCCGTACCGGATACAAGGGAGAGATTTTTATGGAGGTAGTTGCCCTTTACGTATTAATTACCAGCGAATGTGTGGGACATTGACGCTTGAGTGTAACATTCATATATGTTTGATTCTTACTATTTCTCGGTTTAAAGCCTGGAAATTGGCATCACTATTAGTATGTGAGGCCGGTTCAACATCGAGGTACTGCGCATGATCTGATATTGAGGTGGTATCATTCATCTAGAGAAAAATTTATCTATGTGGTTTTTTGTCTCAAAATAGCTTTTTCCACAAGCTAGATAAAAATGTAAGCTAAACTTAGGATTTTACACTATGTAACTGGATCACTCGAGGGTCTCCTTATAAGCACTTCGAGTCTCCTAAGAGATTGTTCCTTCCAAAACCTAAAACACAAGCCCCTATCATAATCAGTTAAAAGTGGCTTATTCGCAATTCACAAAATTTCTACTTAATCCTGGGGACCTTGAAATCCGAGGCAGATGACATGTTAATGTCCTCTGTATAAACTGTTTATGTTTATTTGGGATTATGTAAAGAAATAATGCATCTTTAATTTCTATAAACTTTGATATTTGGTTGGTTATTAATGAAATTATTTATCTTTCGGACATCAAATGGCTAACCTTCTCGAAGGATGCAAGCACTTTTGAGTTTAATGCATCAAAGTATGTATCTGGATCGTTTTCAATTTCATGGAGAAAAGGTGAAAGACTGAAAAGAAATTATGTATTACTCATTGCATACCAAAATAGATGCTTCTCCACTTGGTTGATGTAGAATCTTTGAGACAGTTCAGCCCTTAATTTATATGATTCTGATACTTGCACTCACTTTTTTGAAACAGTTTCTTGAATTGTTAATATATTATTCAATGAACTGAGACACCGAAACAAGTTACTTAAAGCCCACATATTTACCTCCAGTGTTGAAATCATTTTAGGCTTCACCTGCTTGCTATTGTATCTCAATCTGGTGTAACACATTCTACTTCCATTTGTAACAGACAACATACGTAAAGGATGTTTTCATCTAGTAGAAGTTTGCAGAAACTTCAGGCTCCAATACTATTCAAATGGAATAGTACTGAGGCATCTGTTGAGAAAGATGTTTCATCTACAGATAATAAAGGGTAAAATGCCTATTATTTCGACTTTCATTTTTCTTTTCCAATAATAATACCTGTATCTATATTCTAGTGTATACTAAGAGCAAATAATTCTTAATTTTTTTATGTTCTCAGCTTCAAGGGGCACGATATGTTGGCGCCATTTACTGCTGGATGGCAGACGACGGACTTGAACCCTCTTGTAATTGAGAAGTCTAAGGTACAGCTTTTTCGGTACTGGTTTCCTTATTTAAGTTGCTTACTTTGGTATACTTTTCCTGTGATTGTTTTCTAACCCTTTTTTCTTGTTCGTTATAGGGTTCATACGTCTATGACCATAATGGGAAAAAGTATCTTGATTCCCTTGCTGGGTTATGGTGCACTGCATTAGGTATTTATCTTCTGTATAGTATCCCTGATTATACTAATTTTTGGTTGATAGTTTGATGTTTTAGATCTACTTTTTTTCTCCCTCTTCCTCATGAAATTTTCATTTTGGGGTTTAGCATTATCTGTGTTCATCATATTATGGTTTCATACTATACCAAATTCTTGAGCGTTCTTGAGCGTTTTTAACTTATTAGGGAAAATGCCTTTTTTTGGTTAATAAGAAGGATTAAATCTATATCTAAGGGATTTGCCTCTTTTTTTTTTTTTTTTTTGCATCTGCATTTTACTGTGGAAATTGACAGCTTCGGCCATTTTTAGAGGTGATATATTTATAGAGAAACAATAGGATATTTGAAGCAAAAGAGCAAGAACCTTCTATGCAAGGACTTCAAGGCTTTTCCTTTTTTGCTAATTATTCTTTGGTTGCTGTATATTTGTATTAAAATTGATGATTTAAACTTTATGTTATTTGGTGATTGAAGGATATGTTATTGACGCAAGACGGAAATGTGAATAATAAATAAAAAGTTCTTGTGCGTAACACACTAACGAGTGTGTGTTCGAATTTCTCTTGAACAAATGAGAGAATTATTGAAATCCACCAAATAATGGGAAAAACTAAAATATCTTATCAATCAAGAAAAACGAATGTAATGTTTCACGACCTTAACACGTATTTAAAGACTTGAAACAATTTCTAATCACATTGGGATCCTAATTTTGTAAATAAACCCAAATAAATCTAAAAAAACTACAAAAAGACGAAAATACCCTTAAATTAACTAAAAACATAAGAACGCTAAAATGGATCTCTAAAAGATGAATTTGATGCCGAAAGTTTGACAATATTGATCTAAGGCCATAATTGTCACCTGATAAAAATTCGCAAAATCGATAACGATTTCGAATTGTACTCATGGACGAAAATCCGACAACCGAATTGAAAGTTATTCACGTTTTCATAGATCCTTCTTATTTCCCTTATTTATAGAAGCAACTTTCTGTTTCTATCAAGGTTTAAAAAGGTGAAACTAAGTACTGAGGCGGTTTTTATTTATGAGGCGAGGCGTAAGCCTCAAAAAAAAAATTTAAGTAAAAAAATTATAATAATAAAGCATTGCAGAAGTTAGAAATCACTCCATTTGCAATGAAAAAAGAAGCATCTTAAACTTAAAAAAAGTCCTAATTGTCCTCAATATCATCACTATTACTAGCATCGTCAATGGAATCGTCATCATATCTAATTTCCCCATCATCTTCCTCTTCACTACTCTCAATTTTTACAAAATCATCTTCCTCATCCATCAGCAATGTGACATTTTTCTTCCCTGTAAATTCAATAAAAAACAATTTGTTAATATACTTTCATAAATAAAAGCAAATTTGAATTATAAAAGTATGAATACCTTTTCGTGAAAAAGTTCTTTTCCTAATAGGTTGACTTTGTGTATGCATAGAACTTTCAATCCCCTCCGATTGTGACAAATTTAGACTCGAGTCATCATCATTTACATCGCATGTGCTTGAAGGAGCTCCGATATCGTGATCTGCAATCTATTCATCATCGGATGGAACTCCCTTTAGAATCAAAGGATTTTCACCCTCTTTAAGTGACTTCAATCGCCTATGTCGATCTTTGAGCAAGTAAGACTTAAAACTCTCGTTGCAAACTTAGTTAGTTCTGGAGTACCAACGCCAAATTGAGTCCACCAAGCAACTGGATCAAAACATGCAACTTTGCAACTATTAATACCCTGTTTGATTCCCATTTTCATTTTCATTCTCATTCTTCTACTCATTTTCAACCACACATTCTTCAATAAAATAATATTTTCCATCACATCAATAACTTTTCCTTCTTTTTCAACCACACATTTCCCATCATATCACTATTTCAAAATTCATTTTTCCCAAATAATATCTATCAAACACACTCTAAGTATAGGCTAATCAAATTGGGCATGTAATGTATATAAAAATGTATATATATTAATAATTTAATACATACCATGAGACCGTTTATTGAAAATTAATTTTGCTGGTTCGAGACCAAAGAAATTCTGTTTTTCAACAAATTGGTCTAATTAGAGATCTACCTTCTCCCTTTCAGTTGGATCAGAAATGAGTCTCACCATGCAATTATACAAACCCGCCATAACTTCAGAATGCCTTGAAAAATTATCAGCATATTGACGAGGATTCAAATAATAAGCAGCAGCATGTAGGTCTCGATGCAATTGAAACTCCCACTTCTCATATATGATATTCCAAATTTCCTTATATGCAGCTTCATCGTCACCCAAATTTTTCGCTATTCGTTCCTTTGCATTATCCATAGCTCCATAAATAAATCTCATTGTTGGCATTTGTTCAGAATCAACAAGTCTTAAAACACTAACCCTGATTTGTGGTCTTCAAAGCATATGCAACACTTGGCCAAAAAAAATTATCCTTCCGCTTTCCTAGCTCACGGAGAATTTACCCACTCCCCCGAAGTGAACATAGCTCGTAGTGAGTTTCTCAACTCATGGATCCTCTGTAAAGTCAAGTACGTTGTAGCAAATCTCTTAGCACCCGGTCGAACTATTTCCTTCTTTGCAATTTTTCTCATTGATGCCAGCACCCATTGATGATTATAAATAAAATTACTGACATTTTTAGCCTTTATTAATGCATGTTTGTGTTGTGGCAACTCTCCAAGTTTTTCTAGCATTAAGTCAATGCAATGTGCAGCCCAAGGAGTCCAATATAAATGTTTATGTCTTTCCATCAATTTCCTCCCAGCAGCTTTGTATGCAGTTGCATTATCGATCACAACTTGAACAACAATTTCTTCACCAACTTCTTGAATAACCTCGTCTAATAATTTGAACATGAGATCTGCATCTTTAATTGCATCAGAAGCATCAATAAATTTTAGAAATACAGTTCCATGTGGATTATTCACAAGGAAATTGATCAAGTTTCTATTTCTCATGTCAGACCACCCGTCAGATAATATAGAAACTCCAGTTGTAATCCACGTCGCATTTACATCGTCAACTATTTTCCCCGTCGATTCCGCTTCCTCTTGAAGAATCCATGTCCGGAGCTCGTATATTGTAGGGGGGCTGAAAACCTCTACCATATGAACCAAGAGCCCGACACATGCTGATAAACGAAGGAAATTCAACCACATTGAAAGGTATTGCATTTTCAAAGAAGAATCTGCCAACATCTAAACAGACGCTATTTCGCATCTCTTTCATCTTTGGTGCACTCATCTTTAGATCTGTTTCACCATCACCTCCGATGTTTGACACAAACCTATCCATTGATCCTCTAATGCCTCTCATATAATCTTTTTCTTTATCATCCTTCTCATAATAAGAACTAACCTCGACCATATCTTCAAACTGTTGTTGTGATAGGTGTCTTTTCATGTTTCCAGCATTCATATACTCCGCAATCTATTCTTTAACCTCCACAGGAACTCCAGGACACAGGGCTACATTCTTGTGAGTACATGCTAAGTGTTCCTTCATCCGCTTCACCCCTCTGGTGATGATTTTCTGGCAAAACATACACTCCATGTAGACATATGACTTTTTATAACCTCCCTTTTTTCGATTTCTTTTCCATACTTCCAAGCGGGATCCGTTCGATGGTTCTTTCCCATCCTATTAATACAAGACAAAAATTAAGTAATGGGATGATTATTTGAGAAATTAGGTAAGGATCAATAGAACACCAGCAACGAAATCAGAATATAGAAGCTTTGTCTGGGTTTTTTTGGTTTTTAATGATTCCTTCACAGTTCACACTGGAAATATAGAAGGAACAGCCAAAAATAGATTATATCTAAGTGCAGATTTTAAATCTTTGGCCCAACAGTAACATATTCATGTCTGAAGGTTTGAGGGAAACAAAATACAAAATATATCTAAGTGCAGATTTAAATATCCATTAATAACACCAGAGGACTGAGGAGTAAACTGTGTGCTAGAGTAGTGGAAATAATGAACATTGCAGAGCAACAATAGAAGAGTAAACTGTGGCCTGTGGGAGTGTACATTAGAAAGGCTAAAAGCTAAAGAGGTTTTGAGCTCGCATCACCTCAAAATGAACAAACAGACCCTCAAACCACAAGTTTCCTACTTCAAATATATCAAACCATCATTTAGAAAGGTAGGTATGGAAACAGTTAAATATGTTGCATGTTTATAATGGACGAATTCACACAAAAATGATCACTAAATTGTTATCATGTCTATCTCATAGTATGTAGAAGAAGAAAACGAAAAGAGAGAAAGAAAACAAGAAGAGGAAAAACATACCTGATGAAGAAGACGGTATCCTCTTCCGAATCTGATTTTTGACCTTTCAGTTCCTGTCTTTGTGCTGTAATCTGTTGCTGCAGTCTGCCGTTTAGTATTTAGGTGTTTTGTTGTTTTGTTTGGGCCCAAAAAGCCAGACAAACATGGGCCTGTTTCTTTTTTTTTCCTGCTATCGAATATTACAACTGAGGCGCACGCCTCATGCCCCGTGAGGCGCGAGCCTTGAGGCTTACGCCTCAGCTTGAGAGGCGTGAGCCACAGGCTATTTAGTATCAAGATACTGCCTTGAGGCGAGCCATGTACGCCTCACAGTGAGGCGCGCCTCAATCACGCCTTTTTAAACCATGGCTTCTATAAATAATAATTTCATGTTCCTTATTAAAAAAGAAGAAGAAATACTTGAAACAAGATGAACCACCAGGTCCAAGGTCCTAAATTGAAGGAGGTAGATGAAATCTTAAATACAATGTGTTGTGCCAAGGTCTTGGTGTAATAGTGCTCTTTTAACTAATATTTGTACACTTGCAGGGGGGAATGAACCTCGTCTTGTTGCTGCTGCAACAAAACAACTTAATACGTTGCCATTCTACCACTCATTTTGGAACCGAACAACGAAACCCTCTTTGGTATGACAATTTCAAGTTAAATTTGATGCTAACTTATATAGAAATATTTCTCTGTCATCATCCTGGTTGCTTTCTGCATGCAGGATCTTGCAAAGGAACTTCTGGAAGTTTTTACTGCAAATAAAATGGCTAAGGTCTTTTTTACAAACAGTGGATCAGAAGCTAATGATAGTCAGGTCTGAATATCTTTATAAAATCATTTATCCATTGATTTTATTCTCTGCTTCTGTAAAGAAAGAATGCGATAGTCAGTGTAAGCTTTTCAGCTAATTTCCTGCCGATGGTTGAGGTGGTCAGTTGACTCCCTTCCCCTTTGTGAATTATCGGATCATTCAATACATATAGAATACGAAAATGCATTTCAATCTCATTTGAATAGAGTTAATCATCTGGAAGCCCAATTCTTTTAATAACTCAGGATGTTCCGTTCTTATGATTTTGTTGTACTCAATGGGCCTCCTGTACCTTATAATGGAGAAAAGGGTTGTCTAATTTGCTACAATTTTAGTTGCATTCAAGATTTTCACTAATTCTATACTTGATATATTATGTTACAAATTGTTTTTCTAATGAAAGATATAAGATGCATCTTTTTTACTGCAATACGCTATATAGTACCATTGTTATGATAGTTTTTGTCATAACAGAAGTTTGAAAGTTCTTGTAACATGAAAATAAGTTAAAATTGAAGTAGAAAAGATAAAAGAAGTAATATGCATTTTACAATATTATTTTTTTTTTTGTAGGTTAAGCTGGTTTGGTATTACAATAATGCCCTTGGAAGGCCAAACAAGAAGAAATTTATTTCTCGAGCAAAATCGTAATGATTCTGAGCCATTGTTATCTTATTTTTGGTATTTATAAAAAAATAGTTTTATACTTCAGTTTTATTTGTATATTTTGGCAGATACCATGGTTCAACACTTATATCAGCCAGTCTTTCTGGGTAAGTACGCAACAAATTTCAGAGTCGCTACTAATATTATATGCAACGAATATAGTTAGTAATTCTGTAATTTGTCTTTAACAGTCTTCCTGCTCTACATCAGAAATTTGATCTACCAGCTCCGTTCATATTACACACTGACTGCCCACATTATTGGCGATATCATCTGCCAGGTTGTGATGCTCTCTTTTATAATTGGTGACACGATTTCTTCCATGATCTTACTAAAATTTTGAAATCAATATTTTCAGGTGAAACGGAGGAAGAGTTCTCTAGCAGAATGGCCAAAAATTTGGAGGATCTTATCCTCAAAGAGGGACCTGAGACGGTAACTGAAATTTGACATCAAATTTTAAATTTCTTGCTGTGTTTATCACTTTCTTTTGCAGAATGATAGAGGTTACAGTTGCTGACGAGTAGACCAATGTATTTTAGATTGCTGCTTTCATTGCCGAACCAGTTATGGGGGCTGGAGGAGTGATTCCTCCACCTGCAACTTACTTTGAGAAGGTTAGTTTTGTTATTTTCTGTTAGTTGTCACAATGAAATCGAGTTGATGAAGTCCTTGCAACCTATGTTACTTGGACTCAAGTGCGGTTGTCCAATGTGGGTACAATATTTAGGATTCGGATATATTTTTTTTCTTTCTTTCTAAAATCTAGGATATGGGGATACAACTACAAAGGATCTAAAATTAAGATAAGGGTACGTGCTTATGAATTAAATTGTTTTTTACAAATTTATATTATGATAATTTTAGCTGCATTATTTATGTTATCTGAAGGAACTTGTGGGGGCTATTTTTGTGTTTGTGATTTCTGCTTGCTTATTATTGCTCTCAAAATAAGGAATTAGGACTTTTTAAGTCTTGCTCTTCATTCCACTAATAGAACACTTAGTGAGGCTCCTTTGGAATACGCATACAGATTCAGGCTGTAGTGAAAAAGTACGATATTCTTTTCATTGCTGATGAGGTAATATGTGCATTTGGAAGGCTTGGATCGATGTTCGGGTGCGACAAGTATAACATCAAACCTGATCTGGTCTCCTTAGCTAAGGTAAAGATCAACAATTTTATGATAAAAACCATTGCATAGTTATGAATTGAACTTCAACTCTATTGCTCCAATCTCATATTCAGGCACTTTCTTCTGCTTATGTGCCAATCGGAGCTGTACTCGTGAGCCCTGAAATCAACGACGTCATTCATTCTCAAAGCAACAAACTTGGTTAGTGACAACATTTTAATTTAAGCCACCTTCTAATTTTTTTTGTAATCTTTCCAATTTAAAAGGTTAACCTGTCCCTCTTACTCCATCTGATAGGTTCTTTCTCCCATGGATTCACTTATTCTGGACACCCCGTATCATGTGCTGTTGCATTGGAAGCTCTCAAGATCTACAAGTATGTTTTTTCGGACTTCCTCTTGGCAAATAGTTTCCTGCTTTATAAGTTGATCGAGCCAAGTATCCTAAACGAATATGTGATTAATGACATGAACTAATGCTTAAAAACCACGATCCCCTAAGGTTGAGAGGATGATTTTAAACCTTTTTTTTCCCCCTTTTGCATGTATCAACGTGATATGAGAAATCCATGAGAAAATGTGGCCAAAATTTTACACTTCAAATTAATGGCCATTTGACTTATATGTGGTTCATTGTGGGGTGGATTTCCATGGAAATGCATATGGGGGTCATTCTTGATGATTGTATGTTTATTCAAAACATGCTTGGATCACAATATGATACACCGACACGGACACGTGTGTCCGATACGATACGTGTTGGATACTTCAACACGAGATTTTTCAAAAAAGTATCGATACGACACGTCATTGACATGTTGATTAAATTATTTAAAAATATAAATTTATATAGTATAAATTTAGTTTTATACTTATTATTGATTTTTTTGTTGAAATTTTTTAAATATAAGTACTTATTTCTTATTTACTAATAATTTTGAGTTAAAAATATATAATAGTTATAGTAAGAAAGAAAAATAATTATTGTAGAGTGTCCGGAGAGTGTCGGACACGGACACGCTACCTTAGTTAGAGTGTCCGTGCTACGGAGTGATCACATAAAGTAACCAACTCTTTTTAATTGTTTGGCAAAAATTTAAAAAGGTCCACTTGTTTTCAGGGAGAGGAATATTGTTGAGAAAGTGAATAGCATAGCCCCAAAATTTCAAGAAGGTGTGAAGGCATTCTCCGACAGTCCCATCATTGGGGAGGTACAATTAAGCAGTGTTTTTTAACATAATTTTTTATTTTGCATATTGATTTCCTAATGAATCCTGTTTGTTTTGAAGATACGAGGGACCGGGTTGATCCTTGGGACAGAATTTGCCAATAACAAGTCACCTGATGATCCATTTCCTGCTGAATGGGGTGTGAATTACCTCTTTCTAGTGGAATCTCTTAATCAAAAATTACGATTTTTAGTAATTAATCTATTATTCATGCAGGAGTTGGTTCATATTTTGGAGCACAGTGTGAAAAACATGGAATGTTAGTGCGTGTTGCTGGCGACAATATAATGATGTCTCCTCCATTTATAATAACTCCGGGAGAGGTTGACGAGGTAATTGACACCCATCATACGAATAAATCCATGTTACTGTAAACATTGATGACCATCGTTGAGAAATTTATAGCTTTTGAGGGTGGCTTTTCATGGATCGGTTTTTTAAAGTTCTAGGTAGATTACGTGAGACTAACAAGTTACCCAACTTATAGCATCGTTTTACATTAAATTTATCCTGTCTTAATTAGTCAGTCACTGAACTTTTACTTTTCCATTTAGACAATGGCAGTTGAAGAATTTTTAGTACGAGAAAGAAAATAAGTTATCTAGTATGGTATATAATGTTTAATAGGTGTTGCCTTCTTATTTTTGAAATAAGTTCACCCTTGGAAGTCTACTTACAAACACTAAGCTTATGCTTGAGCCCCATTATCCCAATATTTATTTATTTTTTCCTCAAAATAATTTTCAATCACATTCTATCAATATAATAATTTGCACGTAAATCGAAAATTTTTCCTTACGTTTTTTAGCCATAAATTCTCCAAAAAAATCAATTGCTAAACCCATTTTTGTGTGAAAAATGGGGCTCAAACAAGGGCTAAGATGTACGTCCAAATTTAGGGGTCGGGTGAGAGAATTAAATGATAAAAGGGGAGTTTTGCTGTCTATTTTTTCAGCTGATAACCATCTATGGAAAAGCACTGAAGGCTACTGAAGAGAGGGTCGAAGAACTCAAGTATCAGAAGAAGTGATGGTCGAAAAGGCCTATTGATGGCTCCATGTAAGGAATACTAGCTGCCTTTTCTTTTTGTCATTTTTCCCTGTCGAAGAAATTGAAGTGGGGAAAAAATCTTTTCATTTCATAGTTGGCTTCTCGTTTCCCCCTTTTTTTTTGGGTATTAAGTATTACAAGTATATTTTCATTTACCCAAAGAAATAATGTTCCTCATTTTCGTTTTTGGTAAGATCGAAAAACGTTTTTGGTAAGATCGAAAAAGGATTTCATATAGTTACTCTAACTTCGTGAAGGAAGGCAGCCTCTTAGCAAGAAAGACACAAGGCAGGTAGGCTTTTAGTAGAAGATAAATTAGATAATCTAGAGCTTGGCTAAAATTGTTTATAAATTTATACATTAAATAGTGAAATAATATAAAAATTAGTAGGAATCCGTCCTCTCTTTCACGCCCGCATTCCTTATTTTCATATTAATAGACAAGGTACGAGTAATGTAAGCCCACCACTAGATTTAGCTAGAGGCCTAAAAATCGTGCTTGGCGAGCCTTAGTATTTGGTTGTGAATGATAAGTGACAGGCGAAAATGTGTTCGACTTATAGTACCGCAAGTATACGGTTCATTTCAAGTAATAAAGTGGATTTTGAAGTCCAAGTATCGTTCCCACAGAGATTCAATAGTTTGACTGTATTTAATTTGACCTTAACCGAAACTAAAGATGTTTAAGTGTTTGTAACTAGATTGCAACTAAATCAAATAAGCTACTTATGCAAAATAAAATGAAATATCTAGTTAAATGCAAATTTCACTACGTTCAATAATATAACTAAATGTAAAGTTGAGATAATAATCAAATAAAAAGCGTACTAGGTTCACGAATTCTCATGTAACGATCTATTTCAATTCTAGTTCTACAATTTGACAACACATTTGAATTATGACGAATCAATGTTCTTATTTTATTCAAAACTCTCTTTCGATTAAGTTTAAACCTATTTTCATATACGACACCGACTATATCTCTATGACGGGAGCTAATATATAAAAATGCATGGAGTTTTATGAACACTTAGAAATTCACGTAAAGCATAGCGGTATATCTCTATCCCCTATCGGATCCTACGATAATTTATATCCTGTCTAATCTATTTCTTCTCTTTCGAATGGATGAAATAAACCACAACAATCACATAATCATTGCGCATATAATTATGGATAGAAACAATGCATATAAATCATTCATCAATCCAAAAACGCGTTTTAACGTCAAATATATAAAACTAGAAATCAAAATATCTCATTACATGGTTCATCGTTCACCTAGCACTATAAAATCTAGCCTAACATAATAAAGCTAAGAAAACTAAGAGAAGAAAGAAAATAAATTGGATAAGACATCACCCTATTGGATCGTGAAGTGAAATCTCGAATCTTGGAGTCAATCTTCTCGTTCTTCACCTTCTTCCTACTCTTCAATATGTCAATAATGGTAGAATAATGCGTAACCCTCGTTTCTGGTCGTGTTTAGGGTTTTAAAGGGGTCTTTGATTTGTTTCCATAAGAAATTGAATCAAATAAGAAAAGCAAGAAATTTGGGCCAGAAATGTAGTATGCGGCCGCATAGAGTAATTCTATGCGGTCGCATAGTTGTAGTGATCACGGGGACATGGGTCTTTGTCCAAACCTATGCGGTCGCATAGGTGTTACACTATGCGGCCGCATAGTGTAACCTACTTTTCAAAACTTGCATTTTAGTCCCTGAATTTCGTTCCTTCATTCTTGAGCTCTTCTCAACTTTCTTCTTCTTTCTATGCCTCGAATCATTACTCAATTTGTACTCAACTCCCTTTGATACTCGATTTGCTCTTCGGGTCAACTTTTGAATAATTGCACTTAGGTCCTTGAACTTTCGTTTTCTTCCATTTTGATCATTTTTCGCTCATTTTCGCTTACGTTTTGTTTCATCCATCGGTGTAATCCTAGAAACACAAATTGTATTGAATTAAGCCAATATTCAACATATACGTTTACAATTAGCTATGTTTTGTGGTCTAAATAAGTATGTAAAATGCACTTATCAATAAGTGTGTGATATTGGATAGCGTGTAGTTTGGTGACGAATGCTCATGGGAAAATGTTCGGTCCAATCCTTGCATCAATAATATAGGGTTGATCTCTTGAATTTTGAGACTTCAATTGGCTCACTAAATTTTATTTGGGTTCTTAACTATAATTTACTTTGAAATTTTACTGCTCGATTTCATTCGGTCACGTTTCGTCTCCCAAACTGACAAAAAATTTAAAAAGATTATGTTCTTGTTCGATTTTTGGTCTAGAATCGAGAATCGAACCCATTAGTTCTAGATTCGGATATCCATTCAGCTATTTAATTTCAGAAGAACTGTTCGATTCGATTCAATTTAAGTCGAAACTTTTGTCCAACCATAACAAGGGTTATGACAATGTCCTAAATTAGAAAGTTACAATTTGTATTTTTTATTTAACTCTTATGATGTGACGTAGTGATAAGTTGATCTACGACATAATGATTACTTGGAAGAATTAAGCCGTGGTTGTTAATTAAATATATTTTGTTTATCAATTTGGTATGTGACAGGTGACAGTCGTGAAATTTGAAATTAAATGAACTTCAAAGGCTCATTTTGAAATGAAATTTGAAGTGGAGTAACCCAATTGAAATAAATCAAATTTTAATAACCAATTGAGATATCATTTAAACTTCATTGACGGAAGAAAAATCTATCCCATATATTTTTCTTCTCTTTTTAATCACATTTTTCAATAAAATAATATTACACGCAAATCAAAAAATTTTCCTTAATTTTTAACCATACATTCTCCATCAATCAACTATTCAAAAATGTATTTTCTCTCCAAAAATGGCTACCAAACACAGACTATCAAATACTAGTTTTTACCCGTGAAATTTGCATTGTTTTGAAGGCAATGTTAGTGCGTTAAATGTGTCGAATTCTCATGAATTACTTTCTATCTGGTACATTTCAAAAAGAAAAAAAGTAACTCCAGCATAAAAACCTTACAATGAACTAAAAAATAGAACGAGCTCCGACAATATTACATCTCATGTCCCTACATCACATGAGAATAGCTGGAGTACTTATCAAACTAAATTAAAAATAAAATGATTTCACAAGTGGTTGGAGATCAATTTTTGTCAACAGCATTTCCAAAATAGAAGAAATGATATCAAAATTTCTCAACGTGGAAAACAAATCTAAGCATTAAATATTGACATAAAAGTAATCAAGAAATTAACCCCAGTAAAAGTTCATCATAAAAAATTACAATTTCAAAGCAGTCATAATCTTGCCATACGCGTAAATTTAATGTTGCTTAAATCTACGATAGATCAAAACTTAACACAAAGTTTAGAATTCTTCAGCTAACATAAGAATGCAAAATAGATTTTTCCAAGAAAATGAAGCGAACTTACCATTGAATACAAATGCTATTTGATTTTGCACCCCTGATGCAAATTCATTCAGTGCTCCAGAAATTCTCATCACCAGAGAAGCCTCAGTTAACATGAGTGATGTCAATGAGGTTAGATAGATTGGAGTGAAAGTGGCACGGGACCTTCGATTGACCATGTATAACAAATAGACATTTTATACACATTGTATTCTTGAAAATGAATCTAATCTTTTCAACCATTTTTGCTTGACTGGTGAGATAACATGAAAAACCATTTGAAATCAGAATGACTACTCATAATATCGAAACTGTTGCCATTTTTATGATGTGTTTGAGTTCTTTTTTTTTTTAAGCAAAACACCAACACTACTTTAGCGGGTTTTTAGGTGCCACCAGGGAACACTGGTGGGGGTTTGGATTCTTAACCATATACATAAAAACACAAACCCCGAGAACAAGATGAAGAAGGGCATAGAAAGGACAATGTCCCCTTCGGTCGAACAAAAACTGCAAGTGCTTAATAATTAAAATCAGGTTGTTATATGATTGTTCATAAAACCCAATATACCAGTTGCCGAAGTAATGTGTAATTCTAAGTTTCTTATGATGGATGATGATATGGTGTGCCACAGTTTCTCTGTTAAGTAGAACAAGAAGAAAATGAAGAAAAAATTACATATAACTTTTTCTACAGTCAGCAAAAATTCATTAGAAATTAACTATGATGACATTCGGCATCTATTTATAAATCAAGTAACCTTGTTAAATTATCTCCATAAATTAAATACCACAAGGACAAATACGATGTAACAATAGGTAAAGCAGTAAATTTTTGTCACATAAATGTAAAATAAATCCAAAAAATTATAGAATGTATTCAATACTATAAGAAAGGATTATCAGAAATTAATGTAAATAATACACAGTCAAACATGAGCAAGACATGATTACCAGCGCCTGTAACATCAAGAACGTCATCACAATAGGAAGGTCTTTGGTTCGAAGTACATTTGCCACAAAAAGTAATGCCAAAGCAATCCCTTGTCTGCCTAGCCAAGCAGCATCAATGTTATCCTCCTCAAATCCAACATCACAGATATATACATAGAATAGTACTGACAGTGATTCCTAAACATATTGTAGAATAAATGTATGTATCATTTACATAAACAAACTCTGACAAATAATATAAGGAGACAAAGAAAAGCATTAACAACAATACAATAGCAAGGATACGGCCTATTTCTCTTCTTGTACAATCATTTGGAAGTCCATCAACAAACATAATGTTGCCAATTGTACAGCAAATATTGTCAAGATTACTGAAGAAAGCTCATGCATTCCTTCTCCATCTTTTATTGTTTTTCCATTGGCTGAAGATGAAGTTGTTAAACAATGAAAGAAAATATTCAGTCCGCTAATGCAAAAAAAATAAAATTTGACAACCATATAGATGCTATTAGAACAAGAAATAAGCCTAAAAGTAACTTCATTTTTTTTCCAGCAACATTAACAAATTCTATGCATAATTAAGTCAAGAAATATTCCGTTCTCAATTCTAAAGGACGCGTGCATAAAATAAAAAATTGAGTAGCGAAGTACGACAATAGAAGAAAAGAGCGAAATTAGGAAAAAAATTACAAACAAAAATGCCTCAACTTTGGATAGGTTGCCTTTATCCAAGATTTCCAAAAGGGCAAACCCAGTAGGGGTTTTGAATAGCAGTATTATTCTCGCTCGAAATGAAAAGTCAGACACATATTGAATAGAGATAACATAAATGTATCTCTTTCTAATCATACGAAAGAAAATATACAAATTCTATGACATTTTGTTTATAGATATTATCAGTTTCGTCGACTAAGTAAAAGAAATAGAATTAAGCAAAGGCAGCCTGCTGATCACTTGTGTATCAGTTTCATGTTTGAACTGTACAGTTGATTGGAATAGACCCAGTCAGTTGAATATTTGACAAATGGTTGTGAAAAATGAAAATTACTTCTTGTGAATGGTGAAAGCTGTAGCGCCCCGAGTTCCGCGAACCCGGAGTGCCACGTCATTGTCTTTTTACCCTAATTTAACTGAAAAGTTTGACGGAATAACTAACTTTTAAAAACATCACATTTAAAATTTGTGAACTTTAACGGCAATAAAATCTCATTTGAATTAACTTAAGAAAAATTGATTAAACTTTAAATTCAAGTTTGAAATAGCGGAAACGACATGGTAAGTTCATAATATTCAAATGAGTGAAATTTAAAAGTAAATTAAAAACAATTAACTACATTTATTTGTTCATATCACCACTGCCCATCAGACTCGGCCGTATCCAAAATCTGCAATATTGTTAAAATAATGGAATAAGCATTTCGAAAAAATATTCAGTAGACTCATCGCCAGTAATTAATTTACAGAATAATTGAACACATAACTATGCAATCTATACAGTGATATTCTCATGGGCTTATTTTCTTTGAAAAATCATAGATTCTTTAAAATCATACGGTGTGGGTAGTCTGTCTCATGCATTTAAGCAAGTAAGTTATGCATAACATCATCTTATCTCATAAGAGATTCTTTCTTCTCATGCAATTAAGCATGACAAGTATAACAACATAATCTATCTCATAAGAGATTCTCGTCTTATGCATTAAAGCATATAAATCACATAAAGTCACATAATACATGCAATTATAATTTAAACTAATTAATGGGGGCGAGTCCACCTCAATCTATCTCGATTTGCGTGAAAAGTGGAGCGGGAAGAAATCTCAATCCCTCAATCGTTCGTACGTTTCGTCTAACCAAAAAATAGAAAATAAACTTTGAATTAGTGTTTCGAAATTTTTAAAGATTAAAAACGATAAAAATAAAGTTTAAGGACTTAATTGGAATTTATTAAAATTGAAAATAAAATAGGGACTTAATTGAAAATTTATTAAAACTGAAAATAAAAGTTTAAGGGTTGAAATTGAACTTTTCTAAAATAAGGACTTAATTGAAAATTTATTAAAATTGAAAGTAAGAATTTAAGGACTGAAATGGACTTTTTCAGAATCTATGGGCTGATTTATTTTAAAACATAAATTCTGGGACTATTTTCTTTAAAACTGAAATTTTGGGACAGAAATAATAACTTTAAAACTTGGGGGACTGAAATAAACTAACTCCTAAACTTTGGGCTAAAATTATAATTTTCCAAAAATCAAAATTAATAAAAATCTTTCACTCTCTCTCTCTTTCTCTCATCGAGCGCGAGAGCAGAGGGAGGAGGAGCGACGACGGGAAGGGGCAAAGCCCCTTCCTCCGATTCGGTCGGCGCGAAGTGGCAGCGCCACTGTCGCGTGGTGGCGCCGGCAGTGTGGAGGTGGTGGTGGTGGTGGGGTGATTTTGGCGTTCGGGTGGAGGCTAATAGAGTTCGATTTTCTTGGACTTTCCGGCGACGAACCGGCTAGAAAGTGGGTTGAGAATGAAGTAACTTGTGGGTCTTCTTATTTTCTTGGTTTTGGTTTGGGGTTCGATTTTGGGTTGAAGGGGGTTGTCGATTGGTGGTGTGTGACTGCTCGAAAACGGGAATGGCAGGTGGTTTTGGGTTGCAGTGAGGTGGTGGTGGTGTTGACGTGGTGGCTTGCAGGAGGTGGTCGTGGTGGTTCGATTGGACTGGGTTGTGGGGTGATGGCTGCAGCTTAAGAGTTGGTGTGGTGGCTCGTGTAGATGGCTTCAGTGGTGTTGGAGGTGGTGGTTCTGGGTTGTGGGATGGGTGGCAGCAGTTTGGTGGTGTTGATGCTAGAAATTGGTTTTCTAGCATCACACGTGAATCTCCAACATTGTTGATGCTAGAAATGGGTGTTCTAGCATCAGTTGTGAGCTGGAGTTTTTTTTTTTTTTTTTTTTTCAACGTGAATTTCAACTGGGTGAGGAATGGAGTTTGTGTGTTCTTGTGGTGATTCGTTTTTGCAGTGGTGGCTGCAATGGTGAAGCTCATGTTGTCGAGCCTTTGAGTTGGAGGTGGAGAGGCGTCGGTGGTTCTGGTTTCTAATGGTGCTAATGTGTGAAAAACTTCATGTCATTGGTGCTAAAAATTGATTTTAGCACCATCGTGATCTCCCAGTTGATGCTAGAAAATCAATTGTAAGTTTCCAACTTAGGAAAGTGAGCTAGGAATTTACTGCATTGGAGAAGGAAAATTTTGGAGAAGGTGGCATTTTCCTACCTCTTTCTACTGTTGGCTGCGTGAGTGTGAGGGAGAAATGGGGGAGGAGAATTGGGAGTTATATGTACAGTGACAATTCTAGGGCACAAATCCCTAGGGCATTAAATGGGACCACAAATTGGGCCGGAAGAATTTTCTAATTGGACTTAAAGAATTGGGCTAAAATGAACATATTTGGACTAACGAAATATTGGACCCAAAATAATAACATATCGTATTTAATTTCGAATTTAAAACGATAAAGAATTTAAAACGATAAAGAATTGGACTCGATTCTAATAAATTTAAATTTGTTTAACGGCTAGACAAACACGCTTTTATTTTTAAAACTCGGGGTTAGGACTTAACGACACGTTTTTCAAGAAGAAATAATTTAAAATTCTCAATCGCTACAAAAGCAATAATCAAGGTTTAAAGGCGAAACTAAGTATTAAAGCGATTTTTCTTTATGAGGCGAGGCGTAAGCCTTGAGGCGGATTGAGGCGTAAGACTCACAAAAAATAAAAAATTTAAGTAAAAGAATTATAAAATAATACAAAAATATAAAAAAATCACAATTGAAGCATATAGTAAATAAGATATATAGCCATTAATTTTTTGAAGGCTGACTTTTGAATTTTCATTTTTGGTCCTCTAATTTCTGGCTACCGTTTAGTTTTCTAGGTATTTTATTGTTTTGTTTGGGTCAAAATACCTTTTTAAATGGGTCATTTTCTTTTTTAAGAATGACCCTTTCAAATTTTAAATGAGGCGCACTCCTCATGCTCCATGAGGCGTGCGCTTTAGATTTAGAGGCGTGAGCCTCATATTTTAGCCTCAAAAATACCGTCTCGAGGCATATCACATGCGCCTCACGGTGAGGCGGGCCTCAAGACGAGTCTCATTACCGCCTTTTTAAACCATGGCAATAATAAAGGAGTAGAATTCTAAATGCTTTAATAACTACGAGAGAGAATTCATACAAGTGTCTGGCATTAAGTAGCATGTCCAAATCCAAAGTAGTGTTGCTGGCAACTGGAATGGTACCATTAAGCTTGTTATAACTCAGATCCAGCCATGAAAGCTGAGTTAGATTACCAATTGAAGATGGAACTGGACCACTGAAGCTATTGTTATTCAAAACTCCGTAGAATAACTTTAAACGTTTGTAAAGATTTGTTCTGAACTAAGCTATCTGACTGTGAACTGTCAGCAAAATATTACCCACCTGGAGTAGAAGAGGAAAAATAAAATGAATAACTATAACCAAATCCTAAAAGTAATTTCAAATTTGTCCTTAGTCAATTTCACACTACTAAATCATATTACACTCATGCTTCAGTAAATAAAGACAAGAAATATAATAGTGAAAAATTTATTAAGGATACTATTTCATATTAACAGTAAAAATAAAAGAAGTGGAAAATGAGTGCAATTCACCAGCATAAGCAGGTTGAAGAGGCTTCGAAGAAAGATTAGCATTCCACGCAGCAGCAGCCGGCTTAGTTTGCGGCTGATGCTTCGGAGGTGCCGAGGGAGCTACACTTTCTTCCTCTCGATCTTTTAAATAAGCTATGACAGGTCCTTCATCCAATCCCAAATACTGTAGAGCCGTCCTCCTACTTTCCACAGCAGTAAATGCATAAGCACAATTTAGATCGATTCCAAAAACCGCAAATAAAAAAACCCAATTGAAAAATGCAATAAAATGCAACACTTTCCACCCTCTACGTCAATCTGAAAAAATAGATTACAAAGTTCCCCAAAAATCAGAAAAATAAAAAATATAACTGAGATACCACTTCCATTCAATTGATATTCATGTTCTTTTCTTTCTTTTCCCAAACTTCAGAAGTTTCCGTAAAAGCAAACAGCAGCCGTAGGCTAACTACAGGGCACCACATGCCCAAAACCACTCCAAAATGATAAATAAATGGAAAAAAATCAACAAGTAAATGGCAGATATCTCGAAGTTTCTGAAATTATCAAAATGAATTAGTAGGAAGAAAAACAAATAAAAAATGCACCAAAATACTGATTACCATGCAAAATAAATTAAGGGTGAAAATTGTTGACACACGAAAACAGGGCACCACATGCCCAAACCCACTCCAAAATGATAAATAAATGGAAAAAATCAACAAGTAAATGGCAGATATCTCGAAGTTTCTGAACTTATCAAAATGAATTAGTAGGAAGAAAAACAAATAAAAAATGCACCAAAATACTTATTACCATGCAAAATAAATTAAGGGTGAAAATTGTTGACACACAAAAACGAAACACAATTAAATGGTCCGAGGAATGTGATAAGGTACCACTTGGATAGAACAGGATTAATAAGAATAAGTAGCCTTTAATTGAAAGAAAGAATGATTACAGGAAAAGAAATAGCAAACAAAGCCTATAGAAGGCTGTTAACGGGACAGAACCTCTCAACCACACTCTCTAAAAAATCCTCCCTTCTACCCTCCCTTCTACCTTTATTTATAGCTATTTCCTAACTAATTCCTTCCCCCCACTTGCCCTTGTAACAGAATTCTGTTGCTGCACATTCTTCTCAACTCTTCCAGGGTCTTCTAGAATTGGAGACCTATCATTACCCCTGGGTTCGAAAGACACCTTGTCCTCAAGGTGGGAGTGTGATTCAATTGCAAAATTTGGAGTATCATGTAGCTTTACAATTTCTTTGGCACGAATACATGCCAAGGTCGATGCAGAAAAGGAATACTTCAATCCAAGAGACTGGGCCGACTGATTGAATACTAGTAGTAGACTGCCCAAGCAAACTCCATAACCTGTTGCTCCATAACCGGTTTCATTAGGTGGCTTTACTGCTGTGTTCATGTTTTCAATTAATTGGGCCATATCCATAATTTGGCCCAACCCATTTGAAAGATGCCATCTAAGCTCAGCTCTTACTTTTGGGGTTAGCCCATTTATGAAATTACTTTCTAAAACTTCCTCCACTATGCGTTGAAGCAGTGCTACACGGGCTTCGAAGTTGTGCCTGAACTCTTCCAGTGATACCACCGGTTTGATGCCCAGAAATCTCTCGAAAAGGAGTATTTCGATTTTCCTAATTCGTCCCCAATTTCCTCCTTTCTGGTGCTGCTCATTAGTTCCTATAGCCACTATTTCTTCTGGCCATTTGCCCCGATCTTGCACCAACTGAACTTCTGCAGGCCCCTTGCGAGCGTTGGATGATAGCTGGACTGCTGATGCACCTCGACACCTATCTCCTTCAGCTTTGCCACGCCACCGGGAAACATAGAGGACTAGATGAATATTGCAGGTGGATGGCAGGGATAATTTGTAGGCAACTGGATCTTGCAGCCCCTTATTTTTATTGTGATGCCCAAGTGATTCCTTGTCCCGCCACCTATGGTATAATCCTTTCTCATGTAGCCTTGGTATCATGGCACCCGACAGTAGTTTGATATTAGTGGAATTTTGATCTGGACTTTGCAGAACTGAATTGAAAATATTGCCCGATTGCAGTAAGGGGTTTGTAATTAGAATAATATAATGGGTTCTGGGGTTATAATTTTCTTGAGCCTGATCCATGAATTTTTTCTTATTTTCCACACTTTGGGCCAATCCACTAACCTGGCCCAACATCCACCCCTCAGCCCCAATGATTGATTTTAGCCCATAAGTGACATTCCCTTTTATCCATTCTTCTGGTTCTTTTAATATCATTATCTCAGCCCACCCATTAACAAAATTGCCCACAATTAACTTCTCTGGTAATGTCGAGAAGGGAGCTACCAGCATATTGAATAGCCTCCGATAATCATAGCAATTCCAGCCGTCTATACCATCTTCGATTATCTCAGATTTTGGGTAAATTTTCGAATTGATGGTCGACTCAGGGGAGGTAGCTGCCCACATCTTTTCCTTCTTGTCCAGGTCCTCCCGGCGGTGTATGATGCAGGTATTTACTCCAGCCTCCTCCAATTTTGGGGAAATCTCAGAAGTGATGATGAGTTCCGGTGAATTTTCTATGATCCCTTTCTCATGCCTCTCTCGTTCCAGTCCCCCTCTTTCTTTTATCATCAGATTGGTTTCCTTTCACTCCCTTTCTGGCTCCGCCACGAATTTCTTCTCCTGATTCAGCCCATTCACAGGGACACCTTCTACGGCATGCTTCGATCTCTTCTCCTCTGATGATGATGGTGTTGGAGACATCTGCGGTTGACACATACGTTCCTTCACCGCTGTCTCCCAGTTCCTCATGCCCAAATGCTTACACGCTGGATATTCTTCCACAAGGGAGACATCCTTAATGTGAAATTGATCCAACATCAACCACTTCAATTCTTTCCAAGTTCGCACAGGTCGTTGATGATCTACTAGCCGAAACCAATCCCACTCTTCGCTTCCAAAACACGCTGTGGCAGCCTCTATTTTCTCTGCTTCCAATAAATGATTTCTGGAGAAAATCTTCTCTGCCTCCGTCACCCACCATTCTGTGTTTTCACCGTAGAATATTGGTACGTTTAGTCTACCTTGCGCATCTAGCCCCGAATCTTCCTCTTGGTCTCCTTCCCTTTGCATTATCAGCTTCTCCAACCGATTGAAGATTGAGCTCCATCCCTCCTCTAATTGCTTACTGAAATTTGCTTCCATATGCCCTAGGATCAATGCTCTGATACCAATTTGATAAGGTACCACTTGGATAGAACATGATTAATAAGAATAAGTAGCCTTTAATTGAAAGAAAGAATGATTACAGGAAAAAAAATAGCAAACAAAGCCTATAGAAGGCTGTTAACGGGACAGAACCTCTCAACCACACTATCTAAAAAATCCCCCCTTCTACCCTCCCTTCTACCTTTATTTATAGCTATTTCCTAACTAATTCCTTCCCCCCACTTGCCCTTGTAACAGAATTCTGTTGCTGCACATTCTTCTCAACTCTTCCAGGGTCTTCTAGAATTGGAGACCTATCAGTATGAAGCCCGTTTCGAAAAAAAGGACGAAGCCCAATTTAATGGCCTAGAGAAGGGAGCCCAGCTCGAAGGAAGAATGAACCCCGTTTCGAAAGATAGGCCCAAATGAGATCACCCAAGAAAGAGTTATGTTGCAACGGCTCATGGTCGCCCAACCCTGCAAGACATCGCTCAGCTGTGCGGAACGCCCAAGACTTGGGCGAGCATAGCGTCTCAATAAAAACTTCAATAAAAAAAATATCATATGACTGAACCAAAGACTCATTGTTTTACATTGCACTTGATCCCAAAGGACCTCATACTATATCTTGCTGTAGAACAAATTAAACAATTCCATTAGATGAAATACGGGAGAGGAAAGAAAAACCAAATTCATTTCATCACTATATATTTTGATTCTAAAAGATTAAATTACACATAGCAAAGGCATAAACCACTTCGCTATCACTATAACATCAATAGCCAGTTGATCAAACTTTTGATGATGAAATAACTACATCGAACATCTTTTTGCATATATGAACTTTGAAAGAATAAATAAAAAAAAGTTTCAGCTAAACATGCTTCCATATCCAATTACCATCTCACCAAAGCCCAACTCTCATTAGTAAAAAAGTAGACCAAAGTCACTCCACATAATTAACGAAAACTTACAAAGTTACAATATCATAATCTATCATCTAGCAGGGTACTTTAACATTTAATAATATGACGATTCATGTATGACTTCCACAAAATGGAAAACAAGAATAATGTTTGGCAGACAGTAAAGCTACAAATGGCATCATTTTAAAACAAATCTTCGAAAAATTATACCCATTTACAATTAAAGAGTGCTAAATAATTCTAAATGAAGCCAGGTCTATCTAAAACAATTAAGCCCTCGTTTGGCCCTCATTTTTTAGAATGAAAATGGGAGGAATATATATATATATATATATATATATATTTTTTTTTTTTTAAAAAAAACAAAAATGAATGGTTGAAAAGGACGGCAAATTTTTTGATTTACGTGTAATATTATTTTATGAAAGATTGCATGGTTGAAAATAGGAGAGAGAAAAATGGAATGTAATGAAATTTAATTTAACGGGGATCAAACATAGGCTAAAGAAGCTATAAGCCAGATTTCATTTTCAGAGCTACCATTAAAAAAAATTTAAGAAGTTACAATGTCACAATCTATCATCAAGGCATTATGTTAAGCAGGATTTTATAAATTACAGATATAAACCACTCACATATAACTTTCACAATATGGTAAGCAATAATAGTACGTTGTAGATCTTGTACTAAAAATAATAGAACCCCTTCAGATTTTCTGGAACTTACCCTTAGAGAAACAGGAAATTGGCCACTGAGTTGCTCTAAGACCTGAAAACATAAAAAGAAATGCATAAAGTCGAATTCAACTTCGAAAATACTCAATAAAATAAAAATTGTATCAGGGATGAAATTACACCTTAGTGGTTGTGGTAAGACGAGCTCCACCATCACCGACTAAGATGTTGAGGGCGAGCCTTTGTACTTCAATCTCTATCATTGGGTTCGAAAATTTCTTCTTTAACGCCCCCAACTTTCTCGAATCATACAAAAAAAACCCCTTCCATACAGAAAATCCATTGAACTATCACTCTCTTCAAACTACCTCACAGTATAAAACGATCCCATCTAGAATTCTTGCTTTCTATTGAAAAATTAACAAAAAGGCTTTCTCTAATTTTAAAGTAACGTTGTAACATCAGTTTTCACAAAATGTTTGATACCAAAATTAACTTTAAATTCAAGATTATCAAAATCATGAATAATCAAATGCACCAACGAATGAAAGAGAATTCATCCTTTTTATATAATTTCACATATCCCAAAATCGCAGGTTGCATTTACATAAAACAAACACAATCATACAACATAAATCAAAACCCTAGTACAAAAGTGATAATGGCAATTGGTTACCTAAATAAAGCAAGTGTTTTCTTATCTGGCTGCTGCTCCGGTATCGAGTCGGCAACGGAAAAGAGTTCGCGTTTCATGTTCTGTTGCGATTACCAGTTGCTCGAAAATCCCAGCTGATTTTGCTTTCTTTTCTCTCTCTTTAGCGATTTATCATTGAAGTGCACCCCGTCCAATCATGGGGTTTATGGGCCACGAGAGGAGATCTGAGACTCTGAGTGATCTAGTGTTTTCTTTGGTGGGGGAGAGAAGAGGGAGCTTTGAGAAGGTTTTGTTTTGTGAGAGAGGAAACCGTGTTTCATTTTAAACCCCAAAAAGTCTGTCTGAGTGGGGGAAAAAATAAAAGGAAAACAAGTAGCTCCGCACGGAGTGCACTCCAAACGGTGTGGAGTTTTAAATTATTAATATTATTTTTTTGAAATATCCCATTTTATTATAGGCAGTCAAAAATTATAGGCTAAAATTTTGAATATTTAAAAGGACAATAATGAGCCTTTGGGATATATATATAAATAAAATAAATAAATAAGAAAAGGTAAAAAATATATAAATAAGATATGTTGTAGTATAAAAAAAAATTCTGAGGAAGCTCTGCATAGTGCGGAGATATTTTTTCTTTTTGTTTGCACTTAAGAGAGAATACAAAAGTTTAGATAGAGATATTATTGTGTATTATGTACAGTTAAAGTAGAGAGAAATAAAAGTGAGAAGATATTTTTTAATTGTTTAAGTCTAGGCTACATTAATTTGATTTGTCTGAATGAACAATGCAAATCAGTTCATCTGCAGTACTGTGAAACTTTGATTTCAAGATGAATAGTGATTTTGTCATCCTCTCTTTTAAGGTAAAGGAGGATATGGTCTAGTTTCAATTTTTGTCAATTAAACTTTTGCGAATTAGTCTACCTACTTAGCCCATGTTTGACAAACATTATTTCATATAGAATAATCATTTTCAACCACATATTTACACTATAAAATATTTTACACATAAACACAAAACATTTCCTTACTTTTTAATCACATTCTTCAAAATTTTATTATTCAAAACTTTGTGTTTGTCAAATAATGACCATCTAACAAGGGCTTAATATGTAGGAATCGAATTACTAATCTGTTTATCACTATGTTACATTTCAATTCCCGTTTCTAGGTAAATATCCACCTCATTATATCCTAGCTACAAAACTTTGAAATTGGAGATAAATATGGCTGAGTATGCATCGTCAAATAAATACCTATTGATTTTTAAACAAAGATTTATTTTAAAAATTTATTGTGGTGGCAAATGTAGTTGTAGACATTCTTTCTCGGAATCAGTGGAACCAGGTAGAACCGACCAGTTCAGCTTAGATTCATTTACTAAATGGATCGATTTTGGGACCATGCATCGAAGAATTGATCAGTTTCGATCCAATTCTTGGTACTATCTTATGAACCAATAGTGAATTTGATTATCCTTAATTTCTCTTTTTTTGTTGGTTTATTGCACAAGTATGAACCCGATATTTGAACGTTATACCGTAAAATTATCTCATAAAAAAATTTCACTTTTCGTACACTTTTTCTTTCTTTTACAGCATAACCTAATGGGTAATTAATATCTAAATCCTAATAATTTTATAAATACTTTACAAAATTTCATAGTTTTAATATAACCCAATTGGAAAAAATATATTTTTAGTTCAATCTTTCGTAAGAACTCAAATTCTCGTTCTTTTCAATTTGGTAGATCATTAGGATCAAGATCTTCTATTCGAAGATTATTGAAGATAATCAGGTTATAAATACATGTTGACCTTAAAAAATGCGTTAACAAAATCCTGATCACCTTTTCTCTACGTAGACGTCACTTGCACACTAGAACACCTATTAGGAAACAAATACCACTTGCCATGAAAAAAGTTCGACAATCATTTGTACTCCACAGTCAAGTCAATGACCAGACGAAATATAATATGAGTGCAAGAGATGAGATAAGGATTTTGGGTAGGGTTAGAGTTTTTATCGTACATTGATTGTGAATAGACTCACATATATAGGAAGCAAATGGGCCAAGTGAGCTACTAGGTCGGATCCAAATCTAAGCCCAAAAATAGATTGCTTGATTAAATACATGCATGGTATGAAAAAATGAGGGTGAGGCCTGAGGCGTATCTGGGGGGCGGCCGCCTCACCAGACCCGCCTCTAGGTCTTGAGGCGCCGTCTCACCAAACCCTCCAAAAAAAAAAAGGGCCCGATTTTTGGGCCAAAAAAAAAAAAAACCCTAGAATACTAAAGGCCAGGAATAGCAGACTCCCCTAAACTACACGGCAGAATTTCAGAAGCCAGATTTTGGAAAACACAGGCGGGTCTTCTTCGTTCTGAACTTCTGATTCTGCTCGAGTTCATCTTCAGACAATCATAATCAGGTATGTTTCTCCTCCTCCTCCTCTTCTTCCTTCTTCTTCTTCTTTTTCTTCCCAGACTCCCAGTAATCAGTATGCTGCATTGCCTGAATCATATTGCCTGTATGCATGCATGCTAATGCTGCCTGAATTACCGTTTTTATTTAGCAAGTTCGATTTTCTTTCTCTCCTCATTGGTGACTCCAGTCCCCTTTCTTACCTGGTTAAAATCGGGAAAGTACAACATTATCGAAGAGTAAATCATGGAATAAGGAAAATACAGAGAAAAGACAACTAAAGAATGACAGGTTTTGCTTGTTTAAATACAAGAAAATACATAGCTAATTAGTGAAAACAAATAAATGGGAATTTAGAAACAGAAATCCTTACTTTGTTCATGAACTCATCAAGATCTTCAGCTGTTTTCTTTATTTCCCCACTACTTGAGTTTTGAACTTCCTTCGCCATCTCTTTTACTGTGTCTTGAAGAAACTTTGCATACTCTATCCTTGCATTCAACCTCTTATTAAAAGAATAGATAAGTAATACTTTGTTTGTGCTACACAGCCTACACCGAAATGGATTAGTTATATAACTTATATTACATTTTGTTACATGTTGCACAGGTCAAAAGTAGTGCCTACCGGCCCTACCCTTTAAATATTTCAGCCTTCTGAAGCAGTAGTGATTGTATTACAGTAAATCAACATATTATGTAGCCTAGCTTCTGTTTTTATTAAGCAATGGAAGCGGGGTTGAATCTTGATTCTTGAGAACTACTCTCTCTTTTCTTTTCTTTTTTGGGAAATATCCTAGTATTATTTTTTCATGGAGCAACAATTTCTTTTATAATTTTTTTAACTTGTAGGATGGGAAAGGGCAATAGAAAAGATCCAGCCTGGAAATATGGAAAGGAAGTCGTAAGTTCAGGAGATGAGAAGAAGACCTATCTTTATATTGAATGCCAGTTTTGCAAGAAAACAATTACAGGAGGGGTCGAGCGCATGAAAGAACATTTAGCATGCACACATAAAAATGTTGCTCCATGTCCCAATGTTCCTGAAAATGTCAAAAAAGAGATCGAAGATTATATGAAGACAGGAACCATGAAAAAACACCTTTCACAACAACAATTTGATGACATGGTATACCTTGGTAATTACTATGATGGAGATGACAATAATAAAGCGCAAGATTCTACGAGAGGCATTAGGGGACCAATGGATAGATATATTACAAATATTGGTGATGAGGAAGAAACAGACAATCAAACTCCAAAGATGACTCCGAAAGAGCTACGCAGTAAAATCAGCTTGGATGTTGGCAGATTCTTTTTCAAAAATGCAATACCCTTCAACGCTGTAGAATCTCCTTCTTTCGTTAACATGTGTCGGGCTATTGGTTCATATGACAGAGGTTTTAAGCCCCCTACTGTATATGATCTACGCACTTGGATCTTAAAAAAGGAATTCGAAACTACCGAAAATATAGTTGAAGATATAAAGAAGACGTGGAGCAAAACTGGAGTTTCTATTTTATCTGATGGTTGGTCTGATATGAGGAATAGAAGTTTGATTAATTTTCTAGTCAATAATCCACATGGAACTGTTTTTCTAAAATCTATTGATGCTTCAGATGCAATTAAGGATGCTAATTTGATGTTTAAGTTATTGGATGACGTTGTTGAAGAAGTTGGAGAAGAAAATGTTGTACAGATTATAACTGATAATGCTAGTGCCTATAAAGCAGCAGGACAGAAATTGATGGATAAGAGAAAAAATTTATATTGGACACCTTGTGCCGCACATTGTCTTGATTTAATGCTCGAAAAACTTGGAGAGTTGCCACAACACAAGAATGCTTTGATGAAGGCAAAGAAGATAAGTAATTACATTTATAATCATCAATGGGTATTGGCATTAATGAGGAAAATTGCAAAGAAGGAGCTACTTCGACCTGGTGCTACCAGATTTGCTACCACTTACTTGACTCTTCAGAGAATTTATGAATTGAAAAAACCGCTACAAACTATGTTTACTTCAGAGGAATGGGTGAATTCAAGATGGGCAAACAAAGTACAGGGCAAAGAAATAAAGAAGATCATATTAAGAGATAGTAATTTTTGGCCAAGCATTGCATATGCATTAAAGACCACAAATCCTTTAGTTACTGTACTAAGACTCGTTGATTCTGAAAAGATGCCTGCCATGGGATTTATTTATGGAGCTATGGATACTGCCAAAGAGGAGATAGCAAAAAATTTGGGCAACAAGGAAGCGAGTTATAAGGAGATTTGGGATATAATAGATGAAAAGTGGGAATATCAGCTGCACAGAGACTTGCATGCTGCTGCATATTATATGAATCCTCGTTTTCAATACGCAGATAATTTTTCTAAGCATCCTGAAGTCAAAGCGGGTCTATTTAATTGCATGGTGAGACTCATCCCTGATCAAAAAGATAGGGAGAAAGCAGATCTCCAATTGGATGACTTCCTAAGCAGACATAATTTCTTTGGTCTCGAAAATGCAAAATCAACTTGCGCAAAACGTTCTCCTGGTATGTGTTTATGTATTAGGAGATATTAAATTTATTTACCTCACGTTTTTATTATTTTCAATTTGAATTCACCTTTTTTTTTTTACACGTGACGTTTCGTGAGTGACATTGTTTATTCTTCCATTATTATTTTGTTCTAGTTGCTTGGTGGACTCAATTTGGTGATGGAACTCCAGAATTGACTAGATTTGCATTACGAGTTTTAAGTCTAACTTGTTCATCTTCTGAGTGTGAACGTAATTGGAGTACATTCAATCAAGTACATACCAAAAGAAGAAATCGCTTGACCACAACGAGGTTGAACACTTTAGTCTATATCTTGTATAATAAAAAGCTCAAGGCTCGACATACACGACTGAAGACATTGCAAGAGGATGATGATCCTTTAACTATTGAGGAATTGCCATCTGATGATGAATGGATTGCCGGTCAAGATCCTGAAGTTCAGTCAAGCATATTTGATCTAACTAGTGATGATTCCAATGTAACTCTTTTTGACATTGAAGGGGTTGAAAATTCTTCTCGAAGTTCTCATACAAAAAGTCAACCGAATAAAAAACTCACTTTTTCACAAAGAGGTATTCTTATAAATGTTAATATTAAATTTTCTGTTATTTATTTATTTCTTTAGAAATTATATTAACAAACGTTTTATTTGAATTCATAGATAAGGGAAAGGCACCATCACTACTGATTGACGAGGAAGATGATATGATAAATATTGACAGTGACAATGAAAATGATACCAGAGTTGGAGATGACAATGACTTAGAGGATCGTATGGATAGTGATGATAATGGAGACCTTTAGAATTTATATCTTAGTACAATATTTCATTTTGGAGACTTTTAGGGTTTTTTGTTTAATTTAAACACTATATTTAATTTTTATTGTTGGATATTGATTATTTTCAACATCATTAATATATTTTGGATTTTGTTTTTTGTTAAAAAATATTCATGATTGTTTACTGTTCATTGGAACCATTAGTTATATATTTTTATGTTTTTTTTTTATTTTTCAACTTAAGTTTTTTTGTTTGTGGTGAGGCTTACGCCTCAAAACGTTTTGAGGCTTACGCCTCGCCTCGTGAAGGAAAAACGCCTCAGTACCCGTTTACGTTTTTTCATACCATGAATACATGGTTTTAAAAAACGCACTGAGGCGAAAAAAATCAGTACTGAGGCGCGTTTTTTCTGCGTGTTCGAGAGGCGTCCGCCTCTAGTGAATGAGGCGAAGAAGCCAGCACGCACGCCTCATCAAATATGAGGCGTGCGCCTCTTTTTTTTCTTTTTTTTTTTTTTAACGGGCCTCTATTTCCGTGTAATCTGTCAAAACCCCAAAAAAAATCTATCTTTGGGAATCAACGTTACCTTAAATATGTATGGGAAGGGGAAGAGTTGGCTGCAACAACATAATTTGAAGGTTTCGCAAGCTTCCAAAAGCCAGGTAACGTTTTTTTCCTTTTCCTCCCCCATCTTCTTCGTCTCTCTAGCTTCTTCCTACCTTGATTCTTACCTTTCTCCTCGTAGAAGACTCGGTTGATACCCCAAGAAACTGTTTTAGTTTCTTTGCCGGAGAACGGGAGAAGAAAGAGAAGAGAAACTAGGCGGTCCAGGCCTTTATTTTGCAACGAAGGTAACTGTGGCTATTCTTTTTTTATTGTTTAAATGGTATAATGGGATTCAGCTAAATTGCTAAAGGTCCAATATTTTCAGTTCCATTTTTTAAATTCTTGATTATTTTTTTAGGGATTTATTAAATTTGTCGTGGTTTCTAGAATTTTCTCTGTTTAGAGCATCCGTAAATGATGTGTTTTATTGCTAATGCTATTTATCATTGTTCTTAATTTATTATATTTCTGTGATTCATCTATGCTGTTTATACTTTATTGATCATGTTTTGCTTCAGGAATTTGTGTTTTTATATGCATGTATGCTCTTTATGGAAGTTGATAAATCGTTATGGTTCTATTTCCTGTAATGTGTATCTAGCTACTCTGTCTTTCTCGCTTCTGTGACTGCCACATGGCTGCTTTTAGGGCTCTTTACAGGATGTCATTTCTTGATCTACAATGGATTATAGATGCACTAGCATCTTGACTTCTGAATATATTGTTAGTGAGCATTCTTGCATTCTGTTGCTTGTTGCTACTGGTTTAATTGTTTATATCATTACTGTATGGAATAGGGATTGTGAGAATTATTCTCCATTGTGCAGTGTGCTCTTATTTTAGTCAATCAAGGAATGTGCCCCCATAAATAATAAATAAAACATAAAATCTGATTCAGTTCTTTTTTGTGTATTTATCATTTTTATGTGTTACAGTGTTACTATTATATTTAATAAATTTGTATTATTAATATTAATGAAATATTTTTTTTGCTAATAAATTTAAAACACTTGTCCTTAAAACACTTTTGTAGAATATGAGGAGTAACAACAGAAAGGATCCAGCTTGGAAATATGGGAAGGAAGTTATTGGATCAGAAACGGAGAAAAAAAGTTATAAATATATTCAATGCATATTTTGCAATAAAACTGTCATTGGAGGTGTCATGAGAATGAAAGATCATTTGGCATGCAGGCACAAAAATGTAGCGCCATGTTCTAATGTTCCTCAAGAAGTGAAAAAAGAGATTAGTGATTACTTGTTAACCGGAAACATGAAAAAGCAATTGCAAGAACAAAATTTCGAAGACATGGTCGAGTCCGGTTCTTACTTTGGAAAGGTTGGAGCTTTTGATGATTTTGATCCTTCTCATGGTGAAAGAGTTCATGCAAGAGGGATGAGAAGGCCTATGGACAGATTCATATGAAACAATGATGACAATGAAGAAGCCAATAATTTAGTCCCGAACCCAAAGGCGACTGCACTTACTGCAAAAGAATTGCGCAATCAAACTTGTCTTGATATTGGAAGGTTCTTTTTTGAAAATGCTATCCCTTTTCATGCGGCAAAAAGTCCTTCATTCATGAATATGATTCGATCGGTTGGTTCATATGGTAGGGGTCTTAAACCGCCTACAATGTACGAACTTCGCACTTGGATTTTAAGGCAAGAGGTGAGTACTATTGAGAGTATAGTCACCGAGATAAAGAAGACACGGGTGAAAACTGGGGTTTCAATATTATCTGATGGTTGGTCAGATATGAAAAATCGAAGTTTGATTAATTTTTTGGTGAATAATCCAAACGGGACGGTTTTCCTAAAATCAATTGACGCTTCTGATGCAGAATTAATGTTTAAATTACACGATGATGTTGTTGAAGAAGTGGGAGAACATATTGTTGTTCAAGTGGTGACAGATAACGCAAGTGCTTATAAGGCAGCTGGAAGGAAATTGATGGAAAAAAGAAAACATCTATACTGGACCCCTTGCACTGCTCATTGCATTGATTTGATGCTAGAAAAACCTGGAGAGCTGCCACAACATAAGAATGCCTTACTAAAGGCAAAGAAAGTGAGCAATTACATTTATAACCATGCATGGGTGTTAGCTTTGATGAGGAAATTCTCAAATTTGGAGGTTATTCGACCCGGTCCTACTAGATTTGCCACAACATATCTGACATTACAGAGAATCTTGCAATTGAAGCAACCATTGGAGTCTATGTTTACTTCAGAAAAGTGGGTAAAATCTTCTTATGCTAATAAATCCGATGGTAAAGAGATACGAAAAATAGTTGTGAAGGATAAGTATTTTTGGCCGAGTGTGTGCTATGCATTAAAGTGTACGAAGCCTTTATTTTCGGTGCTTAGACTTGTTGATTCTGAACAGATGCTTGCTATGGGGTTCATTTATGGTGCAATGGATTCCGCGAAAGAGGAGATAGCAAAAAACTTGGGTGGTGATGAAGCATCATATAAGGAGATATGGAGTATCATTGATGATAAGTGGGACTTTCAACTACATCAACATCTGCATGCGGCTGCATATTTTTTGAATCCCCATTTTCAATATGATAAAAACTTTTCTTGTCATTCTGAAGTTACTTTGGGTTTATATAGTTGCATGGAGAGACTCATTCCTGATCGAAATGAAAGAAACGATGCGGATCTTCAAATAGACGAATTTCGAAACAAAAAAGGTTTCTTTGGTCTGGAACAAGCGAAAACATCTTGCAAGAAACGTTCTCCAGATATATATTTATTTTCAAAGTTTTTCTTACCTGACATTTAATTATTTAAATATTAACTATTTGCAAGAAAATTAGTATAAAATATGAATCTATGATATTTTTTATGTTTCTTATTTTTCTTAGTTCATTGGTGGACTCAATTTGGTGACGGCACCCCGGCATTGAAGAAATTTGCAATTAGAGTTATAAGCTTAACATGTTCATCTTCCGCTTGTGAACGTAATTGGAGCTCATTCAATCAAGTACATACAAAGAGAAGAAACCGTTTGACCTCACAAAGGATGAATTCGTTGGTTTATGTCATGTACAATAAGAAGCTCAAAGACAGACGTTTGAGATTACAACTCAAAGAAGATGAAGATCCTTTAACCATGGTTGATTTGCCATCTGATGATGAATGGATCATTGATGGGAGTGGACCGAGTGGTGAAGATCAATCAAACACACTAAATATGGAGGACAATGATCTCGATATTGATATTTTTGGAGGACAAGGAAATGAAGGTGCTACAACTTCACGAAGCCAACGTAAAAGGAAACTTTCGGATTTAGAAAAAGGTACTATAAAATTGTGAAATTAAATTTTAGGTTTCTACATTTATTCACTATATTTATTCATAGTATTTTGTTTCATTTACAGCGAAGAGCAAAGGAAAAGTAATACAATTGCAAGACGAGGATGAGTGGGAAAATGTTGAAAGTGACGAGGAAGATGATATAGATGCAAGAGATTTTATGCAAAATCTTAGTGATAGTGAATAGGATTCACATGGAAACTTATCCATTTTATTATCTGTTGGATTTGAGTGGCTATTTGACTTTATTTTATGCTTGTTTGCATTTGTACTTTAAGTTAATTTATGGTTTTTAGACTAATATTTTATTTATGTTATTTCATGTTTTTTTTTTTTTATATATATTTTTATTAAAAAAAAATGGTTCACGGTGAGGCTTACGCCTCGCCTCGCGAAGAAAAAACGCCTCGGTACCCGTTTCCTTTTTTTTAAACCTTGATTAAATATGTCTAATCCAAGAAAATAATTGATGCCATGTTGGCATATATAGGACCTTCGTTGTTTGAGTATTCCACGTAATTTATAGGTGTAACACTAGCCCCCAGTCTGAGTCGTACATTCATGTGCAGGGCCGAACTTTGAAATCTAAGTTGTCAAGTAGGCCAGGAATGATTTTTGTCAAAGCCTAAGAGTCAAACTCGTCAACATGTTCTAACTTCTAGGGGAGTCAAAATTGGTGCAACTTACTATGTTGTACCACGTTGGAGCCCCATTTCCGTCCAAAAGTAGAAAAAAAATAACCCCAAATATTATAACATATAGCCCAAAAGATGTTACGAGCTTTTATGCAAAAATTAATACATTAGATTTATAAAATTTGCTTGCTCGTAAGTTAGTGTCCCTTCTTTTGTGGCCATGATGCTCCTAAGATTGTGTACACCATCCTAAGTTATTGCAAATTAGTCCATTTATGGGCACAAGTTTGACATGTTGGTGTCTTCTTGTGACATGATGTGCTCGCATTATTGGGTTCATATCCACGATGCACATCTTGGAGCCATGATGTACATGCGCTCGTACCTTCTTGTACCTGCGATACTCCCTTAGTGCGCCAGATGTGCTTCAGTTGTCTTTTTGCATCTGTGTCCTTGTGATGGTTGCACATGATGCTGCCTTAATGCATGTATCTCTGACATGACCCATACACGGTGTTGCCTTCGTGTGGCTTAGAGTCCTGGAAAAATCTTAAAGTCCACATCCCTAACACGACATGCACACGATGTTGCCTTTATGCCACAGAATTTTTTGAGAAAACCTCGAGATGTGCCAGTGTCCTTGATATGTCTTGCCTTAGAGTGCTAGCGTCTTGTCATGGCCTACACGTACCTTAGAGTGCCACACGAAAGGTATGTTCATTATTTAAAAAATAATAATCAGATAAATGGATCTACCAACTAAGAACGATCATGCACCATCACCTATAGAATTAAGAATGAGCTTTCATTCAAAATCAAGAAATAACTCTGTCAATCAGCCAAGGAGTTACAGAGAGATGCTCTCAACTTAGTACGAGAGACGCTCACTTAGTCGCCCTTTTAGTTTTTAACGAATTTATAGTTGTTAATTCAAACTTTATCTTTCCTTTTGATGACTTTCGAATTAATTTTGATACTTATGAAGTGTTCATCAATCGGCCCTTATGGTTGTTCAAGTTCATGCTCATAAACTCAAAGCGTAAGAGGCAAACTTGTCAACATGTTCTAACTTATATGAAAGACAACACTGGTGCAACTTAATATATAGTACCACATTGGATCCCCATTTCCGTCCAAGTGTTGAAGAAAAATAACCAAAGTATTACAACATGTAGCCCAAAAGATGTTACGAGCTTTTATGCAAAAATCTATACATTAGATTTATAAAATTTGCGTGCTCATTAGTGTCCCTTTTTTAGCAGCCATGATGTTCCTAAGATTGTGTACATCATGCTAAGTTATTGAATATTAGTCCATTTATGGGCACAAGTTTGGCATGTTGGGCTCTCTTGTGACATGACATGCTTGTATTATTAGGTTCATATCCACGATGCACATCTTGGAGCTATGATGTACATGCTCTTATACCTTCTAGTACCTGCAATACTCCCTTAGTGCGCCAGATGTGCTAAAGTTGTGGTCTTTTTGCATCTGTGACCTTCTAATGGTCGCACACGATGCTGCCTTAATGCATGTATCTCTGACACGACCGGTACACGGTGTTGCCTTCCTATGGCTTAGAGTCCTGGAAAAATTTTAGAGTGCAAATCTCTGACACGACATGCACATGATGTTGCCTTTATGTCACAATTTTTTTTAGAAAACCTCGAGATTTGCCAGTGTCCTTGATATGTCCTGCCTTAGAGTGCTGGCGGCTTATCATGGCCTACATACGTTGCTACCTTAGAGTGCCACATGAAAGGTATGTTTATTCTTCAAAAAAATTAATCAGATAAATGGATATACCAACTAAGAACGATCATGCACCATCACCCATAGAATTAAGAATGAGCTTTCCGTTAAAATCAAGAAATAACTATGTCAATCAACCAAGGAGTTATAGAGAGATGCTCTCAACTTAGTACGAGAGATGCTCACTGTCGCCCTTTCAAATTTTAATGAATTTATAGTTGTTAATTCAAACTTTACCTTTCCTTTCAATGATTTTCGAATTAATTTTGATACTTACGAAGTTTTCATCAATCGGCCATTATGATTGTTCAAGTTCATGTTCATAAACTCAAATTTTTCATCCTCATCTTCGAAAAATTGAACCTGGGCAGTAGGTTTTCTTGCATTGTTCTTAATTATTTTTTATATAGATTTTTACTTTTGCATAAAGATTTCAAATTTTTCTTAATTCAGGGGACGAACAAATGATAATTTCTCTCACTAAGTTTAGAACATTTCTCTGAAACTTGCTGACTGGCGATGAGCCTTTTCTTGATTCTAACTAGGACATCCTCTCTTATTCCATGGATGGTGCTGCATTACCCTTTTTAATTAATAGAACGATTTATCCAGTTAATTTTATTAACTAATGAGCATGCCTTTTGTATGGCGACGTAAGCAATTTGCTCCTCATGATTTCACGAAAAGTCCATTGAACCTTATTGTTTAGAGGAAGAGAAAGTCCGAACAACGTTTTCGTAGGTGAACCTACAGAATGATTTTTGTCAAAGCCTAAGAGTCAAATTCGTCAACATGTTCTAACGTATAGGGGAGACAACATTGGTGCAACTTACTATGTAGTACCACGTTGGAGCCCCACTTCCGTCCAAGTGTTGAAGAAAAATAACCCAACTATTACGACATATAGCCCAAAAGATGCTACGAGCTTTTATGCAAAAATCGATACATTAGATTTATAAAATTTGCTTGCTCGTAAGTCAGTGTCCCTTTTTTTGTGGCCATGATGTTCTCAAGATTGTGTACATCATGTTAAGTTATTGCAAATTAGTCCATTTATGGGCACGAGTTTGACTTATTAGTGCCTTCTTGTGACATGATGTGTTTGCATTATTGGATTCATAACCACAATGCACATCTTGGAGCCATGATGTACATGCTCTCGTACCTTCTTGTACCTGCGATATTCCCTTAGTGCGCTAAATGTGCTTCAGTTGTTGTCTTTTTGCATCTGTGTCCTTCTGATGGTTGCACACAATGGCCTTAATGCATGTATCTTTGACACGACTCGTACACGGTGTTGCCTTCATGTGGCTTAGAGTCCTGGAAAAATCTTAAAGTGCACATTCCTGACACGACGTGCACACGATGCGGCCTTTATGTCACAAAATTGTTTGAGAAAACCTCGACATATGTCGACGTCCTTGATATGTCCTGCCTTAGAGTGCTGGCGTCTTGTCATGGCCTACACAAGTTGCTACCTTAGAGCATGGTTTGAAAAAACGTAAACGGGTACTGAGGCGATTTTTCGTTATGAGGCGAGACGTAAGTCTTGAGGCGGATTGAGGCGTAAGCCTCACAAAAACAATTTTTTTCCCCAAAAACTTCATATGTAAAATTAATCAAAAATGTAATTTGATTATTTCTATTGTCAAATTTTGAAAAAATATTAATTTCAAAAAATGCTATTAAATTGTTCTAAAGATTTTATGTATGTTGATTTTATAATTATTTATCAATCATTTTGGCCAAAGAAAAATCATATTTTAAATTGTTTTAAAATTTTGTAACAACATTAATCGTGATATTTTTTTTAAAACTAAAATTATCTTAATTATAAATTTCTTTTTAACAAAAAAAAAAAAGCAATGTTTTAAATATTCTAGCCGATATGTTAAGGTAGAATAGTTTGCCACTTCGCCGTTTCGGGGCTTCGAAACGGGGTTCGACCTGAATGGTTTTTCTTCAACCTTTTTCCATTTTCATCATCTTAACAGGCAGAAAATCTACCGAGCACATACCGACGAGTCTCTACACCTCCACCGACCAGTGGGACTTTCTCACAAGTCTATGGCAGCTCCACCGACGATCGCAATCCTCTGGGCAGATCGACCTCGTTTTTCCTTCTTTAAGGCCCGTTTCTTTTCAATGAGGCGAGCGCCTCATGTGCCTTAAGGCTGGTCTGGTGAGGCGCACGCCCCATATTTTTAGCCTCACCAGCCCCGCCTCAAGGCACAAAACCACCGTCCATGTTGTTTCAAACAATGCCTTAGAGTACCACACAAAAGGTATGTTCATTAATTAAAAAAATTAATCGAATAAATGGATCTACCAACTAAGAACGACCATGCGTCATCACTCATAGAATTAAGAATGAGCTTTCAGTCAATATCAAGAAATAACTCTATCAATCAGCCAAGGAGTTACAAAGAGATGCTCTCAACTTAGTACGAGAGACGCTCACTTTGTCGCCCTTTTAGTTTTTAACGAATTTATAGTTTTTAATTCAAACTTTACCTTTCCTTTTGGTGACTTTTGAATTAATTTTGATATTTATGAAGTGCTCATCAATCGGCCCTTATGGTTTGTTCAAGTTCATGCTCATAAACTCAAATTTGTAATCCCCATCTTCGAAGTATTGAACCTGGCCAACATGTTTTCTAGCATTGTTCTTGAATATTTTTTATGTAAATTTTTACTTTTGCATGAAGATTTCAAAATTTTCTGCCCCTTGTTTGAAAAATTCAATGGACAAACACATGATGATTTCTCTCATTATGTTGAGAACATCTTTCTGAAACTCGCTGATTGATCGAGAGCCCTTTCTTGATTCTGACTAAGACATCATTTCTTATTCTATGGATGGTGCTACATAACCTTTTTAATTAGTAGAACGATTTATCCGGTTAATTTTACTAACTAGCGAGCATACCGTTCATATGGCGGCGTGAGCAATTTGCTACTCATGATTTCGTGAAAAGTCCACTGAACCTTATCATTCAGAGGAAGAGGAAGACAAACAATGTTTTCGTAGGTGAACCTACGAAATGATTTTTGTCAAAGCCTAAGAGTCAAACTCGTCAACAATTTCTAACTTATAGGAAAGACAACATTGGTGCAATTTATTATGTAGGAGCACATTGGAGCCCCATTTCAGTCCAAGTGTTGAAGAAAAATAACTCAAGTATTACGACATGTAGACCAAAAAATGTTACGAGCTTTTATGCAAAAATCGGTACATTAGATTTATATAATTTGCGTGCTCATAAGTCAGTGTCCCTTTTTTTGTGGCCATGATGTTCTCAAGATTGTGTACATCATGTTAAGTTATTGCAAATTAGTCCATTTATGGGCACAAATTTGACATGTTGGTGCCTTCTTGTGACATGACGTGCTTGCATTATTGGGTTCATATCCACAATGCACATCTTGGAGCCATGATGTACATGCTCTCGTACCTTCCCGTACCTACAATACTCCCTTAGTGCGCCAGATGTGCTTCAGTTGTTGTATTTTTGCATCTGTGTCCTTGTGATGGTCGCACACGATGCTACCTTAATGCTTGTATCTCTGACACGACCCGTACACAGTGTTGCCTTCGTGTGGCTTAGAGTCCTGGAAAAATCTTAAAGTGCACATCGCGACACGACATGCACACGATGCCTGCCTTTACGTCACAAAATTGTTTGAGAAAACATTGAGATGTGCCCCGTCCTTGATATGTCCTGTCTTAGAGTGCTGGCGTCTTGTCATGGCCCACACGCGTTGCAACCTTAGAGTGCCACACGAAAGATATGTTCATTCTTTAAAAAAATTAATCGAATAAATAGATCTAACAACTAAGAACGACCATGCACCATCACCCATAGAATTAAGAATGAGCTTTCCGTAAAAAAAAGAAAAAAAAAAGAATGAGCTTTTAGTCAAAATCAATAAATAACTCTGTCAATCAGTCAAGAGGTTACAGAGATATGCTCTCAAATTAGTATGAGAGATGCTCACCTTGTCGCCCTTTTAGCTTTTAACGAATTTACAGTTGTTAATTCAAACTTTACCTTTCCCTTTGGTGACTTTCGTATTAATTTTGATATTTATGAAGTGTTCATCAATCGGCCCTTATAGTTTTTCAAGTCCATGCTCATAAACTCAAATTTTCACCCCCATGTTCGAAGAATTGAACCTGGCCAACAAGTTTTCTTGCATTGTTCTTGAACTTTTTAATATAGATTTTTTCTTTTGCGTAAAAATTTCAAATTTTTCTTCCTCTTGTTTGAAAAATTCAAGGGATGAACAAATGATGATTTCTCCCACTAAGCAGAGAACATCTCTCTGAAACTCGCTGACTGACCTCGCGTCCTTTCTTGATTCTAACTAAGACATCCTTTCTTATTCTATGGATGGTGCTGCATGACCGTTTTTAATTAGTAGAACGATTTATCTGGTTAATTTTATTAACTAACGAGCATACATTTTATATGGCGACGTGAGCAATTTGCTACTCATGATTTCGCAAAAAGTCAATTGAACCTTATCGATTAGAGGAAGGAGAAGTCGAACAAAGATTTTGTAGGTGAACCTACAGAATAATTTTTGTCAAAGCCTAAGAGTCAAACTCATCAACATGTTCAAACTTATAGGAGAGACAATTTTGGTACAATTTATTATGTAGCACCACGTTGGAGCCCCATTTCCGTCCAAGTGTTGAAGAAAAATAGCCCAAGTATTACAACATGTTGCCCAAAAGATGTTACGTGCTTTTATGCAAAAATATGTACATTAGATTTATATAATTTGCATGCTAGTAAGTTACTGTCCCTTCTTTTGGGGCCATGATGTTCCCAAGAATGTGTACATCAGGCTAAGTTATTGCAAATTAGTCCATTTATGGGCCCAAATTTGACATGTTGGTGCCTTCTTTTGACGTGACGTGCTTTCCTTATTGGGTTCATATCCACGATGCACATCTTGGAGCCATGATGTACATGCTCTCGTACCTTCCTGTACCTACAATACTCCCTTAGTGCGCCAGATGTGCTTTAGTTGCTGTATTTTTGCATCTGTGTCCTTGTGATGGTCGCACGCAATGCTATCTTAATGCCTGTATCTCTTATACGACCCCATACAAGGTGTTGCCTTCGTGTGGCTTAGAGTACCGGAAAAATCTTAAAGTGCACATCCCTGACACAACATGCACACGATGCTGCCTTTATGTCACAAAATTGTTTGAGAAAACATTGAGATGTGTCGGCGTCCTTGATATGTACTGCCTTATAGTGCTGGCGTCTTATCATGGCCTACACGCGTTGCAACCTTAGAGTGTCACACGAAAGGTATGTTCATTTTTTTAAAAAATTAATCAGATAAATGGATCTAACAACTAAGAACGACCATGCACCATCACCCATAGAATTAAGAATAAGCTTTCAGTCAAAATCAATAAATAACTCTGTCAATCAGGCAAGGAGTTACAGAGAAATGCTCTCAACTTAGTACAAGAGACGCTAACCTTGTCGCCCTTTTAGTTTTTAACGAATTTACAGTTGTTAATTCAAACTTTACCTTTCCTTTTGGTGACTTTCGAATTAATTTTGATATTTATGAAGTGTTCATCAATCGGCCCTTATGGTTGTTCAAGTTCATGCTCATAAACTCAAATTTTTCACCCCCATCTTCGAAGAATTGAACCTGGCCAACAAGTTTTCTTGCATTGTTCTTGAATTTTTTAATGTAAATTTTTTCTTTTGCGTAAAAATTTCAGATTTTTCTTCCCCTTGTTTGAAAAATTCAAGGGACGAATAAATGATGGTTTCTCCCACTAAGTAGAGAACATCTCTCTAAAACTCACTGACTGAACCCGAGCCCTCTCTTGATTCTGACTAAGACGTCTTTTCTTATTTTATGGATGGTGCTGCATGACCCTTTTTAATTAGTAGAACGATTTATCTGGTTAATTTTATTAACTAACGAGCATACATTTCGTATGGCGACGTGAGCAATTTGCTACTCATGATTTTGCAAAAAGTCAATTGAACTTTATCATTTAGAGGAAGGAGAAGTCGAAAAAAAAATAAAAATTAGGTGAACCTACGGAATAATTTTTGTCAAAGCCTAAGAGTTAAACTCGTCAACATGTTCAAACTTCAAACTTATAGGAGAGACAACATTGGTGCAACTTACTATGTAGCACCACGTTGGAGCCCCATTTCCGTCCAAGTGTTGAAGAAAAATAACCCAAGTATTACAACATGTAACCCAAAAGATGTTACGAGCTTTTATGCAAAAATCAATAATTAGATTTATAAAATTTGCATGCTCGTAAGTTATTGTCCCTTGATGCCTTAAAAATGCAACTTCAGATACAAATTTGTCATTGATGCCTTAATTTCCATAGCTAACGACCTTTACCTAGAAATCAATCCGTCAAAAAAGTTGATAGTGAAATTCTCAACGCTAATTTAACGACGAATTTGTTAGGCCGTTTATAATTCAATGACCAAAATATATGTGCATATATATATATATATATATATATATTAGTATTTACCAACAATTGTTTCCGTAACTAATTAGCAATGATATTAACAACAAAATTTTTCGTCATAGATTTCTTATGAATTAAGTCATTAGTTGATTAGCGACGAATTTCTATTGTTATTTTCATCACTAATTTGAATTAAAATTTATAAAAAAGAAAAATTGAGTGCTATATTATTATTATTATTATTTTTTGGAACTCAAGCTATGTTTGATCCCCATTTTTATTGAAGAAGATATTTTGATGGAAGATGTATAATTAATAAATTAAAAAAAATTAGTTTACGTATAATATTATTTTATTAAAAAATTAATGATTGAAAAGAAACGGAAGAAAAATGTACTTTGAAAATGATAAAAATCAATCGAGAGCTCAATATATTAAAGTTTAAACTACCAAAAAAACCAAAAACAAAAACCACTCGTCGATCGAACCATCCCCATCCCTAGCAGACAAAATCCCCACAAAGAAAGAGAAAAGTAAAAATACAAAAAGAACCAAAATTTCACCAAGTAAGAGAGAAAATGCAGACTTACAGTGCGCAGCAAAGTCCTCATGTCCCTATCCCGTGTATTCTTGATAGCCTGTGACAATCAGCAATTCAACAAGTTACCAACTCACGTAAATCCACAACACTTGCAAAAACCAAGAAAATAACAGGGAAAAGAAGAAAGGCGCTTCGAGAAAAATAGCAACCTCCTCTAGTGTCTTCTGTTCAGCTTCTACTTCTGAAATCTCTCTCCAAGAAAAGTAAATACCAACAAGCAAAATAACATTGATATAAAACTTCAAATCTAAATATTCACAATTCAATCAATCTTTTTTTTTTTTTTTATGGATGTCGAATACTAACCAGTACAGAGATTGTGGCAAGTTTGACGAGCATTCCTCTTGGAACACCGCTGACTACCAATAATCCATTTTTTTTTTATCAAAAATAAAATAAAAAATTAAGTAAACAGCAGAAAAATAGACATTTACGATTAATTGATTATATTCCATAAATCATAAAAACAAAGGTACTATACCAGTTGGCGGGTCTGTAAGGGGCTTGTATTTTCCGTATTTCCTTTTCCATTCAGTATGTTCTGTACACTTTACAGCGTAGGCATACTCCCGTAACTTTTGAATACAGCCCAAAACCGGGCCTGCCTCATATCCCCACTCCAACAGGAAACTGCCCGATTTCAGAAATCAATTCAAAATGACAAAGAAATACATAAAAGATAGAAAAGCGTTACCTTTTTAGGGAGAAATTGTTTATGTTTGAAAAAAAGGGGGGCGGGGGATGAAGACAAGGACCCAGGGCTACGGTTTGTAGAGAAATTGAAAAAATAAACGAACGAAGACAAAAGGAAGTGAAAAATTCAAAATCTGCTGATGTTTGTAGATGAGAGAGAGAGAGAGAGGACGAGTTTAGGGATTTGGACAGGAAAATTAGGTTTTTGTGTGTGTCCCTGTGTTTGTGTGCGTGTCACTACATCAAAAATGATCATTTACAATACTAAAAAGATAACATTTGATAAAAAAGTATTGCTGAAGGTGTCGATTACAATATTTTAATAAGTGAATATTGAATGTTATAATTGATTAATTTAATTAAGTTTTGACAACATGTTTTAAGTAAATGATATGGTCTTTGACTCTTTCTCAACGTTTTTTTTAAAACGTTGCGAAAAGCTTTGTAAAGTCCAAATACCTACTGCCCAGACAAGTCCACACAAAGAGCCCAAATAACTCATCCCCTAATAATCCCCATCATCGACTTCTTCATCCTCTTTCCTTGACGCTTCACAAGAAGTCGCCCATTTTCAAACCTAACCGAGCTGCGCGATCGCGAGTAGCAGGGGCGGAGCCCAATGAAGTTTGGTTATGTAATTTTCCAATGAAGTTTTCCCTTGTTTTGATTATGTAATTTTCTAGTAAAGTTTGCATCTACGCTTTCATTTTAACCCCTAAGAATTCCCTTTCCCATTCACACGTCTACGCTTTCATTTTAATTCTCACCTACTGTCTCTCTTTAAACACACACAGCAGGAGCGCACATGGTAAAAAATAATCTTTGCTGGCTAAGAAATGGAATATCCTTTCGAAACTACTGTTTGCTTCAGATATCTGCATTTGAATCTTCGTTGAATTCTTGCCTAGGTAAGGTATTTTGCTTTTCCCTAATTATTATTAGCTATAGAAATGGGTTTGCTTTTTGAGAAACTGATTTGGCTGAAATTTTGAAATTTATGGGGTGTGCTAACAAATTTTCGTTTCGTTCTGCAAATTTTGTGGGTAGATTGGTTACTGGAACACGAATCATGGCTATGGAGCTAAAACAATCGGTTCAGAACTTTTTCAATAAAAGGTGAACACTTTATTTGTCTTGGTGAATTGTCAATTTTTCTATTGTGATTATTTTCTTTCTTGATTGAATATATTGCTTTGTGCATTGATCATTGGTGAACAATTATTTCTTTCATTTAGTTAGTTAGAAACACCAACGCCAGTCACCTGGATCGATGGGCCCTAGTTTACCACTTGTGCTTGAAGCTTTTGGAAGTACAAAGATTTAGCCATAAGACTCATAACTCATACACGAACAATGAAAAAATCGCATTTTTGTACGTTTATATACTTTTCTAACTATGTTCCATAGTTCTCTGGAGTATTTTAGAAAGTTCATATGCATCATAAGTGTGCATGGGGTTTTCTTGACATCTCGTGTCATGTGTATCAAATGGATATTGGCACAGTGCCAATTATGTCATGCAATTGGATCGATTTGTTTAAAATTTAGAATCCCAAATTTTTTTATGCAATCGTTGTTGTATACATGTTTATGTGCTTCTGTAAATGACATTTATCATTCATTAGATTTGACATGATCTAAATGCTTTAATAGTAAGAATTTGATTATCAATAGCTGCATTTTGTTTTATGATGTAATGTTTTCTATTGTCTACTAGAAATTTAGTAGTTTAGTTGTTGAGATTAGCCGAAAATTGGACTTAGTTAAAACAAGAATTCATTGCATTGATTCCTTGAAGGGACTATACACCGGAAAGTTTTGCGGTTTTGTATTATAAATTTGTTGCCACTCAACACCAGCAAAATCCACATGGGATTCTTAGTATGTGATACAAAATAAGTTGTGATGCTATGTTGGAAATAGCCATCTGGCATCGCGTGCTTAGATGAAATTCCATTATTATTGATATATTATTTAGAATTTAGAGGAATAATGCTGCAATCATTTTAATGTAAACTTCTTCTTTGTTCACTGTGTTAGAAATCTGAGGAATCTTGAATGAAATTTGTGCTCTTTACTACTTCATCTGTCCTGCTTGAGTTGATGTGTTTTTGAAATATAATTTTTTTTAATATGTTATTAAATTTCGAAATTTAGGTCATTTTCTCGTGAAGTGAATGCTGTACTTGAGCGGCCAAATCTTTCTAGTCATAACCTGCCCTCTGGAGTCTTTCCTAACCAGCCACAGAATTCGAAAAATGGTCATCAGAGGTCTGTTTTTTCCTTTTTTTTCCCACCTTAATGCTTGAGTGACTATTCTGACATTAGATATGTCTTTCCTAATGTAATTATTGTTGAGTTCTGAGCCTATCTTTCGCGATAAATTATTGTTGGTTGCTTAATAATCTAATTTGGTAGAATATAGCAAACCTCAGTTTTCCTCTAAAAAGCTTTTATTGCTTCAACTTTTCAACCTCAGTTGTTGGGTTTAGAGGGAGCAGGTCCATCTGGATTTGGTCAAGTTCAGATGGTAATGAGGCAACAAGTTTTATTTTTGTTTTATTCCTTTTGCTCTATGGCATCAGATTTCCCTTTGGTACTGAGATGAGAAAAGTTGGGTAAGCTTTAATTTTAGCTTCATAAATAGCTTGCACAAGTTATAAATACTTTATATTTTATATATTTATATATGTTACACACACAAACATATATAAGGATAAATTTAACTTTGTATATATGTATTATAGGATTTCTTGTTATTTCTCATTTGGTTCTGTGAAGAGATACAGGATGGATTTATTTATAATTCTATTTTTCAGTAACTTTTTGCCAGTTTTAGCTCAAGAATACTGTTCGCAAGAGGGTAAACAAGAAATTAATACGGTGAGTAAATTTTCTATGGCTGTCAAAATTTCAGTCCAAGATATGACTTTTGCAGTTTGGGGATGCTGGGTTTTTGGGGTTCATTTTTCACACAGAACGAGGAAGAGAGTTCCAATAATTAGGTGGGGCTCATGAAGGGTAGGGTGAGTGTGGAGGGATTGGATTCATCCAGTTGGAAGTGTAGGTTTGTCTTAGTACAATGACTGAATTTGGACCACAGCCTTTCGATTTTCTGTATATAAACACAAACTCGTGTTCCTTTGTTATTTTATGCAGTAAATTTATTATATTATACTGTTGGAATTTGGTCCCCCTTCCTGTAGAATTCAAACTCGTTTTTCTGGACCCATTTTCCCATCAGGTCTGAACTTGTCCACAATAATTGTCAATAGACAGTAATGAACTATAGGCAGTCTATGAATTTGTAATTTGCTTGCCACTCAATTGTTGTCAACATTGCCTTTTGTCTTTTGGTCAATGATGCAGGTAATTGACTTACAACTTCCCTCATTTTTCAACAACTTTGATCCTTGTGCGGCTGCTGCTAATTTATCTTCAAGTAAGCTTTACTATCCTATTGTTAATTCTTCACATGTTCAAGGTCCAGCTGGCTTACTTTGCATAAATTATTTAGTTCTGAATCCTTTGTGATTAATCTCAGTTGGTGAATTAACATGCTCGATAAATTAACAGGTACTTATCAATCTTGTATCAGAGCATTGACACTAGGAAAGATGACTCTAGCTGATTGGGTGAACCAATTGCAAACAAGGATCGAGCAATGAAGTTTGAGTTTCAAAGGGACATGTCAATGATGATGGAGAAATTTAAGATCATGACGAAGAAACTTGATAGGTAGGAACGAGAGAGAAAGGAAAAATTAGTGGTAGTTAATTCATCGGAACTCACTAGTTGTAAGCTATATATGTAAAAATATTTTTTTATAGATTTTTTGTATCACATTCTAATATTTAAGTGTATTGATTCGAAAATTTGTAATGAAATTATCAAATTTTATGCAATTCCATAATTTATTGACAAAGTGCCAATTTTAATTTTACTAGTTAATTAACTTGCAAAAAGGTCTACGGCAACGTTGAAAAAACGTTGCAAAAGGGTCTACCGTAATGTTGAAAAAACGTTGCAAAAAGGTCTATTGCAACGTTGAAAAAACGTCGCAAAAGGTAGTTTTTGCGATGTTTAAAAGACGTTGCAAAATTTTTTTCGCAACGGTGAATAAACGTTGTCGTATCTCTTCCCTCAACAGTAACACCGACCCCGCAACACACGAAAAACGCTGCAAAAGGTCTACCATAGCGTTTTTTGGCCGCTGCAAAATGTGTTTTTTGATGTAGTGTGTGTGTGGGGAGGGGGGATGATGGGATAAGGGAGGAGGAAATGGTGGAAGATGACCCGGCCATCTTTCCACGATAGTCATTGACCAAATATAAAAAAAGTTAAAATAAAATAAATTATTAAAAACTTTAAAAACAAGCAAAACCCAAATTTACTCTCATAGATATCTTGAGAGAAGAGTGAAAAGTAGAACTAGGCGATCGGATTCTCCAAATCCAGACGACCGGATTCTCCATTTTTATTAAAGAATGTGAGCTCTTGAACCACCTTCTAGATTCATTGCGTCGTGTGTATAAAAAAATACAAAATAACAGACAGATTATTGTTACTTGTTTGAAAACTGCTCGCACATTCGTTGTTATATTGAGAAAATACATTAACATACATGAAAATTGGCAACATGCAATAAATACATAATACATATGAATTAAAAGGAAATACACATCCGTCGTGTTATTATGTAATGAGATTTGACTTATGCAAAATTGGCGTATATGTCTTGTTGCGCCGCACCTACGCACTTACGCGGCCGGGGAAACTCTCCGATGGATGGTATTACGTCTACGTTCAAGAGTACGCGATCGGCCCTCAGGTGGCAACAAATTATTCAGTGGAAGAATGTGGTCGGGAACTTCCCACTTGACTTCATTTGGTAGGGGAAATATAGTTTCGGCATATGCTGCTCTCCAAAACTCAACCATATAATAAGGAGTGCATAAGATGTGTAGTGGAATTCCTCTATGCCTAGCCACTGCGACTGCATGAGCATATGGAAAACTCTCCAACTGAAACTGCCTACATGTGCATGTATTATCATTCCAACTCACGATGTATCCAATATTACGTCTGCATCTCACGGAGAAGCAAAATTGATCCAGCGGTTCCACAATTACATTTCTTGCTACCTCCAGAGTTTTGAAGAGTTTATCCTCATAAACCGAGGCCAAAGTTGTTGTGCAATTCCGTAATTCTTTACATCTGTCATGAAACTACAATTGCAGCTTCCTCCGAATATTCTAAAGTATTGCGAGAATTGGTAACTCTTGATCCTTCTTGAATAATGAATTGAGCAATTCCGCATTGTTCGACGTCATCATATTATATCGACGTCCTAGAAAATGTGACCGTGCCCAATGTTCAACCCTCATCTCTGTTAGATATTCTCATGCACCGTGTGATTTATGTTCTATTTTGATCATGAATTTATCGAACTCTTCCAAATTGTAAGCTCCTGCAGCTTTCTAGAACAATGCAACGATGTCACTGTCCCGATACTTAGTATTCAGATTACCCTGTATATGGTACATGCAATAACCATGATGTGCGTCCGGAAAAACTTCAGCTATATCATTTATTATCGACTACCCCCGGTCAGTCACAAATGCAAGGTTCTTGACGTCTCCAATAACTTCTCTCAGCTTCGTGAAGAACCAACGCATCGCTATATCATTTTCTCCATCAACTATATGGAACGCAAGAGGGTAAATTTGGATGTTGGCATCTTGACATGTAGCAATAATCAACTTTCCTTCATATCTAGCTTTCAGGGTTGTACCATCAATTAGAATTAGGGGTCGCATCGCATTTCGAAATCCTCTAATGCATTGTCCTAGAGCTATAAACAAGTACTTGAAGCGATTCTGGTCATCGCTCTCAATTAAAAACGTCGAGTAAAGATTAGTTCTCCCCATATGCAAGGTTCTCGACGTCCACGGACTATTTACAGACCCGCGTGTCGTTGATGATATCCGCGGGTCCTGAAACCTATGCATTATCTCTCGCCCAATAAACCATGATTGAGCTTACCTGTGATCATTTTGAAGAATACCCACTTCGCAAGTGTGTTCTCGCGCACGAGAACACACTTACGAACTACAAATCACTCATTTGTTTCCATCTTGTCGCTTTCAAACGCTAACTACAATTATCGTCCACACAAATAATTGTGTACGTAGATTTGTTTAATTTTTTAACTTTGAACTCAAAGTTATGTTTTATTGTAATCCGGTGCACAACTTCCTGCAAATCTCTTTTCGATTGGAACAGTGGATCCACATACAAATCTTCATCTTCAGGAACCACACACGAACAATTAGAAGAGTGTGTACTCGGCCCAGCATGTCCCACTAGAGTCATGCCTCTGTCTAGATAAAGCAAGCAAATCATCATTCGTAAATTGTCTTCCAAACTCGTTGTCTCGAACTTCATTGTGAATTATGTGTATAACAGTGAGACCGTGGTGAGTAGCAACTGTCTCGGAAATAACCACATTGTCCTCACGAGCAATCTCAACTGTATCCCAAAAATCATTTACATTACGATCCTCTCCATCGGAGATTTCATGATCACCCTCAGGAACATTCTTTCTCGATAAATTTACGCAAATAGGACTCGAATTTTAGCCTTGGTTCAATGAAATTAGATGTTTCATTTGCACTTCAGAAGTAACTTTCAAAGGCGGAATACTCACGGCTGAATGCTTCTAAAATAAAAATGTCAATTCCATATCGTACTGAGAGGGATTGACGTTAAACATGTTTTGTATTTCTTGATACATTTTCGTAAACAATGTATCATTGGTTATCAATATTGTATTAACCCCATTTCCTTTACTCGTTCATTTCCATTCCTATTGGCCACTTTCTTTCTTTTGAAATTCACCGAAGTAACAAATTGGGACACATGCATATGATGCCATATCTGCATTATGAATTTTCATATATGTTAGTCTAGGAAAATAAGGAAAAAAAAGTCATCTGGATAGGCGGATTCGCTTGCCTGGATCCAGATCCAGACAATTTTTTTTTAAATGTCTAGATATCTATTTGCTTCAAAAAATTATAGATCCAGTCGTCCTCATGGGATTTTTTTAACGATCTAACATGCTTCAAAAAATTATAGATACAGATTGTAAAAATTTATCTGCCATAAAATAACGATTCAATTTTTTTAATTTAACTAAAACGAAATTAAAATTACGTAAATATACTTACCAATTCTGAGTGATGGCTATAAAAAATATTTTCTTCTTCAACCTTTGATAATATTTTTCCTTTTCACATTCGAAGCAGATGAAAAATGGAAAGGTTTTTATCAGTGTTGGGAGTAAACAGATACAAAAAGTGTTTTGGTTTTGAAATTTTAAGTGAAAAATATTTGGATTTATTTGTAACTTAAAATCGGCATTTTTGTCTTTTAAACATTAACCTATTTTTGTAATTATATAAGATATATAAGGGCAGTAACATCATTTTAACATCAAAGGGCCATTGTGATACATGGTAAAATATTCTTGACCAATGTGGTGAATGACATCTTTGACCTGGCCTTTCTTAAAAGTACCCCGATAAGGGAGACATAACGAAGGAAATAAAAGCACTTAGGCTCTGTGAGAAATGGGTGAAAAATGGTGGAAAAGGAAAATCAATTTCTTTTCCATGCTTAATTTTGGTATTTGATTGCATAACTTTTCCATGGAATTAATTTTCACCCATTTTCTAGATACAATAATTTAAAACACATTTGTCACCTTTTATTTTCTTATGGTTTTGTTGGGAAAGTGTTTTTCATCCTTTTTTTTTTTTTTTTTTACTTTTTGGCAATAGAAACATATTTTAAATCCAATGGTAAAAAAATTTATCCATTTAATTGACAATTTGCATGAAAAATAAAGCCAAACAAATACAAAAAAATTTCAAAATTTATTTTTATTTATTTTTAAATTTTTGGCAATCCAAACAAATTTTAATACAGACTGTAAAAAAATTTATCCTAAAAAGTAACAATTTGCATGAAAAACAAAGCCAAATGAATTAGGTGGAAAATTATACCAATCAAATACCATTAATTACAATTCCCTCTAAAACAAATTCTAGACAATTCAATTCCCTGCAATTCATTTTCTTTCCACTCAAATTTCACCATTGCGATCAAACGCACCCTTAGAGGATAGTGAAATTATCAGCGAGAATTGAAATTTTGATGAGGGAAATAAAATTTTTTGAAATGTGTATATAAATGGTTTTTAAATACTAATAAAATACTTTATTAATAGAAAACATATTTTATGTATATAATTATTGGAATTACTTTTCGGTTATTAATTTTGTAGTAGTGATGACTATAGATTACACAATTACCGTTCGATTGAACGTGAGATAAATCATTATTTTTAAGATTATTAATTGTTGTACGACTTTAATTCATTAATGTAAATTATTTATGACGTTAATTTTGACTTATGAACATAAATAACAAAATATAATTAGATCAATTAAGGTTCCGTTTGTTTCTCATTATTCATCTGTAAAAATGAAAAATATGACTGTTATCCATCACATCCAGCTACCATTTTTTACTTTACATCTCTCGTGTGGGGCTTATAACCAATGTTTTAAAAATCGAATTGATCATCGACCCGAAAAGAGGAAGGGTCAAAAGGTCGAACTGGGGTTGAATCAATGACTTATATATATATATATATATATATATATATATATATATATATACATATATATATGTTGATACACAAAACTAAGCCCAATTAAGTGAGCCCAATTAAATGACCCAAATAATGGAGCCTAATTCGAGAAGAGAGTAAAGCCCAATTTGAAAGACAGGCCCAAGCGAGATTACCAAAGAAAGAGTCGTACTATAGTAGCCCATAATCTCTCAAACCGGCTGGACGTCGCTCAGTTGCGCGAGACGCCTCAAATCTGAGCTAGCATAACATCTCCTCACCTTCAAAGGCAAAGGTTGTTAAAACAGTAAGGGGCAACCTTATCGTATCCTACCATGTGAGAATATCGGGTGCGAACAGTTATATGATTGGAGAAAGTGGGCGATTTCTGGACAGAATGCTTATCATGGAGAAAGTGGGTGGTTATAGAGTGACAGACGATTTTCAGACAGTTCTACAAGAGAAACTACCCAGGAGTATAAAAGAACAAAGAGAATATAGAAGAAAGAACTGAACAAATCACTCTCAAACAGAGAATTATGTAATTTCATTTCCTTTAAGTTTTTCATTGTCAAATCTTAGTTACTTTATGTGCTTGCGCCCCTTAGAGGCATTTCATGTCTTGTGAATTGTAATCTTCATAAATAAGCATCCCTCGTTGGGACTTTGTTTCGAAAGGTCGTTGTTCCTTACACAATCGTCTTAACTTTCTTTTAATTATTAGCGGTTTCCACGCGAAACAATTTGGCACGCCGAGTGGGACACTTGGTGTTTGAAGATACGACAAGCAAATCAATGCCTCCTAAAAATTCTGACAAGGAACCAGCAAACCAACGGCTAGTCCAGTCTGTAATCGAACAATTCGAGGAGCAGCAAAATACTCCAGGAATAGATGGACAGAACCAAAGTCATTACGAATCAATGGCAGAATTGAGTCCTCTGACCATGCGTGCATTGCTCGGTGAACTCACTCAAGACGTCATTGAACATGTAAACTTGCAAAACGTTCATGTTATAGAAAGTTTACGCAAGATGGAAATGCACACTACGACAATATGGCTAAACAATTTAATACTTTGAATGAAATCATGAATAAGTTAGTCAGCCAAATTTGTCAACCAATTATGCCAAGCATAGGAAATCATTTCCAATCTAGGACGATTGTGGGATATAGTTCCCCGATATCGATACCGAGCCCGAGTCAAGGGCCAAACCCACCTTTTGACCCATCTACTTCAAATTAGGGAGGTGGTGGAATGGCCAACTTGAATGGTGGTAATGGAGTGACAAACATGGAGGTAACCCAAATGCAAGAGATAATGTCCAAACCAATGGACAGAACGTCCCGCGTGTTAATGATAGCGGAAATACTTAGTTTAATGGCAATAATGGTATGAATAACGGCGCTTACGCCGCGAACCAAGGACCAAACATTAGGCCTCAAGCTATTCCACCAATAAACCAACCTGAAGGAGTCCCATATGATCCCAACGTTATGTTGATGAATCAAATTATGGAAATAGTGCAAGACCAAATGGCTTTTGGGACACGCGTCTTTCATTATGCCGACTTACACAAAGCCATACCCTGATTGGGTAGACCAATCATATATGTGTCCTAGATGGTACAAAATACCTAAATTCTTGTTATTTACTGGCCTGTGAGAGGTTTCCACTCTAGAGCATGTAGGGCGATTCACATTACAATGTGGAGAAATGACTGATTGCCACAAAGTAAGACTGTTCCCTAGTTCGTTAATAGGAGTAGTCTTCTCATGGTTCATTAATTTGCCAGAAAATTCCGTCCAAACATGGCAACAACTAGAACAATTGTTCCACACTCAGTTTTACAAAATCGAATCCGAAGTCACTCTGGTCGTTTTGGCGAATTTGCGTCAAATGCCAAACGAGTGGGCATAAAGTTTCCTTCAGAGGTTTAAAACAGCCAGAAGCAAATGTTTTGTACCTTTGCCCGAAAAGGAGTTTGTTAAAATCGCTCAAAGTTATTTAAGTTTTGATCTAAAAAAGAAATTTCAAGACAGAGAATTCCCTGATCTTTTCCAGTTAAGTGCTAACGTGATTAGGTATGAGCGTTTAATAATGGAAGAGGAACAAATGAAAAATTCTAGTACAGGGACTTATTACAGAGACCCAAACTTTGACGTTCACGCTGTAGATGGTGAATATTACGATAAGACGGAAATATGCTTGGCCGAACTAGTTAAGGGAGATGCTTATGCTTGTTTTATAATGGCCAGGTTTATAGCGTCAAGCAAGGATGAGCCTGTAAAAAATGAAAACAAAAAGGGTAGGATATTTTCCTTTGATGTGACCAAAGGTGACTTTATATTTGATAAAATGTATAAAGATAAGCAGATAAGGTTGAGCGACAAGCATAAATTGCTAGATCCTGAACAAATCAAGTGTAAAAAATATTGTAAATGGCATAATGCATGGTCACATATAACTAACAACTGCCTGATTTTCCGTCATGTGTTACAGGATGCTATTGAGTCAGGGTGAATCACGTTTGATGACAAGAAGAAAATGGCAGTGGATGAAAATCCTTTTCCACGGCCACTTGGGGGTGAATATGATGGCAGCTGGCTTCAAAAATAAGTTGCCAAAATTCAAGTTGGTCTTAGATGATGGAGAAAAAGACTCTGAGTTGCATGCCAGTGTCTTTGAAAGGATCAAACAGGAAGAAACTGGAAAAGACGAAGATATTCTATGTTTCAGATGCAAAGGAGAAATAGTTGAAAATATGGAGGAGTCAAGAATATGGTAACACCAACATCGTCCTAATATTAGTCCTGGTTTTCAGCCCAATAGAGGACGAGGTACGTCGAGCTATGGGAGACCGCCTTTTGAGAGGTAGTTTAGGCCGATAAGCAATGGAAGGACATTCAGGCCACAACCTCGTCAATCAAATGTATGACACTCCTTCCAATACAATGCAGGAAGAGTCACACCCTTTGATGAGATGACCAGAACTCAACAGATGCATTTTCAGCTGAACTATGGACGAATGATGAAGCAACAACAAGGGTCGTCGAGTCCCAAAGCACCTAAATTTCTCGAAATGGCTAACAAAAACATTCTCAGTATCTTTAAGGGTGATGAAGAAACTGGAACTGGCGAGTCAATGGGAGAACTGCTAGAAAGTTCTTATGGAAGGTCAAAATTTGAGTGTGAAAAGAAAGATAAGGATGGAGAAGATCCAGAGCAACCTCTCACTATTCAATTTAGCACACTACCTCCTGTTGTGGCTAATAATTACATACTAGCCAACGAATTCAAAGGTAAGGAAATAGAAGAGGAGGAAAATGAAAGTAATGAGGAAGAAACATGCGTGTTAGAATGTGAAGAAGGCCAGACACCCCAGGGAGTAGGTGATGAGGAAAAAAGCAATGACATGATCGACATTGAGGAGGAAATCGATTTAGAAGCAGAAAGGAAAAGAAGAAGAGTGTCGCGCAACAAATTATTGAAACAACTTCATCAAGAAAGTGATCGCGAGGTGGACTTACTGGGCGAACCATCTGGGCGTTCTTTTGACTTCTACGTGATATACGGAACACCTAAGAGAATGGTAAAGTGTCTCGCTCTAAGAATATAGGTCGCCTCAAAGAATATTGCCTCCTCCTACCGGTTGGATAGCCGATGAAGAAGTATCAGATGAAAATGACAAACTAGAGAAAGCCCAAGAAGCAGTAGCTCAGTGTGAAGTGTTACACATGGACTTGTCGCAAGGAAATAGTTCAACTAAGGATCAACAAGAGGTAGAGATAGGTGCAGCTGAGAAAGTCATCTTTAAGAGGCTCAATATGAAGTTGACCAAACACTTGAGGCCGTTGTATGTGATGGCCTTGGTAAATGGCATTCCTGTGGTGAAGGTACTCATTGACAACGGAGCAGCTATAAATACCATCCTATCGAGGATGATGAGAAAGTTTGCAAAAACAGAAAGCGATATGATTCAACAGAATTTATCCTTACAAGTTTCAATGGATGAGCTACTTCAGCTAAAGGTGTGATGCCACTCGACATAACTGTTGGAAGGACTACTAGGACCACAGTCTTCTTTGTGATAGATGGTTCTACTAGCTACAATGTGCTGCTTGGAAGGGATTGGATTCATGGGAGTCGTTGCATTCCGTCATCACTCCACTAGTGCCTGGTCTTCTGGAATGACAAAGGCGAAGCAGAAGTGGTCCAAGCAGACATAAACCTTTTGTTACAAAAGCAAACTCGGTAGAAAGGTTCATGTATGAAGGGAACTATGGACCTGTCAGGATAGTCCAAGATAGTGAAGAGGCTCAGGTCATCGTGCAAAGCGAAGAACCATTTTCAGTAGACACACTTACTGAAATGTTAAACCAAATAAGGCCAAACATAATGGCCCTTGAAAAGTCAGCAATTGGCAAAAGGATAATCCAAGAACCTTAATGAATTGTCGACCAGAAAAAGTGGCTGATATTCAGGCCTTCAAAGCTAGATTAATAGTTTCAATAAAGAATGTGAAGAAAAGATGAAAGAGGAAATAACATTTAAGACACTGAGAAACAAGCTGGCAGTGTTTGAGTTGGAGCAGAGTATTAGCCGAGAAGTCAACAAAGTGGATTGCTTGGAAGAGGAAGCACTTGCAAAGAACCTAGATGATGAAGCAACAAAGATTGCAAAACCTGGGCATGCTCAAGCAAAAGACCCTTTGATGAAGGTGAATATTGGCGACGAAGGGGAAGATCGTCCAACATTTGTCAGCTAGATGCTTAGTCAAGAGGTAAGTGATAATTTAATTGCGTTATTAAAAGAATACAAAGACTGTTTTGTTTAGGAATATGAACATATGTCTGGTTTAGATAAATGTTTGGTAGATCATAGATTACCGACTAAGCCGAATTTTAAGACATATAAACAACCTCCTAGGCGCTTTGCTCCCAATGTGTTACCTCAAGTAAAGAAAGAAATAGAGCGATTGTTAAAAGCCGATTTTATTAGAACGGCCAGATATGTTGAATGGTTATCTAATATTGTGTCAGTAATGAAAAAGAATGGCAGTATTAGGATGTGCATAGACTTTAGAAACTTAAATCTAGTGACACCCAATGATGAATATCTCATGCCAATGGTCGATTCCTTAGTAGATTCAATCGCCGAACATGTAATGTATTCTTTAATGAATGGGTATTCAGGATATAAACAAATCTACATAGCTGAAGAAGATGTGCATAAGACAGCCTTTAGATGCCCTAGGGCCTTAGGATGCTTTGAATGGGTAGTTATGCCTTTCGGCCTGAAAAATACAGGGGCAACCTATCAAAGGGCGATGAACCTAATCTTTCACGATATGATAGGCGAATTTGTTAAAGTATATGTAGATGACGTGGTGGTCAAATCTATTAGAGAGGAAGATTATTTTGAACAATTAAAATGCTCATTCGACCGGATGAGGCAATATAAACTAAAGTTGAATCCTATAAAATGTGGATTTGGTGTCAACGCAGGGAATTTCCTTGGGTTTTTAGTACACAAGAGGGATTGAATTTGATAAAAATAAAGCAAAAGCCATTTTAGAGACCAAATTGCCTAGTAACAAGAAAGAATTGCAAAAGTTCTTAGGCCTAGTAAACTTTTGAGATGTTTTATCTCTAATTGTGTAGGGCGAACAAAAGTTTTTTCGCCTCTTCTAAGGCTGAAAAATCAGGACGAGTTCGTCTGGAAAGAAGAACATCAGAAAGTTTTTGATAGCCTGAAGACATATTTGTCAAGTCCACAAGTGTTGGTGTCACCTATCCAAGGACGGCCAATGAAAGTGTACATATCGGCTGAGCAAGAATCGATAGCCGGAATGGTTGCGCAAAAAGATCAATTTGGGGAAGAAAGGGCGATTTACTATTTGAGTAGACATCTAACAAAATGTGAATGTAATTACTCTACCATTGAAAAGTTATGTCTTACTTTATATTTCACATGTACAAAACTAAGGGCTTATTTACGTTCTGTGACTGTCTATTTGATTTCTAATATAAATTTAGTTAATTAAATGTTTTCTCGCCCTGTTTTACACCAAAGGATAGGTCTGTGGACTTTGGCACTGTTAGAATTTGAAATACAATATATACCCCAGAAAGCAGTAAAAAATCAGGCATTGGCTAATTTTCTAGCCGATCATCCGTGCCTTGACATGCCTAAAGAAATTGAGCTAGAAGTTAATTCTTTTGAATTAAAGCCTTGGATTTTATACTTCGATGGATCAAAAACTTCTGGAGGTGCAGGGGTAGGAATAGTATTGATAAATCCGTTAGGGGTTCATTATAAATATGTCTTCACTTTAAATAGATTATGTACTAATAATCAAGCTGAATATGAGGCATTGATTGTGGGGTTGGAACTATTAACAGAGTTGGGAATAAAGAATGTAATCGTTAAGGGCGATTCCCAACTGGTAATTTACTAATTGACTTGTGATTTTAAATGCCAAAGTGAGTCAGTCATAAACCAATACGAAATCGCCCAAGAATTATTGGAAGAATTTGATCAAGTAGAGCTTCAATATGTTAACAGGACATATAACGATTTAGCAAACGAATTAGCCCAAATGGCATTGAGCTATTCAAAGTTGCTAAAGGTAGAGTCCACTTGTGAATATGGAGTAATATTGCCCGTAGTGCAACGAAGGACGAAGAAGATTGATGTCCATTGCATGCAAGATGGGGATGCAATAGATTGGAAGGAAGAAATTAAATATTTCTTGAGAAAACCCAATAAAGGGGATGATAGGAGGTTGAAGTTGCGATCTGTAAACTACGTGCTGATAGATAAGGAGCTATTCAAGAAACACTCAGATGGGTTGTTGTTGAAATGTGTGAGTTTGCAAGAAGCCAAGACGATCGTGGCTGAAGTGCATGAAGAAATATGTGGAGCCCATCAGGCTGGCCAGAAAATGAGGTGGCTAATTATTAGAAGTAGATACTTTTGGCCCAAAATGGGAGAATCGTGAGTGCAATATACAAAGAGCTGTTTGACCTGCCAAAAGCATGGTCCAATACAAAGGGCGCCAGCAAGAGAAATGGTACCTGTTATCAAACCTTGGTTGTTCAAGGGCTAGGCGATAGATCTAATAGGAAATGTTTATCCCCCATCGTCCAAGCAACACACTTTCATAATAGTTGTAACGAATTTCTTCACCAAATGGGTAGAAGTAATACTGTTAAAGGAGATCTCTCAGAAGAATATTATAAACTTCGTTCATGACCATATTATATACAGATTTGGGATACCATAAACACTAACAATGGATCATGGTACATCCTTAAATGGAGATCAAGTGAAAGGTTCTTGAGTGATTTTGGAATCAAGCTAGTAAACTCCACGCCTTATTACACTCAATCTAATGGCTAGGCAGAATCTTCTAATAAGGTTCTAAAGAATATCATAAGGAAAATGATAAATGAAAATGTCAGGAATTGGCACGAATGTTTGAATAAAGCTCTATGGGCCTACAGAACGTCACCACGTTCGAGTACTAAAGTGGCTCCTTTTCAACTTACTTACGGCCAAGAGGTTGTGTTGCCCATGAAAATTAACGTGCAATCAATTAGAGTGGGTTTTAGAGTAATTGGGATGACGATGAGCATGCTGAATCATTAACCCAAAACTTACTAGAATTGGATGATTTAAAATTAGACGTCCTAGATAGATTGCAGGTCCAAAAATAAAAAATGGCCAAGTTTTACAACAAAAAAGTCATAGCCAAGTCTTTTAGCTTGTGCGAGTTGGTTTGGAAGACAATACTCCCTCTAGATAGTAAGGATTCAAAGCATGGTAAATAGTCACCCAATTGGGAAGGACCTTATAAAGTGAATAGCGTGTTGCCTAACGGAGCTCACCATTTAGAAGATTTGAATGGTACGAGGCATATAAGATCCATCAACGGTAAGTACTTAAAGAAATATGTTTCTTCCATTAGGGAAAGCGAACAGATAGACCAACCGTAAATCGCACATGCAAAGTAAACTGAACGATTGTGTTCAAACGAAATACAAACAAGGTACATCCAAATAAAATATTCCTTTATTCATCATAAACAAAAGGATGCAAATTACAAATATAGGCCGCAGTTGGAAGCAGGCTCTCAAAATATTCTTCCTATCAACTATTACACAAAAGGGGTAGATTGGCCGTCATCACCTTCCTAGATGCATAGCTTCAAAGATTGACAGACGGCCAGAGAAGCACTCTTAGCAAAGTAATTGGTTCACAGCTCCCCCTGAAAATTATGAATGGAAAGGGCGGTGAGAAGACATTTATTTGGCCAGAGAACCACCGCCTTCCTAAATGCATAGCTGCAATGGTAGGTAAATGGCTTAAGGAGCACTCTCAGCAAGCTATTGGCCCACTTCCAGAAATCTCTCTGAAGGTCACAAATGGAAGAGGTGCTGAGAAGACCTTCATTGACCAAAGAACTTTTCCTATATCTCCCACACCAAAGAAGACAAAACATTTGACAAAATTGGAGAAAATGAGACCAATTGATCTTTTGGATTGATCATTTGGATGCTAGGCAGTGGCAACAAGTTAATCCTATGATGAACAAGAATGAAAATGGCGAATTTATGACAAGTTCGCGATTTTTATAGGAACCTGAAGGCGAAGAGACAAGAGGCAAAGGGCCATATACACGCACAATAACCGAAAATGAAGGTTTAAATCTCGAAGAAGAAAAGTCGAAATACTAAGAGTGCCATTCCATGTGAAAGTGAATTATGCAATTAATGTGGCACAATGAATGCCAACAGATAGCAACAATTAAGACAGACGTCAAGTAAAAAGGTTCCATTATGAAAATGAACAAAATGATGATTTCATTGATTGGCTGCAAATTACATAATCGGCCAATAATGGCTGTCGTCATAAGATGTAAAAATAAAAGTCTGCCTAACTAGAAATTGCCCCAGAATGAACGCATTTGTTCTCTAAGTTGTTCCCATTCATCACGCCATTTTTGAGAAGCAGCAGGGAACACAGTTGCAAGTTCCTTGTTCACTTCCAGTTTCACGTAACGCTCAACCAGGGATTTACTTTCTCTCAACTTCTTGTTGCTTGAGCCATCTTTGCACCCAAAGCCTCGATTTTATCTTTCTGGTCGGAAGCACTGGCTTTGGCAATGCACATATCCATCAAAGTAACATACTCTAGCACTGATTACTTGAGCATGTTCATGTTTTTCCTGAGAAGGCAGCAAAGGGGGCAGTAGGACGGCTGGCCGAAGAGGAATGAGAAGAAACGAAGCCTTTCGCTTGCTCCCAAGAAGTGAACAAGTCTTGGATAGATTACAAAATAGCGTCAGCACCAACAGCTCTAGAAAATTGGGGAGCATCGTCAGTAGATCCAGTCACCTGTGGAGACTTCCTTTTATCTGAGTGAGAAGACCCCCCATGACGGTCAACTCTACAGGTACTTCTGCCAAAATCAGGTGACAATAGTGTGAGGTTCAATAATACAGATAAAAGAGCAGATTATAAATTATATTACATGCCAGTTCAACATTTGGGGGTCATCGCCCTGACGAGATGGAAAGTCTTCACTTGGCTGCGCGATTACAGGCTCTTGGCCTGTAGGCTCCTCAAGAGTGGCCCCTTCATCAGATAACTTGATCGAAGAGGCTTCGACGGAAGGTGACGGTATAATAGCCTGTGAAGACAGAGTCTTCAAAGAAGAACTAGAACCCCTCTGCGAAAATTTAGGTAACATGTTAGCACATGAAAGATTTCCCATACATAAACAGAAACATATATTTCTCTCAAGTTCAAGTACCTTCCGCTTGATGGTAAGAAGAATATCATCATCATCATCTTCATCGTCACCCTCGTCGGTCAAAATTGGCTGAACTGGAGTTGGCCGTTTTCGACTGGAGGAAATGGTGGTTGTTCCTGCTTGAACGGATGAAGGGCTAGATGAAGCAGGACGTTTGGATCGGGTAGATGGGGAGTTAGGATTCTTGACCGATGTAGGCAGGCATGGATAGGAGGAGAAGAAGAGACTTTTGACCTCTCCAAAGAATGGAAAACGCTGTTAACATCGGCTGCGAAAATCCTTTGCTTCACAGATGGCCAAAATTGTGCAAAAGTAGGTTGAACGATAGAAGTGGGATTAAAAGGGGCTAAAGAAAAGCCGGTCATCAAATAAGCAATACGGGCCTCAATCGCTAATGCCTCCGATTTATTGATGACATGGAAACGCTCAATCAAATTTTTAGAAAAATAGGGAAGAACGGGCCATGATTGGCCAAAACCCAATTGACAGTCAAAAAATTGGGGAGCATATATCTCAACCCTTGCCTTAGCATTTGTCCCAGTTAAAATGTCATGGAACAACTCCTTACCAACCAAAAATTGAGCCCAAACAGGCATAACGGGGCTCACATCATTCATAGTAGGAGGGGGTTGTACAAAAATGGAGATTTGATGGACATGAAAAGGAAAGAAGGAAGGAATGGAATCTAAAGTATAAAAGAATGAAAAAATGTCCCTGACAGGCAGTGTAACAGAGCTCAGTTGATTGATGAATACCCCATAACAACTGACTAACTTGGCAGGAGTTGGAAAACACCAAGTCTTGGAAAATAAGCCCTCAACCACAATTGAGCGACCCAAAGACGCCCACTACCAGTGGGAGATGCTCTATTCCTTAATTGGACTTGAAGGGAAGCCATGCCTCGGTGAAAGGCGGCCAAAAAGAAAGAACAGAGATTTAAAGGTCTGCCACTCGCTAACTCATTCGCTATGGGTAGGTAGGCCGGAGAAGGTTTAAGGCTAGGAACATAAAGAACGTATTTACAGAGCCAGACCAAGAGAAAGGCAACACGGTCAGCATAAGACAATTCGCTGGCACTAGAATTATCATACATGCTCAGTATGACAGAATAAGAATTGGTCAATTTCTTATTAAACTTTGGGGCAACACCAGAAATTAAAACACCAGGGAAAATGGTGTCGCCCAGAGATAGAAGGTTAACTAAGGCTCCAACATCTCTCAGAGTGATGGACATTGGGCCAAGGGGAAAAACGAAGGTGTTATACTCAGAAGACCAAAAACTCAATGCGATAAGGAAAAACACAGTATCATAAATTGGGGGGCGAAGAGTAATTTCCAATAAATCCGAAATTTTAGCACGATCAAAAATTGCCTTGGTGGGGCCATGGTTTATTAAACGTGAATGCCAAAAACGGAAAGTAGAATCAGTCTTGGGCCAAGTGCGAATACCTTTCTCACGAATTGGCTTTAGTGGAAAAGGGTTCAAGAAATGAGGATTTTGAGTGCAGGAGAACAACTGGCCCACCGCTGCCGTCCCCACAGAATTAGCGTCATTAAAGGAAGGACCCAAATAAAATCATGACTGTCAGGGTCAATTGATGAAAGGAAGGCTGAGTTGATATACAGACGTGTGAGTAACTGTTGGTAGTCTTCGAAACTGAGAGAGTTGTCTGAAGAACTTGTTGAAGTTACCATATTGCTCGAAAGTCGTTTGAATAAGGAGGCAAGAAGATGAACAGTAACTTTTATAGGTGAACGTGATGATGCGAATGTGGGTAGAGTGGCGTGATGGAATGTCGTGTCCTTTGGTTTATAGGGGTTGCGAGATGTTATGTTTTTGGGCCGAAAAGGGTCACCGCCAAAAGAGATAATGATTAAAGTATCCCGCCCTTTTGTGATCTCGAACGTTGAGTGTAATACGAAACGATGAATATGGCATAAGATTAATAATGTATATCAATTTTGCCATATTGGGGGATAATTGTTGACAAACAAAACTAAGCCCAATTAAGCGAGCTCAATTAAATGGCCCAAACAATGGAGCCTAATTCGAGAAGCGAGCAAAGCCCAATTTGAAAGGCAGGCCCAAGGGAGATTACCCAAGAAGGAGTCGTGCTACAGTAGCCTATAATCGCTCAAACCGACAAGACGTCGCTTAGCTGCGCGAGACGCCCCAAATCTGAGCGAGCATAACATCTCCTCTCCTTCAAAGGCAACGGTTGTTAAAACAGTAAGGGGCAACCTTATCGCATCCTACCATTTGAGAATATCGGGTACGAACAGTTATATGATTGGAGAAAGTGGGCTGTTTCTGGACATAATGCTTATCATGGAGAAAATGGGTGGTTATAGAGCGACAAATGGTTTTCAAACAGTTCCATAAGAGAAACTACCAGGAGTATAAAAGAACAAAGAGAATACAGAAGAAATGATCGAACAAATCACTCTCAAATAGAGAATTACGTAATTTCATTTCTTTAAGTTTTTCATTGTCAAATCTTAGTTACTTTGTGTGCTTGCGCCCTTTAGAGGCATTTCGTGTATTGTGAATTGTAATCTTCATAAATAAACACCCCTCATTGGGACTTTGTCTCGATAGGTCATTGTTCCTTACACAATCGTCTAAACCTTCTTTTAATTATTAGCGGTTTCTACGCGAAACAATATCAAATCACGAAAACAATCGATTACAATCAACTAAGTCAAGTGCTACTGAATTCAATTATATAATATAAATAACTTAATAAGTCAATAACATAAAGTAAAAAATAATATCAATAACTGAATAACATGAAAACTTAAATAGCTAAAATGTCAAAGTTTCACATCGATTATCACCAATGAAAAAAAAAGTCAAGTAATAATTGAAACCAAAACGTGCACTAAACATAAAAGATTAAATAGTTAAATTTCTCCTTCATCATTTTCACCTATAAGCCTTAATCCTTGATCACTTCCACAATCACTTGAACCACCAAAATGATGAATAACATCCATTGTGTCTAAATCTCCCATCTCTTGAGTATTAATCGCATCTGTATTTTCATTGTCATCTAAAACACGAATATATATATATATATATATATATATATATATATATATATATATATATATATACGTGACTAATATAAAAAAAAAAAAGATAAAAACAATAAGTAAGATTATTAAACTTACGAACCTTGAACATTATCATCAATTTCATGATCATTAACATTGGAATTTGTAATTTCTTCATAAATAGCGTTATCTAAGTCTTCATGCTCGAAATCCTGTGGTGGCACTTCTTCCTCAATCCAAAAGTTTGTTTTGTTAATACACTCATAATCAACTGGATCATAAGATCTATTCTTATAATGACGTCTAGAAACTTGTAAATGAGTAGTAGTCAGATAAAGAAAATATGTCAAATAAATGAGTCATTAAAATAAACTCTTGATGTAGTAAAAATTTTAAGATTATATGCATATTCTTCAATCGCAAATTATACGTAACATAGACAAGATCGTTGAGTCTTTGATGCTCCAATCTATTTCCTTTTTTTTTTTGTGTGAATATGCTCAAAGACACTCCAACCCATTCAGCTGCATTATCAGTTAGCATATGAACTACATTATGAGGTCCAACCTATTCAACTATCTTAGAAAACAAATTACACAATGTTTGAGAATCTTTCACTACATCTGATGCATTGTTTTTCAAATGATACATTTATTTCTTGAATATCCTCTTCTATTTCTTCTCCTTCAGTTTCTAAATCTATATAATTGTCCTTAGCATCTTGTTTCTTTTTAGATAAATCCCTAAGAACAGCTTCAAATTTAAATCGAACATCAAAATGAACTTTCTTGCATTGAGATATTTGACCATTAATTCCAGCGAGATGATACTTCATTCTGTTAATTCCACCACCTTAAAGCTATTGTTGCAATAAAGACATGTGAAACGATCTTTACCGTCAATATCATGAGTTGAAGAAAAGTGTTCCCATGCAGGGCCAGTCTTTGTACGGCTAGATTGTGTGAAACCTATAGAATGACTTTCCGAAGATTGAGTATTGCAATCTATCCTAAATAAAAGCAATGAAAACTTGAAAAGTATTAAAGTTAGACAAGTATTAATTAATAAATAGTAATACAATTAAAAAATGACGACGACATTTTTTTTTAATAATCTACTTGCTAGATTTAAGCTCAATCCTAGATATTCCACTAATGAAATTGTTCTCTTCCAAGTATAACATTTTAAGGAATATCAAATTCCCAAAAAGGTTTAGAATTGGTATGGCTGCCGAACATGGATTAATTCCACACAGTCACACACAGAAGAAGTTATCAACCTAATACTTATCAATTATCATCAATATTTTATACGGTTGCCCAAGAGGGATGGCAAAACCGCAAAAGTTATCATCATTCATCAATGATTCTATTTGGATTATCAATTTATCACACAAACCAACTAAAAAATAAGAAAAAATATGATTAATTCCACCAAGTGAACAAACAACAAAACCAACAAATTTTCCAAAATCTAAAATTAGGGGTATGAAAATAAAAAAATATCAAAAACAGAAAAAAAAACAAAAACAAAAACCTATATATTATTCGAAACCCACATAATATGAAACAAAAACTGTTATGAAAAAAAATGAAACACAAGGACAAAATCAAAGTGTGTGAAATAGAGCTCAAACCTTCGAACCCAATTTAAAATATACGAGACCAACCAAGAATCAAGGAAAGCTAAGTAGGAGAAGCGAGATTCACCTCGAAATTGGACGGCCGTGAAGACTGAAGAAGCAGGGCTATAGGTTTTCGTTTTGGATTTGCTGGGATTTGGAGTTGGAGTCTTGGACCTTTGGTCATATGAATTGATTAGAATTGAATCAATTGATGTTTCTAACCCTTAAACCCATTGTCGGGTCGCAGGTCATCCAAAACCCGGCCGATTCAACAATTTTCTATACGGTTTTTTCATTTGGGAGTTTATGGGTCCGGTTCCCGGGTTTTCCGGTCGAACCGGCCAGTCCGGTCCAGTTTTTAAAACATTGCCTATAACGCTATATTTTTAATTCTCATTTTACAAAGAATGAGAATCAAACGGGCCTAATTTATGTATTATGAATGGTTCAACTAGCTCCTTCGATGGAAGCAATCAATCAACGTCCTATAAATCTGATAAGCCCCCAATAAGTATACTTATTATAGAAAAATCAGGAAGAATGGAGAAGGATGATGCTGTAACAAATTCTGTTAGAGGAGTAGGGTGAGGTAGGCAAAATCAGTTATAAGCATAGTTATTAAAATCGGACTGGCCAGTCCGGATTAGGAACCGTTGAACTGGATCTTGGTCCGGTCTGAGTGATTTAATTGATCAAGTAAGCCTATGACTCGATCAAAAATCAGTTAAACCACTAATCAACCATCCAAACTGGACGATTTTAAGTGGAATCGGATCCGGTTCAATATGTGAACCGAATGGTTACTAAATGGGCTAATACCCCAAATAGTCACTAAATTTTGTCGAAAGTACCTAAAAAGGTCACTGAACTTCAAAACGTCCCTAAATAGTTACCGAACTTTGCCAAAAATTCTCAAGAAGTCACTTAATTTCAAAACATCCCTAAATAGTCACTGAAATATGCAAAAAAATCCTAAGAGGTAACAGGTATTGACAAAGTTCAATGATGTATGAGGTCAAAATTCGCAAAGTTGAGTGACTATTTAGGGAAGTTTTTGCAAAGTTGAGTGACTATCTAGGAAAAGTTTGAAATTTGGTGACCTCCTGGGAACTTTTAGCAAAGTTCAATGACTATTTATCGATGTTTTGAAGTTCAGTGACCTTTCTGGGTACTTTTGGCAAAGTTCAATGACTATTTGGGGGCATTAACCCTTATTAAATTGAAGTAGAATCTTACATCAACTTTGCTAGAGCTTTGATTCGAACTCTGGCATCAAATGAGATATTTTTACCTTCATGACCATTATGGCAACTAATGGTCCTTTGTAAGGAATGTGAACTATATATATATATATATATATATATATTAGATTTCGGAAAATGGTTTCTTTTTTATTTCAAAACTATAATATAATTAAAATTAAACTCTAACAATAACCCACCGGTTGAACTGCCGACCCACCGGTTGAACCATTAATCCGACGATTTTTTCGGGTCGACCAGCGGGTCAGGTCTAATAACTATGGTTATAAGTAGCCTATAAATAGAAGAGGGCTGGTGGAGAACAGGCATGCACATTTTTAGTGAGAAGAGTGAAGTTGTGTAGATACCGATTACAAAATTTTTCTAAATCTTTGTTCCTTGTCTCATTTGTTTAATTGCATACTTTCAAATTGAACCTGTAGCAAGGAAAGGGACCTTTCTTGTGAGTTTGGAGTTCACTGCATTAAAAAAAAAAAAAAAAGGGTATTCACTGAAATTCTATAAAAATTGATAGTGTCAGTACCTAAAATTCAATGAATATAATAAGAATTTAAAATTTACAAGTTAGTGCTCTCATAGGCTTTATTCATTGTATTTCCCAAATTAGTGGAATGGCAAAGTTTACATATTTATGCACCCTTCAATCTACCAGTGTTGCACATAAGCAAAATTTTTATGGTATTAGGAAAGAAGTAACTTTACAATTTAAATAAAATGTTGTTAACCACTGTTAAATAATAATAATAAAGTTCTAAAATAAATGAAATGATTTTACACTAGTGGTTTCAATATAACTTGTCAACTTGTTAAGAAAATGATTTCTACTTATGGTGGGCACATGTCTACATGTTGTATGAAACTTTCATTGAACAAGTATTTAAAATAAAACTCACGGCACTTAGCGCTAGTCAGTCTACTACCGTTCGATGAACCCAAGGTATGGATGAAATGCTATGTTTCATTTTATTTTCAAGCATGAATTATGTATTATTTAAGCTTGAATTCAAGAAATGCTCATGATGTTTAGAATGAAATATGTTGTTATTTTATTTAATATAGAAGAAGATGTAATGATTAGCCATTATATTAAAAACCTTAAGAAGAATAATGTATAATTTGATATCGCTCGCTAATAAAGATAAATATAATTGGACACTTATGTGGCAGACATGGTTAGAACTTATTAGACAACTAGATCTAACATATGAAAAGGCTCCTTTGTAGATTATCGAAAGGAAAATACACACGTTAATGAATAAAGAAATTGCCTTGGTTAAAGTTCGATGGAAAAATAATGGAATCGAAGAGGCTACTGGGGATAAAGAAGAGGAAATAAAATCCAACTATCTAGAGTTTTTTTTACTAAATATGACGAATTATCTTATGTGAGAATGGCTGTAACACCCCGAATTTTAATTATATTTTTCTATAAGATAAATTTAATGTTGATCATTTGGCAAATAAAATAGTTTTTGCCCAGCCTTGTTGTCACACTAAAGTCCACAAGTTGAAGTGATAAACATAGTCCACTTATTTGTATAAATGATTTATTTCGCTTACGTGTACTTTTTATAATTTATAGTAAATTATTTGGATCAAATATTTAAGTTTTTTAGAAGTTGATAAAAATATATCGATATTATACTTATTTTGTAGCTCATATTAAATAATATAATTTGGGCTCAAGAAAAAATAATTTTCAGCTAGTTATGTTCGAGTTATTCTAATAGAAAGAAAGAGTATTATCCTAAAATATTTTATTACTATATAATAATAATAATAATAAATAAATAAATAAATAAATAAATGGGAAAAAGGGTACTTTCAATGGTACGGTTATTGGGAAGTTGAAAAGGTTATTAAATAAAGAGGAAATTTTAAGAAATGTCTACTTACACATGTCCATTTTGAAATAATTTAGACCAAAATATCCTTGTTAACAATTTATAATTACACACTAATCAAAAAAATGGACATTTTTGCAAAATATTATTCTCGATATTTCAAATGTAAAGAATTATCATGTTCGAAATAAAATGTCATTCTAGACAAATTAAGTGTCAAGAACGACATTTGAAATGTCGATAATATTATTTTAATGTAGTTTATCATGAAAGTACTTCTCGAAATTCATGACAAATTGAAAAAAAAATCAAACGTCGAGAACGACATTTAAAGTGTCGAGAATATCATTAAGGGTATAATAGACAATTTGGCACATTTTTCAAAAGTGTGGACATTTTTCAACTCATCCCCTTAATTTTAGACATTTTTGAAAATGCCTCTTAAATAAATTTAAACTTAAACATAATTATCCTATTAATTTTAACAATAACTAAGTTAATTAACTTTATAATTCTTGGTTAATGTGAAATGCGTTTGATTCCAATAATTTAATATGAAACGTGTTACCCCATAAAAATGGAGCCATTATTAAGCCATTGGCTAGAGGACACGTGGAGATCTTAACGAGATGATGTTCGACGATGAATAGTAAGGGAACCCCGTAGTCTATGTAAAACCTTCCCCGAAGGAGACGTCGTCAACGGAAAGGTGGCACTAAGACGAAGTCCCTTCAAACGGCTAAGGCGAAGTCCCTTCAAAAGGCTAAGACGAAGTCCCTTCAAATGGCTAAGACGAAGTCCCTTCAAACGGCTAAGGCGAAGTCCCTTCAAACGGCTAAGACGAAGTCCCTTCAAAAGGTTAAGACGAAGTCCCTTCAAAAGGTTAAGACGAAGTCCCTTCAATTGCATAGCATTTCTCCAGTCCGAAGTCTTCTTTGTTGCCTAACGCCTCATTCACCGAGGTGTTTGTTAGGGGACAAACCTGAAGGATATCCCTGAGAAGTGATTGAAGGGAACTATTGCATTTGAGGGGTCGACTTCTACATCGTCAGCTTCAGAGGCTTCATCATCAACCTCAACAACTTCATCCCCAATTGCTGGGGCGTCGATACCTTGTTCAGGCTCCTCTTCAAGGAACAACTCCCTTAAATCCGAAGTGCTGATAGCTGGATTGTTAGCCCCAATCCATTCCACCATTTCGCTATATGCATATCTCCTCCAGTAAATGGCAAAGTTTTCGTATACTTCGGTGAGATGGAAGTTAGTAACAAACTGTTTCTCAGCCTCCGTTCCAGTAGATTCGACCTCCTTCCTAGCCTCTTCGACCTCCTCAGTGAGACTCACAATCTTCGAGTTCAAGGCAGAATTCTCTAATCTCTGGTTTTCAAAATCCACCCTCAAGGCAGAGTGTTCCTTGTTGAGGCTCTCCAATGCCTCTGCTAATATTCTTTGGTGAGCATTAGAAGTCTCCACCCGCCTCGTCATGGAAGCTACCTCACTTTGGTAAATGTGAACTTCCTTCTTCAAGTTCTCGATCTCAGATAGAGTAGAGGCAAGCTTCATAGAGTCCTCGTCCTTCAATCTCTTGAACTTCGCCACCTCAGCCTTAGCTTTAGAAGCCTCCTCCTCAACCACAGCCACCCTGCTAGCAGCATCTTCCTTCTTTCCTTGCAAGTTATTAAAGAGGGCATGCACCTCTATGGCAGTACCAAACGACCTCGCCGTTTGACTCACCAGTGTGGCAATCACATCCTTAGGCACCCCAGACTCCATGAAATTCTGCCACCTCTCCGTCCAATACTTGTAAAAATTGGAAGCCGCAGTTTGGACGTTGGCAGGAAGCATAGAAAGGACCTCTGGTGCCAACTCATCATCCCTCTGAGTGGGGAGCATCTTGGCCCTTTCCGACCCTCTCACAGAGGAGGCACTCGCTGTCCTCGGCCTTTTGGTAGGGATTTTCTTTGGTGATTCCAACGGCCTCTTTTTTGGGACAAGGGCTGCAGCTAAGGAAACACCAAGTAACTTCTCCCCCATAGGGACTTCAGAACGTGGGGGTGGGACATTAGCCGAACCTCCAGCCCCATCCTCCCTAGGCACTCTAAACCTTTTCTTGGGGGATTCCACCATAGGAGTTTGCCCTTGTCAGTTGTGAAAAGGAGGGCGCTTTCCTTAACAGCATCCTCCGCCTCATGAACAGCAGCCTCCTTACTTATCCTTTCCACCATCTCCCTCACTTTCTTGGCACCAGCAGAAGTGCCCTTCAGACCCTTTCTCCCAGCAGTAGAGGTGGCAGCCACAATAGTAGCCATGTCCGGAGTGGGGTGTCTCCTGTGCAAAAATTCCTCTACAAAGGGAAAGATGTTGAATTTAGCAAGGTGTGATCACAGTGAAAATATGTAAAAATACATATATATATATATATATATATATATATATATATATATATATAAATAATGAACATGTACCTTTCCTCGACATCAAGTCTTCGAACGGCTGTCTTCGAAGGATGAGCCTTTCGTACTCTCTGGAAGAAGCAGGTCGGAGGTAGACGTCTCTAATTAGTTCAAGCTCAACAGAACTTAGCTCGAACAACTCAACCACGTCTGCACAAAGGGCAATTCAAGGAATTAAAGCCAGTATTCCATAACTCACAATGCAAACGCACAATGAAATTAACACTCACTAGCTTCAGAGTATGAAGTCGGTGCTTTGACATGGGGTACGGCGTCGCCCTCACACTCCTGCCATTTACCCCTCACCCAAAACCATGACTCCTTCCAGAGCTTGATGGAGGAAGGGAGTTCGACAACAAATGGGGAATGTGACCCCCAAAGACACAAAGAATACCACCCCCTGGAATCTACTTTTCCTAGAGACCACGGCTGAAAAAGTGTATGGAAAACGTGGAGGGCCATATCCTCGCCTAAGGAGGTCTCCTTCCAGAGGAAATAGGAACCCACTAGTTGGGCCCATGCGTTGGGGACGAACTGGGTGGGAGCAAGTCCGTACAATCTAAGGACTGCCCTAAAGAAAGGGTGGAGGGGAAGGTGAAGCCCTGCCTTAAGCAAATGCTCGCTAATGGCGACACATCCCGCCCTGGGGTAACAGGCACATTCCGCCGAAGACGGGGTAAGAAGTTCAATATCATAGGGTATGCAATATCTCTCCCTAAGTTGAACTAGACGTAGAGGAGACATAATGGACTGAATCTTAGACGCCCCCCAAATGTCTTCCGACCTAATCCCCCTCACAGGAACGGTACTCGGTTCGGACATCACTATTTTTCTAAGATTCGAGGTCTTAATCAAATGAACTCCGTAACTGGCTGCTATTTGTAAATAATCTGGTTCTCTATTAGAACCAGGACACATCAGGTTCGAAAGGAAATCAAAGAAAAGAAATCAAGTCTCTTTCCTCTCTTACAAACTTACAGTGTTACTCACAACGCCGGTGGAGGGTTGCCGAAAAATCTTGAGAGACAGAAATCTGGGGAAAAAAGAAAGTACAAACTCTCAAGGTTCTCTAGCAATTTCGCATAAAGATAAAGGAGACAAGAGTGTTCGTTAGCCACCATTTCTAGGCAAGAGGGAAGGACCCTAGCCGTTGGATGAGAATCTGGTCCATCTAACCATTTATCCATGGATCTAATCTGGGTGGTCCATTTGTCAGTTGTTTCGTCTTCCACGGACCAGATGACAGCGTGTGACCCACGCGCCAAAACTCGTGCTTTGTCCTTGGAAAGGCGCACTAGAATCATCATGATTGCGCATTTAATAAGGCGACGGTTGCGTGTATAGGAGATTGAACCGTCACAGCCACTCTTTGAACACGTGCAAAAGATGGCGCACCATTACAGCCTAAAAACAAACAACCCCTCGTATCCGTCAAGAATAAATAGGACCCCCACAGATTTTCTTGTTCGAATAACCTCGGCCATCTAAGTTGGACACCTCAGCGCCGCACATTGGCCAATTGGGTTAATCAGAAAACCACTTATGCATTTTTTCCAAAGTCCATGCCTTCACATAAATGACCAAGGCATAGACTTGGGGGACTATTGTTACCCCATAAAAATGGGGCCATTATTAAGCCATTGGCTGGAGGACACGTGGAGATCTTAACGAGAGGATATTCGACGATGAATAGTACGGGAACCCCGTAGTCTGTGTAAAATCCTTCCCCGAAAGAGACGTCATCAATGGAAAGGTGGCACTAAGACGAAGTCCCTTCAAAAGGCTAAGACGAAGTCCCTTCAAACGGCTAAGGCGAAGTCCCTTCAAAAGGCTAAGACGAAGTCCCTTCAAAAGGCTAAGACGAAGTCCCTTCAAACGGCTAAGGCGAAGTCCCTTTAAAAGGCTAAGACGAAGTCCCTTCAAAAGGCTAAGACGAGTCCCTTCAAAAGGCTAAGACGAAGTCCCTTCAACTGCATAGCATTTCTCCAGTCCGAAGTCTTCTTTGTTATCTAACGCCTCATTCACCGAGGTGTTTGTTAGGGGACAAACCTGAAGGATATCCCTGAGAAGTGATTGACGTGACAAGTCACTTTAAAACCGCCTTACCTAGTGTCAGACAAAAAGAAGGGGGTGGTAGGACAATGGAAGGGCAATCATCACAATAGTTAATGTCGTGAATGATTTGATGTTCGAAACAACAAGATGAAGCTACGTGGACCCGATCCGACGATAGGCATTTTAACCTCTCTATAAATAACACTTCTTGTAATTGTAAAAGGGACGCTGAATTTGAGAGAGTGAAAGATATAAACCCGAATTCTTACGAAAGTGTTGGGAGAGAGAAAATATTTTATTAATATAATTATTGTGTTTTTTACAATATTATAAAGGGAAAAACACAAAACGAACGACCGATCTTTATCCATTTGACACAAAAATCCTCCGTTAGTACTCCGACTCGATAGTCCATATATATTTTACAATAATAAACTCCGATCAATCTCATCGGAATCCACGTGTCACGAGTCCGATACCAACATCTGTTGACAACATTTTTTGGGGTCAACGAAACGTTTGATTAAGTTACTGTGAACATTTTATACGAGTATGATTTGTGTTCACGTCATTTTCCATTTCATACATATACTCGGTTCAATTTTTGTCTACTATCTCAACTCATATTTTCAGAATTTCTCATATTAATTGAAGTAAGAATACTTTGTGTAAGTAGTCAATTCTTATTTTCTCGATATTTTTTTATAAACTTTGGCATGAAATACTCCAAGCTCTTCAGATCTATTTCTATGTTAAATCCTACGGGATGGACCGTTAGATCAAATATGTAAATCTTACGAGATGTAGAAATTCTTAAAAAATTATTTGAACTATTGAATATCACGACCAGTTGCTCTAAATCTAAGAAAAGTCGGTATGTTATGCCAATTTATATTTATATCGTGTTAATAAGAATGTGCACGTATTTTTACTGAATGTTTTCAAAATACTCACTCTCATAAAAAAAATTTCAGATTGGAATGGGTCATGTGGACGCGTGGAAGATTGACCGAGTGATGCTTATGGGGTCGTTAAGTAAATTTTTTAGAAATGATATATTTTTTTTCAATTTTTATTTGAAGAACGCCTTTATGTTAAATTTGTGCACATCATTTAGATTTTTTTTCCAAACATTTGACATTTTATGTTAAATTTAAATTAATGGTGTGAAATCGTAGTATTATTTAACATGAAATTTTTCGCTTAAATAGTGGGTTTATTATTATCGATTTATCAATCAAATTTCCAAATTAGAGTAATACGAATTTTCCCTTAAATTAGAAAAATAAGTTTATTTTTCTTTGGTAACACTTCAAGTCTATTCTTACATAAAAAAATGTATGAAATAGATTTCGGGGTGTTACAAAAGTAATAAAATGTCATTTTGAAGAAATTACTAGTCTTACTACTACTCCAGACGTACACATTTTATATAATTTTTCATCTATTAAATTGCCAATATTTGAATTTACTTTTTTTTTAAATCACAATATTTGTATTTACTTAAAAAGTACATAAAGGTAAAAAAGGAAGTGTCGTCATGAGGCAAACATATGTTAAATTTGTTATATAGCCCTTGTTTGAGCCCTATTCTTTTGAAAAAAAATGCATTTTTCTACACTGTTTTGGTATCATTTCAATCGTACATTTTTCAATAAAATAACATTACATGCAAATTCAAAAAAATACCTTATTTTTTAACCACACATTTCTTATCAATACACTATTCAAAAATTTATTCTTTCCCCTAAAATGGGGCTCAAACGAGGCCATAATTTCTTTGTATAGAGTGCTAATGCTGAGTTTCTTCAAGAGTATTATGCTTAATTTAATTCGTTTTAGCAGAAAAGCTTCTTATTTATATAGTACTAATTTATACCCAATTGATTCTCTAATCATCCATTGTTCTAAATGCAGGTCCCCACTCGTACATTATGGCATCAGACCGTAGTTGGATGATGCTTTGGTCAGATGATGGATTTCTTTCAGACAAATTTATTGAAAGTGTCGAAGAGTTCATGAAATTTTCAATGTCCCAAACAAGAGTTGGAGATATGATTAAATGCCCATGTGCTACATGTAAAAATAGAAGATTTCTGAAAAGAGATATGTGAAATTTCTTATTTATAAAAATTGATTTACAAGGGGCTATACGCAATGGAATGAACATGAAGAACCATTTACTTTCAATGGTCTAGATTTAGCTGAATCCTCAACTACACAAGCTGCAACAAAATATACCATGAAACAATTGTGATAGATGCGATGAGTCCTGAATTGTACAATGATTATATTGGTCCAAATGTTTGTGGACGTGAGGAACAAGCCCCAAATCAACATGCATCAAATTTCTTACACTATTACAAGAAGCTGACAAACCTGTTTGGTCTGGTTGTAGTAAGCATACCAACCGAAAACAACGGCACAACTCATGAACTGAAGTCTGAATTTAACATGCCTACAACATGCTATGATCGTATGTTGTCTATCATTAAGAGAATTATGCCAGAAGATGACCAGTTAAAAGATACATACTATAAAACAAAGAAAATGTTATCTAGTCTTGACCCTGGTGTTGTGAAGATCCATGCTTGTGTCAATGATTACATCTTGTACTGTAGAGAAATCGAGAGCATGACTCATTGATGTACGTGTTTTAGCCCACGATACAAAGAGAATATGTCTCGATTTGGACATAGGGTACCTCAGAAGGTATTGAGATATTTATCTCTAAGTTTAGGCTTCAACAATTGTATATGTCGAGGCATACTACAGAGCATCAATTAACTAATAACGAAATGTCACACCTCGTACATAGTGAGGCTTGGAAGCACTTTGATAGAACTTATCCTTAATTTTCCCTCGAACCACGTAGTGTATGTCTTGGTTTATGCATGGATGGGTTCAACCCCTTTGGCATGTCTAATGTGTAGTACTCATGTTGGCCAGTAATCATTGCTTTGTATAATCTTCCGTCGTGGATGTGCATGCAACAATAAAACTTGTTTTTGAGTATCGTAATTCCGAGACCAAAGAGTCCAGGGAAAAATCTAGATGTTTATTTGCATTCTCTCATTGATGAACTAAAAATTCTTTGATATGAACGTATTGAAACTTATGACATGCATACGAAGAAGAATTTTCAGTTGAAAGTTGCACTGCTGTGAACTATTAGTAATTTTTTTGGGATATGACATGTTGTCTGAATGGAGTAAGTACAACTTAAAGTCTTGTCCATACTGTATGGGCCAGACTAAATCCTTTAGCCTTAAAAATGGAGGAAAACGTGTTTTTTTATTGTCACCGCCAATTCTTGCCACTCGAGAATCCATATAAAAAACAAAGAGACGAGTTTTAAAAAGGTAGAGTTGAGAAAGACATAGCACGAAAAAGGTGAACCAGTGAAGAATTGCGAAGTATAGTGGAGAACCTACCACACGTTGAAAGTGGTAGAGCTAATAAGAGACAAGAAATCGTAGGTTTTGGTCGTACTCCTAATTGGGTAAAGAAGAGCATTTTCTGGGAGCTGCCTTATTGGAATACAAATCTCATAAGACACAATTTAGATGTGATGCACATTAAAAAAAATGTATTCGACAATATATTCAACACAATTGTGGATATAAAAGGAAAAAACAAAGACAACTTCAAGGCTAGAAAAGATTTGGAGCTTTATTGCAACCGTCCGGAACTTCATTTATATGAAGATGAAAGGGGGAAATTGTTCATGCCAAAGGCTTCTTATAGCTTAATTAATGAACAAAAATGAGAAGTATGCAATTGGATTAGAAATCTAAGAAAGCCCGATGGTTATGCATCTAACATTTCACGTTGTGTTAAGGATGACTGTGAATTCTATGGAATGAAGAGACATGATTGTCATCTTTTTATGCAAAGATTGCTACTGATTGCATTTAAAGACTTGTTGTGGAAACCAATTTAGGAAGCTTTAATTGAACTTAGCCATTTTTTGGGATATATGCTCTACTGTGTTGAGGGTGAAATATATGGAGCAATTGGAACAAAATATTGTTGTGATATTATGCAAGCTTGAAAAGATATTTCCACCGAATTTTTTTGATTCGATGGAACATGTACCTATTCATCTAGCATGTGAAACAAAAGTTAGAGGTCTTGTTTAGTGTTTTCAAAATACTCACTCTTACAATAATTTTCAGATTAGAATGGGTCGTGTGGACGAGTGAAAAATTGACCGAGTGATGCTTATGAGATCGCCAAGTAAAAATTTATAGAAATGATAATTACAAATTTATAACTATTAATATTATTTTGAAAAACTCTATTAATGTCAATATGAAAAAAAAGCAAAAGTAAATCATAAGAAGCTGCTCAAGTTGAAATGAGATATTATGTCCACTATGGCATTAGTACGGTGTAACTCATAGGTCGAATTATCTTTAGCTATTCTCTAAATTTAACTTTGGCCAAAATTTTAACTAGCCAGAAATTTCAAGAATTTTATTTGGATAATATAATTTTCTCTTCAATTTCTTTTGGAAATTTAATTTAGTATCCAATTATAATTATAAAGTTAGAGGGTAATCGAACTCCATTGCTAAGTCCTAAATCAATGATCGTTGCTTCAAGGCTTGACGGATTGGAAATTGGAGGATCGGATTATTAGTAGACAATATACTCTACAATCAAGAAGAGCAAAATGACAGTCTAAAATAAATATGTGGAACTCATTACATGGGAGGGACACAATGTGATAACAGTCAAAGAACTTTCAAAGATAACGTCAATCATGCTTATCGAAAGAATACAAAAAAGATCGAAAATAATTTCAAGGATTTTACGTTGATAATATAATTTTTTTTTTCAATTTCTCACTATCAAATTTAATTTATTGTCAATTATAATAATAAAGTTAGAGGATAACTGAACTCTAATGTTAAGTCTCAAATCAACGAACGTTGCTTCAAGGCTTGGCAAATTGGAAATTAGAGGATCAGACTATTTGTAGTTAATATAGTCTACAATCAAGAAGAGCGGAAAGATAGTCCATGATGAATATGTGGAACACAATACATGGGAGGAACTCGATGTGGTACTAGTTGAAGAACTTTCGAGGACAACGTCATTGATGCTTATCGAAATAATACAAGCAATCCCATCCAAAATCTCAACTTTTCCTTTCCAATTCCACATCCAATTTCCAATCACTTCCCACTCGTTTTTCCCCTCCTAATTCTTCCAAAAAAATTCATTCCCTTCCTGCTCATTTTTCACCAAATATCACTTACTTAGAGACCCGCTCATTCTGTAGAGCAAATATCTACAGCGTTTTCTCACCATTCCTTCTCAAAACTCAAATTGAAATTCACTTGAATTGAAAGATGTCTCGTCGAGTAAGATGAAGTTCCATGCCTAGGGTTCCCAGGTTGCAAGATGAGAAGGACAATGGCTGGACCGAGACTGGTTCTGAGGATACTGATATATCTCTTTCTTCAGGGGACAATGATAGACCTGATGGTAGGAAAAGGAACCATGGTACTAATGGTTGTCCAATGAATCTGGAAGAACTTCTTTAACTATGGGAGACAATAGGTATCCGATCGAACTTTTTTAGTTTGTATTGAATGCCAAATGATTTCACTTTCTTAAAACTGACTAAACAAGATGTATATTTTACACTACTTGTGTAGTTAATGATTTATGCTTAACTATTTTAACCATTGAAGTAAATGAATACTCCTTCATGAATTTTTCTTGGTAATTTTCATACATTTAGAAGATATCACTGTGTAAAAGTACATAATTCAGATTTTATCTTCTATATTTTGACTAGTTGTATAGATTAGAAGGTCTGGTGTTCTGCGCAACCTTATCGACAAAACTTGGGTACTGATAAGTTTAAATTATATGTAACAAGTGTTAGCTACAATAAAAAAAGTTATGGGATGCTGTTCACGAAAATATGTTTGATTTAAAACCACCGCAAGTATACGGTTCGTTACAAGTAATAAAGTGGACTTTTAGAGTCCGGATTGTCGATCCCACAGAAATTGAGTAGTTCAATGATAATTATCTCGACCTTAACCGAAACTAGACGAGTTTTTGATGTATTTTATACTAAAGTCTAATCGAACTAGATAATAAATCCTACTATGAATGAATTGGCTAAATTAGATGCAAATTATACTAGAATGCAATATGAAATTCGAGTGCAAATTGATTTACTTAACAAGAGAAAAATGCAATAGGATCACGAATCCACATGCAGCAATCCATTTCAATCTTAGTTTTACAATTTGAAAACATGATTGAATATTGAAGAATCAATATTTCTATTGAATTTAACAATCTCTTTCGAGTAATGTTAAACCTATCCTATCATGCGATCCGACTATATTTCTATGACAACACCATAAAAGAATGCATGAAATTTTGTAAACACTTAAAGATTCACATAGAGTATAGTAGTATATTTTTATCCCCTATTGGACCCTACGATGATTTATGTTGACCTCAAAAAGTGCACCTATGAGCTGTCAACAGATCCCAGGACCTCTCACGTCCGGTTCAACCTTTGCTCCTGCACACTAGGACAAACTGTTAGTTGCACGTGGCCTTCTCCAAAGAGAGGGGGGAGCCGACCGCGCGCACTCCGACGATCAAGTCAGTTGGAGTGGAAATAAATGAGTGTGAGAAGGCTAAAATGTGAGCCTCCAAAATATATAAAGGGGTCGGCCTTGGGTAGATAGAATATAACAGTGAAATATAGAGAGGGTTGCTAAGTGGTGTTGACAATCCAATTTAGCATTATCTTCAAATGACACAATGTGTGAGCTTTTATAGTAAGAAATGGTGAGCAAGAACCGTTGGATGAATGGACACGTGGCCTTATCCAAACGGCTGAACTTCTTGTCATAGACTTCAATGCATTTAATGCACTGATTTCCTACACTTGAACTCTGACACACGGGATTGATGCAGCCGTCATTGCAGTGTGTTGTTACATCAACTATCTGTCAGAAAATCTTTCCATGAGATCTTCCATAAGACAGTCATACTGTCTACTGTTCGTGTGATAAGAGTTCGGCATGGCACGTGGGTTCGGAAACAAGAGGCTCTTCACTACCGGTTCGATGAGATGGGTTCGGACACAAAGGTTCATATCTACCGGTTCGATGCAACGCGGATTGAAGGTTCGGCCACGTGGTTCGTGGCTTCGTCCACACGTTGTATGCTGGGGCCCTTTTGGAATTGTCCGTAACAATTTATATTTTGTTGAATCTATTTCCCTTCTTTCGAATGCATGAAATAAATCACCAAACTCACACAATCATGTGCACATAATTATGGAGAAATTAAATTGCACACAAACCATTTAAAAATTCAAAAACGTGTTTATAATGTCAAAAATATAAAACTAAAGATTAAAATATCATGTTACAAGGTTCATCGATCTCCTAGTACAAGAAAACTAGCCTAACATGCTAAAGAAAGAAAAACAAATAAGAGAAGACATCACCCTATCAATTCTTGAAGTGAAATCTCGAATATCGGAATCAATCTTCTCGTTTTTCACCTTCTTCTTGCTCTCCAATATGTCAAAAAATAGGTCCAAATATGCGTAGCCCCCTTTTTCTGGTCGAGTTTAGGGTTAAAAAGGGATCCAAGACATGTTTCCGTAGGTGATTCAATCAAATAAAGAAACCAGATTTTTTACGTCAGAAATGAACAAAGCGACCGCTTGGTTAGCCAAATTCGCCCACAGGAATCCTTGGAGCAGCCTGAGCGACCGCTTAGGACTTCTTCCAAGCGACTGCTTGGAAGAACAAACTTCCAAATTCTTTCGTTTTGGTCCCTAAGTTTCATTCTCTCATATCTTCTTTTTCCTTCTTCAATCATCCCATGACTTCACAAATTTTCACTTAGTTCATTTTCCTGCTCGATTCGATCTTCGGGACAACTTTTAGAAAATTGCAATTCAATCCCTGAACTTGGGCTTTCTTCCGTTTTGGACATTTCTTGCTTGTTTTCACCCACTTATCGTTATTTCCATCGATATAGTCCTACAAACACAATTTATATAAAATTAAGCCATATTTCAACATAATTACAATCAATTGTCCATGTTTTGTGACCTAAATAAGTGCGTAAAATGCACTTATCAGCTGCCATGATTTATTTAGTTGTAGAATTTTTTCAATTGATTAAGGTTAGGAGAGTTTAAAATTGGAAGAAAGTGAAATTAGCGATTTGGATAGTTTAACACAAAACAGTCAAATAATACTCTACTCGTTTTACATCACTTGTTGGGGAATAAAATGCTGGTTTTGCTTTGACATTGCAATCAACTTGAGTGAATCATTCTCCCAATTACTTTCTACTTAAAGTTAAATTTTTGGAGATACAGAGACAGAAAATGCCATTTTTTTGCTTTAAAAAAAATAAGAAGTTACATTTTGAAGAATGTAAAATTGTTATTTGCTTCAATTTCCCTGCTAGCTGCCTAATTCTCTAACTACTTTAAATTCCATGCTATCTGGTTTAAGTTCCTTGCATCTGTTTTCATGCTTTCAAATTCATTACTACCTTGGCATCACATGCCGTAAGTGCTAATTTGAAATCTTATTTGGGTGGACCTTATCCCACATTTAGTTTGGTGCCAGTTGACACAAAAAAATTCTTGTGGGAAAATTTTTAGGTATAAATATACTTGTCATCCTTGTAATTTTGTTATTTCATACTAATGGTTGGTACCTACATTAGCAACAATACTCAAGGCCAAAAAATAAGGAGAACGAAGTGGAGAAAGCATGGAATACTGCCTCAATTGATCAGCTGCGAGACATTTATTGTTTGGCCCGAACTATGGCTGAGGAAAATAGTGGGTCTGAAAATGTAGCTAATTGGAAGGGATATGGACCACCGTGGTTAAGTGCAGAGCATTGGAATGAGATAATTGATAAACATTGGAACAATGAAGGATGGAAGAAGAAATCAAAACTTGGTCGTGATAACCGACTCACTGTAAAGTCAGGAACCATTACTAAGCACATTGTTGGTTCAATAACAATTGCTGCACACAAGCTGAGGCTGGTAGTGTTTAATTTTATGAATCAATTTCGTAGATGATTGACATGTTGGGAGTTATCTTATTCTATTTGTAAGAAGAGCTTTTGTTCTGTCCATTTATATTAGAATTCCATTTGTTAGATGTGTTCTTATGATCATTTCGAAATGAAACTAAAATAGGGGCTGAATATGAGAAAAATTAGCATGTTCTATCTAGTTGATACCGAAACCAAACCCAATTTCATGTTGTGTTCACTTACGGTTAATTATCTAGTAAGTTACTATTCGGGAAAGTTAAAAGCTGTATATAAACCAGCTCCTTTAATAATGGAATTTTATTTCCTTTACGTGAGGTTTAAGTTCATAAAGGAACGTATTTTATATAGAATTTTTTGCTTGGAGTACATTATATTTTGCTGAAAGAACTAGTGCAAATCATCTAAAATAAGAGTATTTTATTTTTGCTTAGGTACAAGTTATACTGATTCATTGGTCTGCATTTTTTATGAATGCATATTTTGTGCTACGTTAAAGTCAAGAACTTGCAATTTTAGTGAAGAATTGTTTACATTATGAACCCTATGCACGCAAGCCTCATATTAAAAATGAATGTGTATGATGTGTTAAACCGGATATTTACTAGTATGCATCAGATGATGTTTCATTTTGTGAACAATATGCCAATTAATAATCTTTTTAAACTAAACATTGACTATATTGCTTGTCTTTAGTATGAGAAATTAGGCAAGCCACCTAATGCTTCACAATTGTTCGAACGTGTACATCAACGAAAGAAAGGAGAAGGAGATTTTGTAGACAATAAGTCACGGATGGTCTATGTAAGTGAATAAATTAATTTTTTATTATATATTGTTCATAGTTATTGATTGAGACTTGCATTTGTTTTATAGGAAAAATATGAAAATGAAATTCATGAAAAATATGGTTCAAATGTTTCATCACAACTTGAAATTGACATTGAAGCATGGTGTGTAGCAAGTCAAGGTCCTTGTAAGGGTGGTCGCTTGTATGGGCTTGGTATTCATCATCCTAAATTGCACAAACTTGGCATCTCCAGTCCATAAATGGACATGCTGATATCATTAGTTTGCAAGAGGAACTTCGTGATGCTTGCGAGAAGATAGATCATCTTACAAGGGAAAATAATGAATTACTTCAAAAGATGGAAGATGGTAGGTGTGAAGAAGAGATGAAGAGGATTGAGTTCGAACAAACCATACTTCGAATGTTGGGAGAAAGGAATGGGTCACGAGATTAGTCATTCAAGCACAATGATCTTCAATGGTTGGACATAGTAAAAGTTTATTTTGTTTATCAAAAAAGTTACCATTGAACGTGTTTAAAGATCGTGTGCAGATATTTTTGGATTTGGTGCCATGTTGGACATGATTTAATTTCAACAAGCTAGTATTGATTTTTGAATGAAAGTGAAATTAATGTGACTTTGTGAAATTGTTGAACAGTGAATTATTGAATGAAAATGTTTGCAATTTTGTATTTGTTCATTTGTCATTGTAATTCATAAAAAAAAATATTAGATAAAAATGTTTAGTGGCATTTCTTTTAAAATTATAATCCAAATTTTCAATGGATTTATATTTGTTCTAATTTGTATAAAAAATTTACCAAACATGTTACAAGGAAATATAAATTACTATTAGAAATGAATAATTTTTGAAGGAAAATTGTTGGCACTTAGCGACGCTAATAAAAACGGAAGATTAGTAGCTGTTTAGGGACAAATTAACTGTTTGTAAATTTTGTTGCTAAAATTGCTTAGAAAATTGTTGGTAATACCAACGGCATAACAACAACCACACTTGTTGGTAAATAGCGATGGCAAAAAATCCGTTGCTGAACACCAACAAAATTTTTTGACGTCGGTAATTAGTCACGGCAAAAATTCGTTGCTGAACACCAACAAAGTTTTTTTTTGATGCTACATTACTGACGACGCAAGATATTCGTCGATAATTTAGCGGATAGGGTTTCACTAACCCATTTATCGATGGATTGATTGCATCGATAGACATTGTTAGCTACGGAAATCAAGCCGTTAACGACGAAATTTTTCGTCTATGAAACCGCACCTTTTTGTAGTGCATGAATATGTTTGATCCCCTTAATTTTGGAGAGTCCCACAAAAATATGATCTCAAATTTGATCACTCAAATCCAATTTTCCAACATTGCTAACCCTATGTTCACACATACTGGTATTCACAAAAGAAAAACAAAAAATAAATCATGTAACATAAATTTACATAACAACTGAACCAAGCAAAGTAAGCTTGCACCATTTACATTAGTTGAAAATAAAAGGCAATGTTACTATATTTTAGACACTATGACGACAACCAAATAAAAAAAAAAATCATCAAGAAAAGAAAGTCGGAAACTACTTACTCCGGGAAACAAATCACTGATATGTAAATAATAAAGGAAAAAAATTCGGATTAAACAATTTGTGCACTGCTTGTTCATAGAGGGCAGCTAAACAATGTGTCGCACTTCTCAGAAACACTCTTCCAACACACAGCAGCAACAGAAGGCAGCACAACTGTAAACAAGTTTTTACAGGAAATTTCATCAATCGCTAGCTCAAAACTGGAAATAGAAAATCCCATCTATACTATCAAAATATTAAATTCAAACTTGCATTATTTCTGTCTCATTTTATTTTATTTTATAAACCTAGCTTATGCTTTTCGTTTTTTTATAACTTTTCATGGACGAATTGCGGATATTTTCATATCTAGGATTTGCATTCACTGTGAAGAAAGAATTTCAGATTAGTTATTAGATATTTTGATTTCAAAGAAGGCAAAGAATAAAAATCACATAATTGGAAACAAAAGTTTTAACTCGAAAGATAATCCATCTACCTTACATATTCTATGGAATTCAAATCAGAACTCGACATTAGGACTCATTGGTTCATATTTTTTAATTCACTATATGGTTATACACTTAGCCTTTGTATGGTGTAGATTTTAATCAAATTGAAATCTCAAGTCAAAATAAAAAATTAATCTTAACCACTTATTTCATCAATTTTTATCAAAATATGCTAAAATTTGATTTTTAAATATACACCAAACAAGGGCTTAAACGTACAAATTTACGTAATTTTCTTTTGACAAAACTCTCAGCCAATATACTATTTCATTTTAAAAGTTGAAAACGTGGGGTTCACTTCAATCCCTATTGCAATTTTTATTTATTTATTTTTCTTCCTTCAAATTGGAGTCAAAATCAACTCAGAAAGGTGATCCTAATATCTAAAAGTGAGCAAGTTGTTTCATTAAAAATAAACAACCATGCAGGTGGAGTGGTTGAATAAATTACGTAACAAGGGCGGCGAAGGCAGAATATGGGAAAATCCAAAAGGGTGAGGCTTTAAACGTAGAGTTCCCCCTGCTTTGCTTTACATTCTAATATTTATTAATTACAGAATCTAATTCGTGACGTGTAATCTTCTTCACGGGGTTATTTGGTGTACTTTGTTGAATTGATCTATTTTAAAGAGAATAAAAAGGAGAATATTTTAGCTTTTCCAGTTATACATATTGCAATTTCCAGTTTTTTTTTTTCCTTTTCCTTTTTCCTTATGGGTCGTTATTGATGCAATATATAAGGGGAATATTCTACAAATATATACCTTTCCTACGAACTTGATAAATCTCTTTATTTTATAACACGTTACGAAATATTATTTATGATAAATCTATTTATTTCATAATAATTACGAGTAGGGGTGAGCGCGTATTGGTTTGGGTTGTTTTTTTTTTTTTTTTTAAACCCAAATCCAACCCAACATGATCGGTTTAATCGAAAATCAACCCAACCAACCCAATTGCTGATTTAAACCCAACCCAATCAAAACCAATCCAGTTTGGATTGGTTTTGGTTGAGTTGGTCGGTTTAGGCTTCGACTCAATTAAAGTTGGATCAAGTTTATTTGTTAAATTTGGATAATTTTTTAGAGTTTGAAATTAGTTGAAAACCTCTATTTTTTTAAATACTAGTGAGATGTACATGCAAGGTACATGCCATAGTGTAGTTGGCTATATAATAGCGTAGACATAAAAAAAATTATTTGTGTTAAGCATTTGTTGGCACATATCTTGAAGAATTAACAAGAGTTATTAATTACTAATGAATAAACTTAACTATAATGTTAGGAAAATAGATGGTACCTTTCAAGTTGCAGTTGAAATTCAAGACATATCGCCTCCAACTAAACTGGAGTACAAAAAATGCTTGATTGGATGAAGTAATATGGAAGAATAGAAGGAAAAATGTTATAAGAAATTTAAATCTCAAAATGGGTATTGTTTCTCATATGATAGCAAACAACAAAGAGTGGAAGTTATATGAGAACCGGAATATACATTTTTCATCTGGGTTCTTTATCCTACGAAAATCTGTCAAGATTTCAATACCAATTGCTAACTGGTAGGTATGCCCTAAAATTATTTCGATTAAAGGAAATTGACAACTTTTCAAGATTTCACTTTGAAGATAATACCTTAGACATTGAAATAAAGATTATGCAGTAAAAGCTTCTTGCATTGCTTCCATGGGCAGCCATTTGCGCAGCATCTCTATGCATCAAGACGTTCTGTATATTTAGAAAGTAGAGCTCTCCAATTATAAATCTCACAAGTTCATATCAAAAGAAGCAAATGTATCAAATATATATAAAAGTATATAGTAAATCTAAGTCAACAAGAATGACATCCAGATTAATATTTCTTGCAATAAATAAAAATGTTTAGCATTGTTTCCACCATCTACATCATCACAATAGAAATAAATATGCTCATTTTGTTATAGGTTTAAGGTATGCATAAACTTCTTACTTTCTTGAGTAAAGTTGGTGACAAGATAATTTTTTTTCTTAAACATGAATTCAGCAATTGCTGATTTAATAAACTGACTGTATGTATAAATAAGAGATTATTATTAAAAGTGATGTTAAAGAAATTTTGACTGTCAAAATAAATAAAAACCAAGGTAACTAACAAAAGTAGTTAACTTTTTCGGCTTCCTTCTTAATAATGACCAAAGTCAGACGTTTGTCTTTGAGATCATTATGGAAGAGTTTTGTTACATCATGACTCTTCATTTGGTGGAAGCTCTCATCATCGTCCAGCTTTGAAGCATTTGTAAGTTCATCTAATATTTTGGACAAATGAGTAGTAAATACACTCTCTAAAATATTACAACAATATCAACAACAATAAAAGTCATACCACCAGGCTCTCTAAATAACCTAATACTATTTTTTTTTCTACAGCCAAGATGCGTTCAGTCTCATCTGTCGTGGTGATATTATACAAATCATCTTGTTCACCCAATTAATTATAACATCTCTACAATATAAATCATGACGACGAGCAATATAGTCTAATGTAACATTCAATTCTAACAACATATGAACTCATAAATTGAATACAATTTAAATAATTCATTTTACTTTAAAAAATATTAGTCTCTAACATTCTATAGAACTGTTAGATGCAGAAACTAAAAAAATAAGATTAAAATAAAAAAGTTAATGCCATTAAAAGGGGTAATCTAGTATTTTAAATTATGATTGATATTTTTCTAACATTTAGTCCACCCTAGATTATTACCGTAGTTCCATCCCTAAATGCACACAATTCAAATCAAATTATCCATGAAATAAAACCATTTTTATCCATTCATCTTCGTGTATGAATGAGATGTGCATCGGAGGAGAAGTGCCAAAATAATTGAGTAATACATCGAGAAGAATGAGAACGAAATGTCAAATGGAAGACGAAACTTCATAACAAGATTGAAAAAGATGAGAGTTATTGGTAAATAAAAAAAAGTACGTTGCTTGCCAAATAGAAAACGAAGACAAACGTATGGCTATGAAGAATATTGAATAATTTGAATTTCAAACACGCATTTCCCTTCTCACACGCAAAGAAAAGAAATGGCAGTGAAGAAAATTGAATAATTTCTGACACTCATCTCCCTTCTCAGTTCTCACACGCAAAGAAAAGAAGGGGAATGTCAGTAAAAAATAATATAATAATGACATGTGCAAATAAGTCAAAGAAATGACAGTAAACAAAGAAAAAAAGATGGAAGAAAAGAAAAGAACACGACTCGATAGTGGTGTCAAACCAGCCGAGCGGCTCGACCGCTCGACTCACAAAAAGGAGTCATGAGCGGCTCGAGCTCATAAAAAAGACGAGCCTGAGCAGATGTCGTGTCCAACGAGCCGAGCTCGTGAGGCTCATGGGCTTGTCAAAAATTAAAAAAAATTTAACAAAAAGGATGAAAGCCTGAAAAATTGCCAAAAAAAAGCTCATGGGCTCGGCTCGAATCGACTCGTGAAGTCACGAGCTCAGGGCCGAGTCGAGCTCGTCCATGAGAATGGGCCGAACAGAAGCTCAGCTCATTTTATAGCGAGCCACGAGCCGAGCCAGCTCAGCCCATTACCACCGCTACGGCTCGGCTCGCTTGAAAACGGCTCGGCTTATGAATAGTAACTTCAAACTCCCTCTTTTATTTATGTAATAAAACATATATAAGGAATTCTTTCTAAAAATAATGTATAAATAAATTCAAAATTTATGAAGTATTTTTCTTTTTACAATTTTTTGAAATTCAAGTTTAGTAAGTTACATGAAGTTTGCTTAATCATCAAATTTGAGTGTTGCTACATCTTCTTGATATATAAATGTTGGTGTCAAAATAGGCCAACAATCAAAGTAATCATGAATCTCTGTGTCGAAGATTTTTTGAGACTTATTTTTTTTTAAAAAAAAAAAAGAAAAGAACATGCCTAAGATGGCGCTAGGTTCGCCAGTGAAGACACATTGATGCTCAAATTAAATTAGGAATTATAACATAATGTCCATTAGACGACTACGTGCATATAGAGTAATTATTATGATTTGTGTGTTGATAGTGAATCATCATAATTTTATGCATTTTTATTTCCTTGTAGGTCTGAATGTTGAAATTTTATGAAACTTTAAATTAGAAACTTTAGAACTAGAAAATTTAAATTCATTTAATATAAATGGTGAATGGAAGTGATAGCCCATAGTTCCTTCAAGGCGGGTCTCCCAAGTACTCTATGATAAGCGGAACAGTGATCCACAACAAAACATTTCATGAAGTGGTGAGCCATCAGAGGTGCAACTCTCATTTCTATCGCCAAGGTAATCTTTCCTTGTGATATAATGCTGTTGCCAATAAATCCGTATAAGGGAAAATTTATTGGGGTTAACTTATGGTCCACATCCATGTTATCGAAAGTAGCTCCAAATATGATATTGACTGAGCTTCTGTTGTCTATCAGCATTCTTTTGAGGCCAATTCTGGCCACCACAACTCTTACAATCAGAGCATCACAGTGTGGATAGTGGACACCTATAGCATCATCTTCTATGAAAGTGATAGGTTGGACTCATCTTTCGGAAGGTCAATTGTTGCTGACTATGAAGCTCACCATTGGTGGGCCTTTAGCTTCCCTGGCGTAATTCCTTTAGACATTTCTAGAATCTACCCCGACGTAGGGGCCTTCGAAAATGGTGTCAATTTCTCGAATAGGTTCATGTCTAGTGTTGGCCGAGGGGCTTCTTCGTTGCTTTTGACCTTCTCTAGGTATTTCCTTGTCGTCTTGCCTTCACTGGGTGTTGCTCTTGTTAAAGCGACCTGCACCATCATTCCTAGGTTGTCGACCTTGCCTGGAGCTTTCGTTTCTTTGTTGGTGGTTTTTCTTTAAGGGTTATGGTGATTCACGATATCTCTATATCATTCGGTGTTGTGGCTACGAGAGTAGTGGTATGTGAAATAGAGGGGTGCTTCATCCTTATTTCTAGGTCCATCACTCCAGCCCTTCCACCTTCTTGCTTGAGGGGGTTGCTGATAGAGTCTCACTTGGTACATTTCTGCAGCGAGAGTTATCTCTTCATAAGCTAAAGTAGGAATCACATTAAGTGTTGTCGCATCTAATGTTTGCTTGTGATTGAGGAGGGCTAATTGCCCATCCTGGTGGTCCATTAAGTGAAAGGCTGGACCTCTTCCTCTTTGCATTTGTGGAGGTGGAAGGCCTCGCTCGCCCTATTCCAGTGATTCCTCAATTTTTTATTGATGAGCTTGCGCCTTATCATTTCTAACAGGACATCATAGTTGGCGGGGTCTTTTTTTTTTTTTTTTGCACATCTCTCTAGAAGAGGGAGTTTATATCCAATCTGCCCCTTAAGGCTGTCAACGCATCCCTATCCATGACTTGCATACATTAGGTCATCTCGTTAGTAAAGCGGGGCAAGAAGTTTTTTAAGGATTTCCCTGCTTGCTGCCTCATATCCAGAAGGTATTGTATTGGTCCCTCTCCCTCCTTGTTTGTGGCGAAGCATTTCAAGAAAACCTTCTTGAAGTCTGGCCAGCTTTAAATACTTCATTCTGGAAGCCTAGTGTACCAGATTTCAGCTGCCCTGCTTAAAGTTAGATGAAAAGCTATGCACTTCATGGAAAATGTGGCTCACCTAAAGCTCATATGAGTTTTAAAGCTATTAAGGTGCTTCGTTGGGTCACCTCTGCCATCATACTTGGGGAGTTTAGGCAGCGTAAAGTGGTTCAAGGCAGAAGTATTCTTGATTTCTTATGAAAATGGCATATTGTCATCATCATCATCGAGGTTGCAGGACTTCTGTGTCTAATCAGAATCATCTCCCTCCCTAACTTGGGCCTCATGGGGATGGCTGAGATTGTCCTGCTTGATTTCTTGCCTGTTTCGCCCTCCTCTCGCACCTATTCCTAGGTGGAGGGTTGACATTACCATGAATTGATTCGGCTTGTGCTCCAAATTGAGGCTCCTTATGTTGTTTATTTCTAGACGAATGAGGTTATTGGGCCAGCCAATTTCTAGGTTGTCCTGAGCTTATTCTATCAAATACGCTCACTGACCTCTTTAGCGCGTCCTCTGGGTCATAGTTTGGTGGAAAGTTGAATGGAACCTCATGGGGTTGATTGGTGGCATAGTTGGTTGATGTATCTATCCGAATTTCTCTTCATGAGGGGCTTTCTCCCTAGGACGTTGATGATATCCAGCCATTTGGCTTAGGACTTTGTCCTCGCTATGGTAGTGGTTTCTTTGGAAAAACACGTGAGCTACGTATGGGAAAACTGGTTATGCTTCCTGGGTTTTCATGTTCCTTAAAAGCTCTTGCGTGGCGGGGTTTTTTTCCTCATATTTTTGGCCATGGTGGCTACTTTTCTAGTAAGTCTATCTGCTACCCTTGATCCTTCCCTCGATCCACCTCGCCTTTGTGGTTGGTAAAATTGATAGCGAGTTGATAGGGTGGTGTGAGAGGGTTCTCCTTTCTTATGGTGTTCCCTAGTCCTTCGAGGTGTTGTTTCCTTATTACTGGTACTCATTGTAGTGCTTCAAATTGCCAGGAGGTCAAACAATATTCCTTTTTTTCAAGGATTTTCCCTTTTCTTCAAAGGCAAGAAATCTCTTCACCCAAGAGACTGGCTTTTCCTTACGGGATTCTCGTAGTTAACTATCTTCGTTTCTCACAGACGACATCAATCTGTTGACCTAAAAAAATGTGCTAACAGATGTCATATTCTCAAACGTACACGTGAACAACTTACGACACATTCTTGATCGAAACAACAATGGAAATTAGGAAAAACGATAAGTGCAAGTATTAGAACGTTAACAAGTCAAGGATAATGATATCATACGGCATCAATCTGTTGACCTAAAAAAATGTGCTAACAGATGTCATATCCTCAAACGTACACGTGAACAACATACGACACGTTCTTGATCGAAATAACAATGGAAAGGAGGAAAAGCGATAAGTGCAAGTATTAGAACGTTAACAAGTCAAGAATAATGATATCAAGCTTTCTTATGTCTTTTATTTGCCAAAAGACCATCCTTTACAATGTGCCAAGAGCAGTTATTTATAATGTTCTGGCCGACGTGGTCACAAATGAATCAAATCGACATGCTCTAATCTAATAGACCGAAGTCTCACACCACTCATACATTAATTACATTGACAACTTTCATTGACAAGGGGTCAGCCGACCTACTATTTTAGGCTGACAAGTCTGACATTTATTAATATAAACATTACATCGATCATTCCTAAAGATACTTATCAAATCTCTCTCAAAGACAACAAGTACTTCGACAACATGGAACTTCAAATGTGAAGAGGTTTTGCCCAGATGAAGTACTTCAGTCTTGAGCCAGACATTTCGGTATTGAGAGTGAGTACTTTGGCTGCAAAAGCAGATTTTGTCTTTCCTTATTTTGACTTGATCAATCGACAGATGTACGTGCGTAGTGCCTCCACGTGGCCTTTATTGGGAGTCTTATATATGAGGAATAACACTATTCACCCTCAATTAAACACGAAGTGCCAAATGTATTAGAGTCTAAACAAGAGAATAATCATCACATTTATATCAAAATACTAATCAAAGCATAAGTGATGAAATGTCAAAAGTATAATCAACTGGGTATAGTTTATATAAATTTCAACCAATGATGCATATGGAATCAATCATGTAAGAATACAATTTAGCCATATACTTCGGATTCATCAATAATTTCCAAACCTCTTCGAATATATGAAAATATACCAAGTGCTAGAGGTTTAGTGAGAATGTCGGCCAATTATTTTTCCGTATTAACAAATTCTAGTGCAATATCTCCCTTTTATCCATGATCACTTAGAAAATGGTGTCTAATCTCAATATACATGGTTTAAGAATGAAAAATGGGATTCTTTTTTGACAAATTCATGGCACTAGCGTTATCACACATGATAGGTATAAGTTCAAAGGATAAATGATAGACATTTAGTGTTTATTTTATCATAAAGCTTGAGCATAACAACTAGCACTGAGATATATTCAGCTTGACAATAGACAATGTAACGGAATTTTATTTTTTACTAAACTATGATATAAGTGCAAAGATTAAGAAGTGACAAGTTTTGCTAGTGATCTTATGTTCAATCTTGCAACCGGCCCAATTGACATCCGAATAGCTAAGTAGGTCAATGTGAGTGCCCTTAGGATAACAAAGACCTCAAGTTCTAGTGCCACTAAGGTATCAAAAGATCCGTTTCATGACACTAAGGTGTGATATTTTAGGATTGGATTGAAATCTAGCATATATGCACACACTAAACATAATATCTGATCTATTTGCAATTAAATAGAGAAGAGATCCAATCATATCTCGATATTTAGTTATGTCAACGGAAATTACTTGATCATCTTTATCCAATTTGATGGTGATCTCATTCGAGTGTTCATCAGCTTCAATTCTTCCATTTCAAACCTCTTGAACATATACAATTTGTATTTGTTTTGACTAATGAATATTCCATCATTAGTTTTTTTGATTTAAAGTCCAAGGAAGAATTTGAGTTCTCCCATCATGCTCATTTCAAATTCCTCCATTCCTTAGGTGGAGTTGAATCATTTTTAACTTGGAGAGATTTTATTTCATCTTGTTGCACATTTGTTTCTTCCTCATGCCGATTTTTAAGATTTTTAGAATATTCCTTATTTTGATCTTGGATGTTCATTTTCTGTAAAGAAATCTCCAAACCTACATAATTAACAATACATTTCTCTTGATCAAGAGAATTGGTTTCATTAAAAATTACATGCATGGATTCTTAACTAAAGTTTTTTGTTGGTTGAAGACTCAATAAGCTTTGCTCGTAGATGAATAACCAAGAAAAATGTCAATATCGGACTTTGAATCAAATCTTCCCAAACATTTGCAATGAAACCCTTTAAAAAACCAATATTGGGAACTCTATTTTTTTAAAAGTTCATATGGAATTTCCATTTTTTTTCGACTCACCAAAACTCTATTTAAAATATAGCAAGCGGTGTTACTGGGCTCCCAAAAATATTCTGGTAAACCATTTTCATAGCTATTTCTTGCAATATATGATTTTTTTTCTTTCTACTTCACCATTTTATTGAGGACTTCTAGTTGCCGAGAAATTATGTTCATAGCCATAAATTTTGCAAAAATATCAAATGCAATATTGTCAAATTCTCTATCATGATCACTCCAAATTGTAGTAATCTTGTAACTCTTTTCATTTTTATCCTTTTTACAAAAGTGTTTAAATACATTCAAGGTTTCATCTTGTAGGTTCAATAATAAGACCCAAGTAAATCTAAAAAAGTCACTGACAATAACGAATGCTTAATGTTTACCATTGAAGCTTGAGGTTCGAGATGGAAAAAGTTATAAAGATTTTGTTGTTGAAGAGTATTGCTTAAGTTTCAAAGAACCTTTTACTTATTTTTCAAACTGAAATCATCACAAATTGTCTTTCTCAAAATTCAAATTTGACAAACCTTTAATAAAGTATTTTTTTTTGGAAATATTTGATATTTGGTCCATGCAAACAGGACTTAATCTTCTATGCTAAAATCCGGTATCATCTTTTAAACTTGATAAACATTTTTCTTCACTTTCAAACTTAATGTTTATGACATAAACATTCTTACTTCGGCTTCCTATTATAGGATCAACTCTTTTGATATATTATCCTCAATAAGGCACTTAGAAGAATCAAATTTGATATGACAACCTTTAGCATACAATTGGCTAATACTAAGTAGATTATGTTTAAGGTTATTTACTAAGAGCCTAATTTCAATAAAAGGAGATGAATGATTACCAATAATTTCAATACAAGAAATTTTTTTTTTGGCATTATCTCTAAAAGTAGCATGAGCATCATCCTTCTTTTTGAAACTTAACAATAAAGTTTGATCTTCGGTCATGTGCTTTGAACATCCACTACCATTTGCTCTTAATTTTCTTTGGTACCTACAAAAATAATTCAATTTTTGTTATTTGGTACCCATACAACTTTGGTTGTTAGTGTTTGTGGACTTTTCAGTCCACTTGTGTTTGCTTTCAAAGTGTAACCTCTTTTTGATTGAACAATTAAAATATATATGTCCATTTTTATTGCAAAAACTACATGTGATATTTGAAAGAGAGGAGGTAGATGCTTTAACAAAGAAATTTTTAAGAAACTTGTGTTTCAAAAATGATTTATATCCAATTCCTCTTTTATCAAAAACATATTTTTGTTCACCAAGCATTAGATCAAAAAATTTCACGCCTTGAGTAAATTTACGAACAGTTTTAGTCAAATCTAAAATCTTTTCTTATAAAGAGGAATTCTCCTTAATTAAAGAATCGTTATTAAAATTTCCTTTTTCAAAATCATATTGAATTTCCAAAAACGTCTTTATCCCATTTTCCAATAAAGAATTTTTCTGGATAGTATGATTTAAAGCAAGTTCTTCAAAATTCTTCAAGCATTTCATTATAGGAGGTAGATGACTCATTATATAAACAATTTCCATTTACCTTATTTTCAGTAGCCATGAAGCACGCATTGGCAACTTCCTCTTGACTTTTATTTTGTTCAAGATCATCATCATCACTTTCATTCCATGTGGCTTGGAGTGCTTTCTTTTTGAAAAATTTCTTCTTGTTCGAACAATCGGTTTTCTTGTAACCAAGTCTATCACAATCATAGGAAAGTATCTTATTGCTTTTCTCTTCACGCTTTTCTTCTTTCTTTTGAAATCGTCAATTATTGCAAAGCTCCCTCAATTTTTGACAAGAGCCTTAATCCATTACTGACTTTAAAGCAATTTGACGCTTTTCTTCTTATTTACTTTTCATTGTTCTCTCCTTTGTCTCGGTAAAATTTAGCTCATATGTCATCAATGTTCCATAGAGCTCTTCCAATGGATATGTGTCGATATCTTTGGCCTTTTCTATCAACATTTTTAATGAGCTCCAATCCTACGAGAAGGAGCTAAGCATTTTACTCACGAGTTAGTAAATTTTTGATCAAAACCTTTGAGGTCATTAGCAATATTGGTGAAACGAGCAATCATATCAATAATAGGTTCATTTTGTTACATAAAGAAATTTTCATATTCCTTAACTAAAAGATATATCTTGGTTTATTTTACTTTGCTAGTGCCCAAATGAGTAACTTCTAAGGCATGCCAAATATAAAGAAGGAAATCACATATTCTAATACGATTAAATTCGTTTTTATCTAAAGCACAACACAATATATTTTTGCCTTTGACATTTAAAGATAATTTTGTTTTATCCTCTTCATCTCACTCTCCAGGTTTTGAATTGGTATGATCCAATTTTTCCTCAACTTTAATAAATATGTAGGCAAATATGGACCAGATCAATAACTTTTCAAACATTATTATCTTTTGATTGAACATAAATTATCGTTCTAGCTTTTCAATAGTTATAATGCATACCATCAAAAAAAGGTAGATGATTTGTAGAATGCCCTTCAAAATTTTGAAGATTATGGTTAGTCATTACTCAAGATAGCGAAATCTTTAAATTCAAAGTGAGTACATTGCTCTGACACCAATTGATAAATGATTTTATAATGAAACTTCTCTCCTGATAAATGATACAAATTAATTAAGTACTAAGCGATATTAACACTTCAATGAATAGCAAAAAATGAAAGCTCAAGTGTTAGATGAAAACTTTGATGAATATGATAATTAAAAATTAGAATCAATCAGTCAAAACTTTTCAATGAGAAGATGAAGAAGAACTTAATACGATTTAAGTTCCAAAATCTTCTCAAAATATTTTTCTCTTTTTAATGAGTGATAGTAATAAATTAAGTTCAAAGAGAGATGAAAAACTTTGATAAATATGATAATTGAAAAGTTTGATTCAATCAATCAAAGTTTTCAATACAAAGAAGTGGAAGAAATAGATGCAATGTAAGTCCAAAACTATTCCTCAAAAATACATCTCTCTTTTATAAATGATAGAAATAAGTTAGTACAAAAATAGAGATGGGAAAGTGTGATGAAGACGATGAAAAGAGTTTGAATCAATCAAAGTTTTTTTATCTGAAACATTAAATGAAATAAATGCAATGTAGGCTTAAAGAATTCTCTCAACATATATCTTACTTAATGCTTTTGAAACTCTTGTGAAGAATGGAAAGAGTAAGAGTATTTATAGAGTTCAAAAAGCAAAATAATTTGTCGAATAGGACAACCAACCGAACGTCAGGCCTTGTGTCTGGACAATCAAAATAGTCGTTATACGCTTGAAATCACAACAGTAAAAAATCTGATCGTTGCACCAACCGAACATTCGCCAAAGCTCTCGAGGATTACAAACAACAATCCAAACATCCACTTCCCTTGTTCAGACTACGGTCTGGACGTTCGAATCCTTCGACCGGACAACTAGCCATTGAGGTCGATTGTGGCTAGTTCGACCAGTTTTTCCATTTTTGACCCTATTTGAAGATTTTCACAAATGTAGAATTTTGGAAATAGTTTTTAAGTAGTTTTCAATGAAAATGATGTTTTGAAATTATGATCTAAGTTCAAACATAATTTTAAAATCAATTTTACTTTCGATCAAATCATTTTATGCAAGTGATAATCAAAATGGCTCTTAGTGCACAAAATGATTTTTTGAGCTTTTATCATTAATTGCTAAAGATCAAAGTATTAGAATCTTTACATTTGAACTAAGAAATATAATCTTTGATCTTGGTTCGAAGTTTGGTGCTTTGGCTCTCATTTTGATCTTTTTTGACATTTGGCTCTTAAACTCTTGATCTTGATATTTCTTGACGTTTGTCTTTTAAGATCTTTTCTTGGAGGACTTGTCTTGAATGTGTGACTTCGATCTTGACCTTCTTCATGAATTCAATTTCTAATAGTCTTGATTTAATCTTTTGACAATGATTGGTCAATTTATCATTGGTTGCTTTGAAGACTATAATCACTTTAAATTCAATTGTTAGTATACAAGATGAACTTGTTTATAATAATAAAAACTTTAAGGTTATAATCAACCACATGTCAACCTATATGATAAGTTTGCATAAAAGTGCTTGAAACATAAACAACAATAAAAGAAATATTTACAAGAGCTACATTCTTTGGCTCAAGGCATTCCCGAGCAAAATGACCCAACACTTGACAGTTGAAGTATTTCAGCTTGCACTCGTCTTTCTTCTTTCCAAACCACTTTCCCTTCTTATTGTGTTTGGATTTGTTCTTTTTAGGTCCACGTCCAGTCTTTTTTCCTTTCCCTTTCCTACCTTTGATCCAGTTCTTTTTATGCTTAAAACCTGAAACTTTTGTTGAACTAGGCTAAACCACAAAAGTATATTCCAAAGATTTAGTTGTACCAAGGCACTCATCCTCTAGTTCCACAACGCGGGCAGCATTAGCAAATGTTTTGATGCTGTCATTATGAGTCAGACTGACTTCCAAATGTTTCCAATTATCAGGAAGAGAGGATCAAAGCTTAAACTTGCTGCTCATCAGAGAGAATGTGACTAGCCGACTTGAACTACTTAATGATAGGAGACATGGTCCTCACATGTTGTGTGATATTGTGAATAAGAGGTTTCTTGTAAGTGTCAAACTTAATAGTCGGCAGTCTAAGTCTAGTTAAACTAGTACCACCATATTTCTCTCTCAAATATGTCCAGATGTCATGAGAAGTTGGGAATTGCTCACTCTTGTGAATGAGATCGTCTACAACAGAATTTACCAAAATCGCACGAGTAGTGGAATCTTTCTTTTTTCATGTTTGGTAAGTTTTCCAATCCCTTCTCTGTTGAGCAATTTGACCCATCATTGGCTCTTCCATCACGTGGTTAATGCTTCAAAGTAATCCCGTTCCTCTAGCATATACCAAAATTTATAGCATCAAATGTTATAGTTATTGCCAATCAATTTATAAAGGGTCGGGTATGATATTCTTAGATGCCATAATCTGTCAAAATTTTAGAGACAATAATATAAATGTCCATTTATGCACACATCATTTTGTATTCATGCAAATTAAGTTATATGATAATTTAACACTAGACACGGAGTCGAAAGTTCACTAAGTTCCCAATCGTCATCCATTATTCCAATGTTTTATTATTACAAAATTAATCTCATAATGCAAATCATTAGTCATAGGTTGGAATTACTTAAACTCTCTCAACCTTAAAAGTTAAAACTCCGACTAAATTAAACAATTAAACATGTATAAAGTGAGCAAGACATTTGTATTATGTGTCAAATATGTCAAATATAAATCACAAAATGTCAAACATGTACATGCAATCATATTAAGTTTCTTTATACAACACACACACACACATGTGTATATATATATATATATATATATATATATATATATATATATATATATCGTTCGACAATTTGAACTAAGAATAAATAGATAAGCTGATTATAAAATTCTCATTTTCTTTATTTCATTTATGTATCAAAATATCAGATAGTTATAGACTAGAGGTGATGAATTATCTACAATTTCAATAGTTCTATCTTGCCAACGTTTTGGAAGAGTTCTAATTAGATGATACAAACCCTCCACCTCACATGTAGGCTGTCCCAAATGTATCACTTGTAGATGCATTTCTTCGAGATATTTTATGTGTTGTACCAAGTTATGTCATGGATTTATTTCATAGTTTCTATAAGCATATAATTTTTCAACGCGGTCCACAACCCATGCTTTACTAACATCTTCTCTAAGAATGCTAAAAGTGTGCATACACCCATCCATATCTGATCAAGCACAAAAAAATTGAAACTAATTACAATGGATCACATATCCTAATCAAAGTCCACACAACTCATGAACGTATATAAAACGTAGTAATTTAAATACTTTCAGAGTATTTTTCATTTTTTTTTTAAAAAATGAGAGAACTTCAAAAATAACACCCACTAGTCAAATATCACATAATAAATATTCTTGATTTTATAAAAAAAAAAAATCAGAATTTAATTAATTTTAAAAATATTTTTAATGCCTTTTAAAATTTATTTTAAGGATTAAATACAATAAATGTTTTTAATTATACCAAAAATAAAGAATAATTCAAGTACCAATCTACATTTTTTAGAATTTTGTTGGATCCTACACGCGCCCTCACGTGTGGGTCCGATTTGTAATTTTTTTAAAATTAAAAAATCTGGAGCTTGTCCAACGTGCCCCTCACACACCCGCGGTGCGTGTACTCCATGCGTCGCCTTCCTAATTTTGGGAAAAAAATATTGTTTGATCCATTTGATCAATTTTAACGTTCTGAGTTCATTTGCGTGGTTAAATTTTACTACCTCACATTTTAAGGCTATGTTTGGGACACAAAGAAACCTTACCAAGACTGAAAAATAGCAAAAATGTACTATTCATCTTCGAAAATTTCCTTGCAAATTCCAATCTTTCAAACAAAATTTGGAAAGCCATAACTTCTTCTATTTAAGGCCAAAATCAATGATCTTTATACCGTTGAAAAGGTCTCAAGAAGATCTATCCAATCAAACCAAATGGGATTCGGATTTTACAGCCAAGGTTTTATTTTCTCTCAAAATACAAGGCAAAATAACATGAAATTTTACATAAATGTTCTACATACTATCATGAACATATGGAATATATTTCATGAATGTATATCGAAAGTTATCATTAATAATGTTCAAGCTTTGGAAGAAAACCAACATGCATGTATTTTGATCATTCCAAGCCATTTTCAGTATGTAATTGAGCAACAAAACAACCTATTTAGGCTCTGATACCAATGTAAATTGTACTTGCATGTTTATGACCGAAGTTCAAGTGGTGAAACTTGAAATCTCAAAACGCGGTTGAATTACTTGCTTTTGATATGCTTGCTTTCCATACCGTCTTGTACCCGCTTCTTAGTCAGAAACTCAATTACGAAGGAAAGGAGTTCAAAATTTGAGATGTTATTCTTCCAAAATCAAGCCACACACCTTGTCTATTTTTCTCTCTATGAAAAAACCGAATTTGCATTATTTTCATTTGTTATAGGTGTAGTGGAAGTGTGTGGTGGTTATAGATGGTGGGAAATTGAATTTAAAATTTAGCCCTTGTTTGGCATCCATTATAATGAGAATTTTTAATGTATTTCGGAATAGTAATTTTTGGAGGAATGTGTGATTAAAAAAGAGTGAAAGGTTTTTTTTATTTATGTGTAACGTTATTTTATTGGAAAAATGTGCAGTTAAAAAAAAGAGAGAAAAATATATTAAAATTTTAATGGGGCCAAACACGAGCTTAATATTCAACTCATCCCCTCCAAAAACCATTTCGTTGAAATTGGGTGGAAATGCTGTCGGGTCAACCCACATGGGCGACCCATTTCAGCCAACACTTCTAGCCAACAATGCCAACCTTTCCTGCTCTTTCTATTCTGGCTAGCTGGCAAGCTGTGGAAGACATGTAGTATTTACGGCATGGCACCCTTTGTCTGTACGTTTTTTGCCCTTTACAACATAAAATTAAGGGATAGAGATATCTTGTTGTCTTTTATCTTGTGACAAGAAGTATCTTAGATCTTTTCCCATTTTTTCATTAAATGCATATATTGTCACAGCAATTACGGTTAATTAAGTAGTCACGATGTATACATAACCTCCGATGGCGTCACCAGATGGTTAATGAAGTTCTTCCAATGGATGCCTTCAAACAAAAATATGTTGAGACTTATTGAGGCGTCAACCACTCCGAGTGACCTATCGGAGATTTCGTCATTGATTAGCACATTAGCTTAGGTGAGGTAGGGTTTGCTTGGGAAGGGCTTCCCACTTCTTCTGTTGCTATGTCCTTCCCCTATGAGACAACCCCTTTAGTTTAGGCACTCCCCCCTTCCGGTGGTTTGGCAACCTTCATTGACCACCTCATCCTCCTCTCCAGGACTCATTTGTACAAAGTAAATCAATTGGGACATCCAATGTAAATTTCTCTAAAATTTCAAAGTTTTTTTTTTATTTTTTTATAGAAAATAAAAATAAAAATCAGGATTCTCTCAATATTTATATAATGTCACAAACTCACAATAGTTTCCTTGAAGCAATGACTAACATTGGAAGGGTGCCCTACCTAAGTTCCTAATTAAGAATTTACCGTAATCTCTTACAACTTTATAAATCTTTTTGTTTTATTAAGAAACCATACAAAGATGTGGGGGCAAGCTGCAATTACTGTCTCTTTTCCAAAAACTGTGTAAAGCATTGCTTGGAATTGCAATTACTGTCTCTTTTCCAAAAAATGTGTAAAGCATTGCTTGGAATTTGGTTTACTAACTAATCTAAGTCTCGAACAAAACTAAAGATGATACATAGAGCTTTAAAAAGAGGAATTCATAGTCAGGCGATAACTAGACAAGTTATCGCACTTCAATCAGGCAAGTTTACGAATATATGTATCGATTTCTATATGTTGATTAATCTATTTAGATGTTCCTGCAGAAAATATATGTTGAAATTATTGGAGTTCAAATTTTGAAATATAATATTCTATTTTGGATTGATTTTGATGAATTTTGAGATGCAGAGAATATGTTTTTTTTTTATGTGTTTTTCTCTGCGTTCTTTAGATTTCGAATCTTTTGGGGTGTCAAAATCGAGGTCATTAATTTAAATAATTGTTATTCAAATCAATGATAAAATTATGTGATATATCGAAGAGTATAAACAAAGCTATCAACTATAATGTAAATGTAGCAAAACCATAAATTAGTTCAGAAATGGAAGTGGGGCAGTCCTCCTCATCCTCGTCCCAATTCCAACTTATGGGGAGGGAAACGGGCAAAGAATTTTCCACATTCTCCCCCAGGTATTTTCAGTTCAATTGAAAACACAAAAGTTAGATATTTTTTCAAATTTTAGTTTATATAATATTTACTTTGGCTTGACTTGGGACAAGAAATTTTGCCACCGTCTTGTCTCCACTATCTGACAAATAAGGAAAATCATATCCCATTTGAGGCAAGGCGTTGTCGGGATTTGAGGTGGCCTGGTTTTCCTTAAAGTTATATATATGAACATAATTATGAAAAAATGTAAAATGTTTATTTCTTATTTTTCTCGATTGTGTATAATTTAATACCAGGAATTTGATATTGTATTGTTACGCCTCCTATGACGAAGCTTTAGACCACCACCACGTGGTAGCTAGCTAGTAAGCTAATGGGCCCACATCACCATCCTACCCGGTCGAGGTGAAGCCCAGTGGCGAATCCAGGCCGCCAAATCAGCTAGGGCGGGTTGACTTTGACCGTTGACCCTCGATGGTCAACGATCGTATTAGCCTGGTCCGCCGGTCGTTTATTTAAATTTGATTAAATAATATTACTTGTTGGAGTTTAGTTTTGATATCATACTAAGATTTGAGTTTTATCTTAAAAGATCAATTTTATTAATAGGAGTCGCCTAAATCTTTATAAATTTATCTATATTTTCGACGTAAAATTTTATCCTTAACAATTGGTTGGTGAAAAAGCTAGCCATGCAATAAATCCAAAGCAATACATACATACCTGCACCGCCACAAGTGGTCTGTGAAGCCCCTCCAAATTCAATACTCTATAATATGGAATCAACTCCTTGAACTTGGTGGTGCACTCCTCCGCCGTGAGATCCTCAACTGCTAACTCCTCCGCAGCTGCCACCAGCACCTCCACGCCGTCAATATCATCCTCGTAAACCACCTTGAACACCCCATCTTCATCTTTTCCCAAGTTCCCAGCCAATTGATGAAAGTCTTCCAAGACCTAAACCTAAACCATCCTTCAAATTCTCAACTATACCCTCAAAATCTGCCTCACCCCCTTTATAGATCAGCAATTTCTAGTTATAGTAGAAGGCCAAATAACTGAAATAAGGAAGATCAAATGTGGCCAATTGACACTCTTTTTTTCCTATTGGTTTTCTGGGCTTCGCGTTTGTTGTGGTGAGGATTTTGACACTAGATTTCTTCTCCTCTGCAACTTCACCAGCCATGGGGGATTGTGGGAGGTACAAGGAAGAACAAGAAAACCTTAAAAGAATGGAAAAATAAAAAATAATTTTGGTACGGTTTGGTTAATGAATTCTTGGAGATATATACATACTTATAGTCTGGATATGGTTGGGAAGCATTTGTGAAATTCAAAGAGTGCAACCTCACACTCACATAGCCACACTATCACAGATTCACAGTCACCAGAGACTCACCACAGACGCGTCATTGGTGATGGCGTCAACACACAGTCACTCCACTCACATGTCCAGCGAAGGCCCTTCGCAATTCGCCCCTTCCACCGGCGCAATTTCGCCCAAATCGCACCAAGGGTTTGAAGAAATCGATTTGGGCGTGTTTGGGTTTGGCTCTGGTAGACTAATTGACGGGTGATGGGTCTCCAAGTTGGGCGGGCCATTGAGCTTGTTTAAAATTGAAAGGCCTAACTGAAATAAAAAAAATAAAAAATAAAAAGCATTTGGCCCAACTCTTTTCTCCCACAGCCATAGGCCACACTCCACAGTCGTCTTCTTCATCTCTTTCCGGCGGACTGTAGTCTGCGTCTGCCTCAATGAAAACTTCGACGGAGCCAGCACAGGCGGCCGCGGGAGCTCGTCAAGTGCTGGCTCCGCCACTGGTGAGGCCATATATAAGATAGCCAATGTGATGTATCATTTTAGCTGAGGTGCCATGAAGAGGTCCAAGGCAAATAGCCTCCTTAATGATAAAAGGCATCTACCTCTTCACTTTTTTCAAGAGATCTTTTGTGCAAGATTTTCATAGGATTGATTGATGTGACATCTCTATAGCATGTGCATACACGTCAAATCACAAGTCTATGTTTTAGAGGTCAGAACTAAGTACTTGGGAGGCCACTTTTCAAAAACATTAAATGTTCATAAGCCTATGACTGACAGATTGATAACTAGGAGGAAACACCTTGAGCATTCAATAAGGCCAACAATCTTTCCATCAAACGGTGAGTATTCCACATCTTCTACTATAAAAACTCACACGTAGTGTTATTTGAAAGTAACGAAAACTTACACACTCAAAGTAACTTTGATCTCTCTCTCTCTCTCTCACACACACACACACATTTTACACATCTATACACTAGCACTGGTGTCCGAACACTTTCGTAGCCCATGTATCAAGCATGTCCCACACCCAATATATTTCCACCATCAACTAAATTGATAGTCAAAGTGTTTGTAGCCCTTTCCCCACTGGAGAAAACCTTGTGCACCTAACGATTTGTTCAAGTGTATATGAGCTACGTTACATAAACGTGAGTGGAGCTGGCCACATTGGAAGTGTAAAATCTGAGGTAAAAAGTAATGATAGTCCATCATAATTGTTTATTCCATTTGGATGGGGCTAAGCTCAACCTATAACTCATCACTAGAAAGTGAAATATCAATAAAAAGGGAAATAAAGCATAATAAAGTTTTGTGCTTTATTTCTGTTTTTTATTTCTTTATTATAAGAGTATCTTTTTTCAAGTAAAAGTCAACTTAGCTGCTATTTGCGTCTTTAATGATATATAATTTTGTCTAAAGAATATATCATAATCATAATTTTATTTGAAAAAAAGTGATAAGACTTTTATTCTCTTCTAAATAATAGAAATAATAAATATAACATCTGTTGACCTACATCAAGGCAAATTTTTTTTAAATGTTAAGCTCAATTTATATCCTAATCACCCTCTTAAGCTAGATATGAATCTCAGGCTAGCTCGTCATTACAAAACAAAACATCTAACTCAACTCTGCATAGCATCTTGCTCAACTCAGCGTATTTCGAGAGCAAGAATCAACTGCCATCATATAGGAGACACCATCATTACATTCTAACTTTGCCCATTACAAGGCTGACAACCACCATCCCTTATCATTCAATCATTTCAAGACAAGTGGCCTAGAGGGGGGTGAATAAGTGTTTATGCGAAAATTTAAACAATTGAATTAATAATACAAGTCACAATTATTAATTAGTCCACATGAGTTCACATGGAATCTATCCTCTGTTGAACCGCCGCAATATAATATATATTGCACAAAATTAATAACAAAAGAAATTGTTGACGGAGAAATCCCAATTGGGTAAAAACTCCGGGCACAAGTTAGTACATATCCCATATAAACGAACAGACTTACAGTACTATCAGACAGGACCAATCTATTGACTTTCTGACCTCCTGACTATAATTTCTCAAAGACCTCCTGGATTGAGTGCTCCTTCACCAACTCTTGGCTTTCTGAATTCGTCTATCTCTTGTAGATCTTACAAGAACTCCTCGTTCTTCAAGTATCAGATCTCCGATCACCTTCATTGATCATCAATGTCTTAACAAAACCAATGGAAGTAAGTGTTTAGTATTTGATTTATATTGTTTGATGTTTTTCAACAATGGAACTCCAAGGAATATGGATTGAACAAAATTTGGCAAAGTATAGGACGTGCTCTCCAAGGTTGCTCAATGTTCAATGTCTGTTTTTTACGATATGAGGTGGAGCTATTTATATGTTGGGCATTTTGGATAGTTTGATGAGAATCCGGATAGATTAGAACTACCAAACCCACGTCGATTGATGAAGAACGTAAGAAACCCAATTAATCTTAGTTTGTAGATTTGATTCGAAATACGAATAAAAAACAACCAACAATTCGAACGAAACGTTGACCTCTTTTGAATTTGGTACTAAGAACTTCACACAATGGATTGAACGCCACAAGATCGATTCTTGATAAGTTCAGTAAATTGCCCAATTAAGATCAAAGATTTTGAAGCCAAAGTTTGCCTCTTGAATTTAATTCACTCAAATAATAATAATGTCTAACCCTTCAATAATGAAGATACAAGTATTTATACTAACCTAGAATTAAGGTAATATCCATGCAAATAGAGTCCAAGAAAGTTAAAATACCAAAAGGAATAAAATCTTAATTAAATTAGGAAAGTCTCGCAATTTCCCGAACTCAGTCTTGCGTTTGTTCCATGCGGCCACGAGGTAGGAATCCATGTGACCGCATAGAGGACCTGTGTCACGGCTTGGAGGACTCTGTGAGTTACATGCGGTCGCATGTAACTTGTGTCATGCGGCCACAAGGTAGGCGGCCAGCTTCCCCCACTTCAGCTACTTGTATCACTTGCTTCCATTTAGTGTCAGCCCTCGGTTCCTTATTCAAACTTGTTCCTTGGGATGTTAAGAACCCCATTTTATCCATGGAAGCTTGAGCTAGTAAATCCATTGCTTTCTTTCTACATTTTGTCCTCGAACACGTCATTGGTCCACCTTCAACCACTAAATGATCCTTCCCTGGGCTCGTCGTTGGTGAACTTGATCCCGTGCTCACATCATCCCCTCCCTCTTCAGAAGGATTTGACCTCGAATCTGGACTTGCATCAAACAGAGAGAGATCAAAAACATTAAATGTTGCTGAAACTTTAAGCTCACCAGGAAGAGCGAGCTTATATGCATTGTCGTGGATCTTTTCAATCACTTGAAACAGTCCATCACCCCGCGGTTGCAACTTTGATTTCCTTAGCTCTGGGAATCTCTCCTTACGCAAGTGTACCCAAACCCAATCACCGGGCTCAAATGTAACACGTTCCGGCCTTTGTTTGCATGTGCCGCGTAATGCCTTTTTTTCTCTCTATTTGCAATCTTACCTTCTCGTGGAGTGTCTTTACCAAGTTAGTCTTTTTTTTCTATCTAGGCTACCTTGTTCATTCACAGGTAAAAGAATTAAATTCAGTGGGGTTAGTGGATTAAAACCATAAACAATCTCAAATGATGAATGTGAAGTAGTGGAGTGTACAGCTCTATCGTATGCAAATTCGATGAAAGGTAAACACTCCTCCCAACTTTTCATGTTTTTATTACCAACAGTGCGCAACAATTGTATCATGGTCCTATTAACTACTTCGATTTGACCATCGGTTTATGGGTGACAAGTAGTAGAAAACAACAATTTTGTGTCTAACTTACCCCATAAAACTCGCCAAAAGTGACTAAGAAACTTAACGTCTCTATCTGACACTATGCTCTTAGGTACCCCGTGTAAACGTACTATTTCTTTGAAAAACAAGTCAGCAATGTTAGTGGCATCATCGATTTTGTGACATGGAATGAAGTTTGTCATTTTAGAAAACCTATTTACCACTACAAAGATAGAATCCCGACCCTTTTTTGTCCTAGGCAAACCTAACACAAAATCCATAGAAATGTCAATCCAAGGTTCATTAGGAACGGGTAAGGGTGTATACAATCTATGAGGTAAGACCTTAGATTTAGTCTGCTTACAAGTTAAGCATCTTTCACAAGTTTTCCCGACATCTCTAACATCTCTAAAGTCTTAGCAACCCCAAAGTACCCCATTAATCCCCCACTATGTGCTTCCTTAACTAGCAATTCACTCATAGAACAATTTGACATACACAATTTATTTTCCCTAAACAAATACCCCTCATGTTTAAAGAACTTATCCACCGCTCCCTTATCGCATGATGTATATATATTGGAAAAATCTAAATCATTCTCATACATGCCCTTAATAAATTCAAAACCAGGCAACTTCGCACTTAAAGAAGTTAGAAGCACATACCTTCGAGACAACGCATCCGCAACTACATTTTCTTTACCTTGTTTGTACTGGATGATGTAGGGAAATGTCTCTATGAATTCCATCCATTGAGCATGCCTCTTGTTCAACTTACCTTGACCCCTCAAATGCTTCAACGATTCATGATCGGTGTGAATCATGAACTCCCTTGGCCATAGGTAGTGATGTCATATTTCCAATGCTCGAACCAATGAGTAGAGCTCTTTGTCATATGTAGGATAGTTAAGTGCCGCTCCATTAAGCTTTTCACTGAAGTACGCAATCGATCTTTTATCCTGCATCAAAACAGCTACAATGCCTATACCTGATGCATCACACTCAATCTCGGAAGCTTTGTCAAAGTTAGGTAATGCTAAAACAGGTGCTTCACATAACCTCTCTTTAATAGTGTTGAATGCATGCTCTTGTTCACGTTCCCATTTAAACCCAACACTTTTCTTAACAATTTCTGTGAGTGATGTGGTAATAGTGCTAACATCCCTAACAAACCGCCTATAAAAGCTAGCCAATCCATGAAAACTTCTTACTTCGGTTATAGTCTTAGGTGTAGGTCATTCTTTAATAGCTTTTACCTTTCCTTCATCTACTTCCACCCCGTTAGTACTAACTACAAATCCTAAGAACACAACTCTATCCATGTAAAATGTACATTTCTTTAAATTAGCATAAAGTTGTTCTTTTCTTAACACCACAAGCACACATCTCAAATGTTCCATATGTTCAATAAGGTCTTTACTATAGATTAAGATATCATCAAAGTATACCACAACAAACTTACCAATTAAAAAAAGAAAAACATGATTCATTAAATGCATAAACGTGCTCGGTGCATTCGTGAGTCCAAACGGCATGACTAACCATTCATACAAGTCATACTTAGTTTTAAATGCAGTTTTCCACTCATCTCCTTCTCTCATGCGAATTTGATGATAACCACTCTTAAGATCTATCTTACTAAATATGCATGCACCAAATAGCTCATCTAACATATCATCTAATCTAGGAATAGGATGACGATACTTTACCGTTATATTATTGATGTTCCTACAATCCACGCACATCCGCCAAGATCCATCATTCTTTGGTACAAGTAGTACGTGCACGACACATGGACTCATGCTTTCTTCACGTGTCCTTTGCTCAACAATTCCTTAACTTGCCTTTGAATATAACTGTCAATGGATTGGATTTTGATCTAAATCCGATCCGAATCCGATGAAATGAAAGGGGAATGGATTTAGAGTCTCAATCCGATAACCCAATTAAAATTCGAATCCGATAATCCGTTAACTAAATGAATCAAATACGGATATAGGTCAATTCGATTCGATAACAATCCGATCCGATTTTTTATAATAATATAATATATTTTATAAAAGCATGTTTTTTTATTATTTTTGTTATGGAAAATGATTTTGATTAGCATTTTAACATATTTTTGTTATGTCACTATCCCACATTGGAAGTTCATAAAATCATTGGAGAGAAATACATCCTTAAAAGGTACTATCCTACATTGAAAGTTTATAAAACTATTGAAGAGAAGTGCATTAATAGAATGCACTATCCCACATTGAAAATTTATAAAACAATTTGAGAGAATTGCATTTATAAAAGGAGCATGCTATCCAATAATTCTTCATGGGCCTTTGAATTATTGTTTATGAGGCCCTTTCATGAAGTTCAAAATTTTCAAACTAAAAAAATAAAAATAAAAATAAATCGCCCGTTAATTGGGCATGACCGGCCTGATATTGAGCCCGAACGTGTAAAATATTCGGATCAAATTATCGGATCGGATATCCAATAATAGAGCAAATCGGATATGGATTTAATAATCAAATATCTGTCGGATTATCGGATAGGATCGGATCCGTGAATCATTCTTAACGGATCGGATCGAATATGGATAGATCCAGTCCATATCCGATCCATTGACAACCCTACCTTTGAAGTTCCTTTGTTTCCTCGGGGTTACTTCGATAAGCTGGTCGGTTTGGAATGATTGTGCCGGGTACAAAGTCAATTTGATGCTCAATGCCTCGAATGGGTGGCAACCCATTAGGCGTGTCCTCGAGAAAGACATCGTCGAATTCCTGCAATAAATAAATAGCCAAACTATGGAGGAATGTGTTAATTTCCTCAAAATTGAGGAATGACTCTTTGTAAACCAAGAGAATTATTTGTTGATTCTCCACAATTGCCTTTTTCAATTCACTCCTTCTCGTAAAGAAATTCGCTTTCGACTTTTCTCTCCTTTCAAAAGACCCCTCTTCTTTTCTCTCATGTGGCTCCTCTCATTTTTTTCTCACGTTTAGCTACTTCACTATTTTCTCTCATGTTCTCTTGTCTCACATTTTCTTGCTTTCTTTTCTCTTCCTCATTTTTCATTTTAAGTTGATCCTCGTACACCTGTGCAGGTGTCAATGGTACCAATGTAATAGGTTTTCCCCCCTTGATCAAGCTATACCTATTTTTATACACATCATGTATTACCTTCCTATTATATTGTCATGGTCTTCCCAATAAAATGTGACCCGCATGCATGGATACTACATCACACATCACTTCATCACTATAACACCTAATTGAAAATTTTATCATCACCCTCTTACTCACCTTAACTTCCACACATTCATTTAACCATTACAATTTATAGGGTTTAGGGTGTCTAAGCATCATTAATCCTAATTTTTCAACCAAACTAGTGCTAGCTACATTAGTACAACTTCCACCGTCAATGATTAAGCTACATATCTTATTATTGATGTGACACCGCGTATGAAAAATATTTTCTCTTTGCAATTCCAAGTCATCAGCCTTGATTTGAGTGTTGAGAGCTCACCTCGTGACTAACAACTCACCCACAAATTAGCAAGCTCTGTATCCTGCCTATCCAACCTATCATATACATCCTCAAACAAACGTTCAAACCTACGAATCATCTCCTCAGACATGTTGATTTGATTATTGTTGTTGTTATTTTGTGCCGGTGTTGCTATTTCCTTGTCAAATATCCTAAAAATCTAAATTGTCTGCCTCACAATTTTTTTTCTCTCGTGTATCACTCAATTTAGGCTTTTCCCTCTATTATTCTCACCACTCTGTCTTTTTCCACTCAAAGCTTCCACCCAAGTGCTTCAAAGGGCAAAATAGAACTCCATCAAGAAATTAATCTAGTAGAATTCAACCGAAAATTGAGTAAATCCTTTTTGAAGTTTTAAAGACTCAAGACATAAGAATTGAATTGGATATGTGGAAAGAGTTTTAAATTCAAGAAAGTGTTTTTTGAATTTTATTACAAGAAACAAGGAAATTGCCGGGAATTTTTCGAGTTAACAATAATTATTATTATTTTTTTTTTTTCAACGTGAACAGTAACGAACAGTAAACTGATTTTTTTACTCGAGAATTCAACTACAAATCTGGAGAAACAAACGAAAACTGTTTTGGACGAAAATTGAGCCCAAAAACAACTTTTGAAATTTTGACAGAAGAAAAACGGATCAAAGACTCTATAGACGAAGAACGCTGAAATTAATTAAAACAAGACTCAAACAAAGAATGGAAAGGATATAACCTTAATTCGTTGGAGCCTGAGCTCTGATACCAAATGATGAGAATCCGAATAGATTAGAACTACCAAACCCACGTCGATTGATGAAGAACGCAAGAAATCCAATTGATCTTGGTTTGTAGATTTGATTCGAAATACTAATAAAAAACAATCAACAATTCGAACGAAACGTTGACCCCTTTTGAATTCGGTATTAAGAACTTCACCCAATGGATTGAACGCCACAAGATCGATTCTTGATAAGTTCAGTAAATTGTCCAATTAAAAACAAGGATTTTGAAGCCAAAGTTTGCCTCTTGAATTTAATTCACTCAAATAATAATAATGTCTAACCCTTCAATAATGAAGATACAAGTATTTATACTAACCTAGAATTAAGGTAATATTCATGCAAATAGAGTCCAAGAAAATTAAAATACCAAAAGGAATAAAATCTTAATTAAATTAGGAAGGTCTCGCAATTTCCCGAACTCAGCCTCGCGTTTGTTCCATGCGGCCGAGAGGTAGGAATCCATGCGACCGCATGGAAGACCTGTGTCACAGGTTGGAGGACTCTGTGAGTTACATGCGGTCGCATGTAACTTGTGCCATGCTGCCGCAAGGTAGGCGGCCAGCTTCCTCCACTTTAGCTACTTGTATCACTTGCTTCCATTTAATTTCAAACCTCGGTTCCTTCTTCAAACTTGTTCCTTGGGATGTTAAGAACCCCATTTCATCCATGGAAGCTTGAGCTAGTAAATCCATTGCTTACTTTATGCATTTTGTCCTCGAACGCGTCATTGGTCCACCTTCAACTACTAAAGGATCCTTCCTCGAGCTCGTCGTTGGTGAACTTGATCCCGTGCTCACATCATAGTTGGACCTGAAAAGTCTCAAAAAATGAGAAGTAAGGTTTGCTACATAACACTGCCGCTCGAGCAAAGTATTAACTATTAAGTCGGTCGAACGACGGCTTTATCGCTCAAGAGAAGTCTGGGCAAAAAGCGAGTGACGAGCTCTCTGTTCCAGTCGCTCGAGCAAAGTCTTAACGAAAGGCTAGCGAAATTTCGGCATGAAATCTTCCTTGTTCAAATCTCCAACTCGAATACTACCCTACCTCAACCAACTATACTATAGTACAATTTAGACCCCAACTTTTACACGTTCATTAAGTCCTTTTTGTTCATAGAATCGCCAATTACCATGTAGAACCTAACAATAAGGAACCCAATTATTATAATTTCTACTCAATTTCACTACCCTAGCGTAATTTTTACTATTTCAACTTAAATTACCTCTCACAAATCATCAATTAAGTTGTCAAAATTGACCTAGTCATTTTTTAGTTAGCTGTTTGGCACAAGAAGGAAGACCTTATAAGCAACAGCCCTACGTCTCCGATAAAAATCCTCAAAAGAAAAATCACCATAAGCAGTAGTTTGACATCTAGAAATCCAACTTGAACTAACCCCCACAATACAGGTGTCCAAAAAAGAATGATTCTACTGAAGATATTAACCGACACCTCGCTACAATGAAAGAGGCAATAGAACGTCTAACTAACAACGTTAGCAGAATGGAGAGAAACTAGGTCCACACCTCTTCCTAAGTCGATATTGAGGTAGAATCTCCAGCTCAAGAAAGAACCAGACAACCTTCTACCAGAAGAAGTCTTCACTTCTTAGGAGGAAAATTGTCCAAGAAAGACAGATAAGGTAAGAAACGGTCCTTCCAAAACAGAAAGGACTCATAAAAGGCTAGAAGTGCATTTAACATATTAGGTTTCCAACAATCACTATTGCTTAAGGGCAAGAAAACCAACATTTTTAAAGAAGACTGTCCAAAAATGACAAACCTCAGATGATATCGCATTATGACTGTCCTCTCTGGACTAAGGCTAAAGACACACTTCTGGTACTCAATCTACGAAAATGGACCTAGGACCTATAAATTATTCAGCTCATCCTAAAGATAAAAAGATGGACAAGAAACCCACACCTGAACGTAGAAAAGAAAAGAGAGATACAGACCGACCTCGCCTTACCTTGAAAGATTTCATCAATACCACCCTCTAAATATTTCTTTAGAGAAGGTATTCATGCAAGTAGGAGACAAGGAGTTCTTCCGCTAACCCCAACCCATTAAGAAAAACTTACTTGGAACAGATCAAAATAGGTATTGCTTGTTCCACAAGATGACATGTCATACACGGATGACTGTTGAAAACTAAAAGAAAAAATTGAATCATTAATCAGGCGAGGTCATCTGAGGAAATTTGTTGCCAAACCTAAGGAAGTACTTACGTTGTTCCCACCCGTCAGACTAAGCAAAGGCTAAAACTAGAATGCTGGTAGGAGGAAACCAATGTGCAGAAGGTTCCCGAAAAGAACGTCGGACACAAGCCAGGGATGCCTGGGTATGGTAAATGATGTAGGACAAATGACCTTGGATTTCGAAGAAAAACTGGACCGGCTGGCTACTAAAAAGGGGGTTTCGAAGAAAAGGGTATAATTTTTAGCTCGCGCGTCAGAATTTCTATTATAATATGTTTTTGGAAATGAGAAACGGCGCTTCATACCGTGACAACCAGGCTTATCCCGGTTGACATTATTTCCAAGTTAAAAAATGCAGTTTAAGGCGGGTCGCCGGGCGTTTGAAGTTTTTAGCATTTTTTCTATTTTTGCGTTTTATGTCTATTTTGGTCTTTTCGCTTAAATTAGGGTTTTTGGAGATTATTTAAACAATTTTGGTTTTAAAATAACGCAGTTTTTTATTTGAGTTCAATTTTTTCTTGTTAATTCTGTTTTTGTGCTTTGAGGATTTACGCTAGTAAATCTTTTGAACTTCCGTTTGCGTCAATAGAATTATAAAGTAGGTCTTCACAAACCTAGCCTCACTGCCTCCAAAGACTTAGAATGGTTCAGCTTCTCAGAAGAAAAATCCAAAGGAATGATGTAAAATCAAAGTGATGATTTGGTTATAACCATGCTCGCTGCTGGAATCTGCATAAGACAAACCCTTGTGGATAATGGTAGTTCCGTCAACGTGCTATACTAAAAAATCTTTTAAATGATGGAAATCGAGGAAAAATATTTACAGCCCTACCATAGAAGGATACAAGGCTTTACTAAAGATCCTATAGAAACCTAAGGTTAGATCGTCCTGATCGTCGAGCTTGGTGAAATACCCATCCAGAGAAGAATGATTGCTGATTTTGTGGTGGTCAACCTACCATCCAATTTCACTGCTATCTTGGGAAGATCCATACTCCATGAGCAAAAGGTTGCGATAGCAATTTATCAATAGTGCATAAACTTTCCTACCTCCAACAAAGTAGGTGTAAGTTCAAGGAGATCAAGCTGACACTCGATCCTACAACATTGACCCGCCTAGCTCAGGGGTACACATGCTCCGCAAAGGGTAGTACGGCCATCAAAGGACCGGTTGAAAAGACCCATCTTAGCTAGGGTTGAAAATAGATTGGATATGAATCATATTTGCCCAAATCTGATTCGATCTGTTAAGAATAATTATCCGATCTAATCCAATAATTCAACGGATACTTGATTGTTAAATCCATATCCGATTTGCTATGTTATCAGATATTCGATCCGATAACCTGATCCGAAATTGAAAAATTGGAAAAAAAAAAAAAAATTATTAGTCAACTTTTAAACCCTAGAATTAAAAGGCCCAGATAACTTTTCATCTAACTCTTTGTCCACCTATTTATAGATTGGCTCCTTTGGTTATTTAATTTATAAAGTAAATTAATTATTATTTTTTATCTTATTTGAATTAATAAAAAAATTATATCTCTTCAAATATTTAACAATTCATTTACCATAGCTCTATCAAGCCTGCTCCAAACCAAAAGTGTGCTCCCTAACAAATTTTTGGACCAAGTATAAAAGCATCCAATGGACCTCAAGTCCGTAATTCAATCAACAATTTGAAAAGTCCCTTATCTCAGACGGAGTAACCTCCACTCCGTTACATTTTTCATCATTCCTAAGTGCATTGTTGAAGTCCACAATAATCATCCAAGGTATGAACAATTCGCTCCAAAGTCCAATAAATTACTGCAAAGTGTCCTCCGAGGTAACAATAGAGTGAAAACCTTAAATGAAACTTATACAAATTGTGATAGAAGGTACCTTGTAAGTTACTTCCCACTGTATAACTTGTGGCGATACTTCCAACAGATTTTTAAGCCCACATGATAATGTGTTAACATTGTTCAATAAGCATGTGGGTGTGTGGTTCACCCTTCATTTGTCAGTTAGATAAGAAGAAAGCTGAAGGGACATAAATTGTGTCACCGACTACATACATTTTAATATATCCTTGCATTTTTTGTAATAGTTTTTTTTTTTTTTCTTCTCTTTTTACCCTTTTTGGCAATTTCTTGTTTCAAATCTTTTGTAAGTTCATAAACTCCGAACACAACTAGGAAAGCTGACAAATTATTATATGCATCACAAGTCTAATGAATATTAAATCAATGAATAATTAATTAAGGGTCTAACTACCACTACTTAGAATAATGATAAATAGCATTACTCTTGAAAACTTTAAATCATATTTTCTAAAATTTAAGACTTCAACCACAATTGGGAAGCTATTTGTTGTATTTATCAGTTAAAAATTATTTAATGTAAAAATAGGACCGAAGTTACTTTTGAAATAATTAGTTAAAGTTGAACGTGTATTGCACGTTATTCTAAAATGCTTTATAAGTGCAATAAAAATAATATTTGATACCAACTTGTTGGAGGGATTTGATAAGTCTCAAACGAACTAAAGAAAATTAAATTTAGGATTGAAATTTAAGAAAAAAAATTGCACTTTCAAAACTCAACTTATATGATTCAATTTTTTTTGTGATGATGAAATATTATAAATGAGTAACCTTTTTATTCTACATTTAGTACATAAGAATTAATTTTTAATACATATTAAAATTTCTAGATATATAAATAGAAATAAATTCAACTATAATAACTTTAGATTCATTGAGTATAGATTAATGTGGATGTTAATTAATTGAGAATTAATAACACAAAATTCACATATGACAAATATTTTGTAGTATTTATTATAAATTGAATAACGAAAAGTAAGACATTATTGAAATAATTGAATTATAATAGGATTAAAATTGTCCAAAAAATTATTCTCACTTGATATAATATTTAATACATTATAGATTAATGTATTTATATTTATTTTCGATCAACGAAAATATTATTTAGGTAATTAAATTTTTAACGCATAGTCATACATGTACAGTTAGGTTTGAAGATTTTATTCGAGCACTAAAATCAATTCCATTTGCTTAAAACTTCAATGTTTCTTGTTATGCTGTTATCCAAATCTCATTTTTCATTCTGTTTGTTCGAAACTCCAGAATTCTTGTAAGGAACAATTCGTTCAGCCATGGAAAAAGAAACATTGACAAGTCATGAAGTACCGGAGGTTAAAATTGCCGAGCAGGACGAGATAAATGTCGATCCATCTAAGGTAAATTTTATCTTTTTGTAACTATGCAAGTGTGCATGAATAAGTTGTGTTTCATAGAACAATATAAGAATCTTGATGGAGAATCAATATTTTGATCTTGTCTTGAATCCACACCTTAAATTCTTGTGTAAATTCTGAAATATCAACTAATCAAGAGTATTAATCGATTTAGATAATGTCTAGAACCTAGACGTGCACAGCAGAATTAAAAGTAACAATTAAAAGCAAAAAAATTACTTTTTAATTGTTTCTAGATGGTTAATCAATCGTGTCAATTTATCATATATTGAATTACCACAATTTGTAATATGAAAACAATAAAGACACCAAATTGATTACGGAGAAAACCCTTCGCAAAGAATCAAAAACTACGAGCACTTTGTCAATCAATAATTCGCTATAAACGAAACAACTTACAGTATGGTTCAGACCTAACTAGTCCTTAGTCTTCTCTGACCTTATTTTCCTATAGTCACCCTTAATCCTACTAGACAACGTGCTCCTCACACCAGATCTCGACTCCTGGAATATCACCTTGGCCCTCCTAGACTGTATGCTCCTCAAACCAGCTCTCCACCCCTGGTATATTACCTTAGCCCTCCTAAATTGTGTGCTTTTGCACTAGCTCCCAATCCCTAGTATTGTTTATCTCCGATGGATTAAATGGTTTGGTATTTGTTCAAAAGACTTATGTGTTTTGATCTTGTAGTTTTATATAAAACAATATGGCTTGATCAACAAAACATGTTTTGAACGAATTTATGGATCAAGTAATAAGGTGGTTGAATCTTGGAATCAATGAATGTTTTGGATCATCAAAGAATTGATCTCTATGGAATAAATATGATTCAACACACTTTGTGATGTTTATAGGGTTGTATATTTATAAAAGAAGTGTTCTGGATTGATTAGGAGTGAAAACCGTGTTTAAAGCAAACAAGGATTTATTGGAATTGAACCATCGCTCGAGCGTCAAGTGGGCGGCCAGCGATCACAGTTTGAGCTATCGTCAATATTTTTACCATAAATTTCTCTTCCGATATTCAATTAAGGTGATTCAGAATGTGTTGGAAATTAACTCAAATGGCTACAATTCTTCTAGAATAGAATTCTCAAATTCGAATTTTTTCCATGTAAAAAATACGTAGCAAGTTACGACTGCGAATTTGAAGCATAACTTGTGCAGCTTTTTTAACACCTTTTAGACTTCTAATTGTATTTCATTGATCATTTGTGATCTTCTTGAATATCTTTGATATCTTGTACTCCTTTAATACCTATACTATCAACCCCCAATTTTTTAACTTTAATTACAACTCAAATAACCTAGATTTTGGATAAAAACAAAGCAAATTATAAATAGGAGACCTAACAAAGTATCTTCAATTCCTTGCTAGCTTGACTTCTCTCTCAAAATTGTGATTAGGCCTCTTGTTCTTGATGAATTTTGTGATATGAATGTGTATAAAAAGGTTAGAGAGAGATCCCCCTAATGTTTCGTCCAAGTTCTGTATTTATAGGAAGCAAAATTAGGTAAAGAAACTCCCAAAATTGGTTTATAAAAGAGTTGTATTGAAATAAGGAAATTGATTCCTACTTGGCCGGATTTTTCCCATGCGTGAAGTTGCTCACGTGCCTCCGATTGTGTGAAAGGATGGCCTCTATGCGCGAGGTTAGGTAGATCTGAGAAGCTGTCAATATTTTTGTTATATATTTCTCGTCCGATATCAAATTGAGTAAATTTAAAGTACTTTAGAAATCTAACTTAAAGGGCTAAAATTATTCTAAAAATATCATGCTTCCAATTCGATTATTTATCATGCAAAAAGATCTTTCAATATGAGACTGAAAATCTAGAGCATAACTTATGTGTGTAGAAATTGATTTGTGAAAATACTTTGACAATATTTGACTTCTAATTACATCAATTGATCCTATGTGATCTTCAATCAACGTTTTGTATTCCGAATTAATTGAATATTTACATTTTGATCCCCCAAACTTTAAAGCCATTTTCGCTACTTTTGTCCAATTTCATCATTTTGCATCGAGTTTTACCTAACAAATGAAATAAATACATAATTATGTCATAATTCATTATAATTCATGACAATTAATCTCATTTAAGTGCTCAAATAATTGTACAAAATACACTTATTATGTAACAACTAGAAGTGTATAATATGTATTTAACCTAATTAAACACACAAATGTTTAGTATGTTCCCCTTGATAAGTACTTTAAACCCCTTGCAATCAACATAGTATAGTATCTCCAAGTCTTCTTTAATGCTTTCAAGAACTTCAAAAATTCTACACTTTCTTTTTTATCTCTATTTAATGTGTGGGCACTAACGAATGAATAATTTCTATCAATCATGGTCCCTGTCTGAGCCTCATTTTTTGGAATAAATAAAGTTTGCAATAATAACTTTTTAAAGATGTGCAGTTAAAAGGTATGAAAAAGTTTTGTATTTACATGTAAACTTATTTTAAATGAGAATATGTAGTTAAAAAGAAATTTTTAAAAAAATGATTTTTTTTTTTTTTTTTTTTTTTTTTTTTTTAAAGGGGGGCTCAAACAGGGGTATCATGTAAAGAAATCACATTATTATCACAACATGTCTGTTTTTCAAAAGATTTAGTTCAAGATATTTAATTGTGTAATCCTCATTAAATTATAATTCATTTGGAAACCAACGAAGGGACTTGAACGGACACAATTAATTTAAGCTTCAATTAATTAGTTATTAAAACAGTCAATTTTTGACCGTTTAAGATTACTCAATTAGTTTCGACTCTATCAACTAACGATGGATTTAGGCTCTCCTATAATGGACAGTACATTAACGGCTTGAATTTAGAAGTAGTGTCGTTACAAAAAAATGCGCATTTTTGTAATAACTCAAGTCTCTTGTGTGACCTTTAACTTACCCCAATTGGTACTAGAATTCATCTTAAATTTCTCATAAGTCAGATATCGTGGATTCGAATCTTGGGAGATACAACTAAAATATGAAAAGTAAGATGAGCTCAATCTCTTTCGAAGCAAACATTATGTAAGTTAACGATTGAGAATAAAGCTCAGATAATTACAAAAATACGCGTTTTTTGTAACGAGCTGAGCTTCGTGTACAAACCGTTGTATCATACGTACTGTATACTTTCGAAAAATCTGAACTCATCTTACCCCTCACAACTTTCTGTTGCATCCTTATGATTTGAACTTAAAACCTCCGTATTATGAGAGATTTAAATTGACTCATAAGATAGAGGTTTCGGGTTTGAATTTTGGGAATACGACATAAAATCGTAAAAGGTAAGATGATCTCACTCTCCAAAAGCGGACAATATATACAATATAACGATTTGGGCATAATAGTCATAACATTCAATTTTCTATAATCATGATAGTATTGAATCTTACTTGATCCTATCGAATAATATTTATTATTATCATTTTCTTTATTACTAAATTCTATATAAACTTTAATAAAGATAATACAACCTTATCAAAATAAAATGTTCGACTTTACTTAGTAGTCATGGACTAGCTTTGATCACTTTAGGGGGGGGGGGGGAAAAAAATAATAATAATAATAATAATAATAATAAATAATTGTCATCATCATATCTATACATAACAGCTTAAGTACTCAATTTATAATAGTATCCGTGACAAAGAAACCTTTTATTATTTGCTTAAATATTAATTGTATTTATATAATAATCAAATGACATAAAATAATATTTAATTGTTCAATATAGAATAACAAATTTGGACATATATCGCAACAATTTTATATTCAACAAAGAATTGGTTCAAAAAATGGTATGTCCCAATTTTTTGAGTTGAAATACAAAATAAGTTCGAGCAGCTAATGAATTCATGGTCTCAGGTTTCTTTCGTTGTATCAACCTATATGATATTGTACTAAGCATTTTCGTCGATAAAGCATCTTGTTCTTCCAGTTCTCTTTGAATGTGGTACGTGTTTCTTTGTTAATTTCATTTCAGGTTAAAGTAGAGGACATTGAAACAGCCCTTGATGGTGAATTCATTAAAATAGAGGAGTCGACTTTTCATATCACGGTCAAATCGAACTCCACAGCAGATGAAAAACTTGCACTGAAAAGCTTGTATAAGAAGATCGTAGAAAATCAGAAAGTAGAAGAGGCACTGAAGAGTACCACTGCCGAATTATCTACAGTTCAAGGGGAGTTGGAGCTTTCGAAATCACAAGTGCAAGAAGTGGAGCAGAGGCTAGCATCGAAGGAAGCTCGCATCAACGAATTGGCCGAAGAAGTGGGAATATCCACTGCTCAGTATTCCGACCTTGAGCTAGAACTGAAGAATGCAATGGACAAATGTGCTGAGCTTGAGGGACGAGCCAATACAATTCGCCAGCGCAGCACCGAACTTGAGGATCTAATGCAGATATCACAAGTAGAGGCAGCTGAGGCAGGTAAAAAAGTGAGCGAATTAGAGTTACTTCTTGAAACAGAAAAATCTAGGATCAAGGAACTTGAAGAGCAATGTGGGGCTGCAGAAGCAGAGTCCTTGAAAAGCAATGTGAAGGTTTCTGAACTTGAAGGACAACTTGAGGCTGTTCAAGTGAAAACTTCAAGCCTAGAGGTTGCATTGCAGGCTGCCACTCAAAAGGAAAAAGAACTGACCGAGCACTTGCATGTTACCACAGAGGAGAATAGAAATTTAAAAGACACATCGAAAACCTCAAATGAGAAGCAATCTGAAGCTGAAAATCATTTTGAGATTTTGAGGAATGAATTGAGTATTTCTCAACAGAAATTGGAGAGCGTCGAAAATGACCTCAAGGCTGCAGGAATGATGGAAAAAGAAGTTATTGAGAAGCTCAAGTCAGCCGAGGAGCAGTTACAGGAACAGGGAAAAGTGTTGGAGAAAGCTACTGCGAGAAGCATAAAGCTTGAGTCATTACACAGAACTCTAACGAGGGACTTAGGGCAGAAACTCCAAGAAGCATTAGCTAATTTCACCAGAAGAGATTCTGAGGCAAAATTTTTAAAAGAGATATTAACGAGTCTTGAAGATCAAGTTAAAAGTTATCAAGAGCAGCTAGCTGAAGCAAATGAAAGATATGCAGCTGCGAAGGAAGAGCTTGATCAGATTGTACTGAAGCTTGCTTCTTCTAAGAATGCCAATGAAGACTTGAAACAAAAGATTTTGGATGCAGAAGGTAAAGCTCAACAGTGTGTTGCAGAGAAGGAATTGTTAGCCAACACCAACTTACAGCTCAGTAGACAGGCCAAAGAACTTGACAAAAAGTTGAATTTGGCTCTTTCTGAGAAGGAAGTCTCTGATAAGCAGCTCGCTTCTCACATGAACACTATCACTGAATTAACAAAGCAGCACTCAAGAGCCATTGAACTTCGAATAGCAGCCGAAGCCCGCATTTCAGGAGCAGAAGCACAGTTGAAAAGAGAAGTTCAAGAAAAATCAGAGCTTACTCAAGAACTGGCTTCATCTAAGTCCAAGTTAAGTAATTTGGAAACCAAACTGTCATCTGTTTCTTCTGAGAAAAATAATGCAGTTCAAAAGCTTCGGTCTACAGAAGAAGAAAATGAAAAAATGAGAAAGAAACTCGGGGTTAGTACTCTAGCACAATATATATCTCAAAAAAATCCCCATCAATTAATGGTTTTCTTATTTTACGTCAAATTTTGTGTATTAAAATTGTTAAAAGTTATATTTTTGAGAAATAACTTAGAGGTTGATCTTCTTGTAGGAGAAAGGCGACTGCAACATCCAGTGATTAATGATCTGAGAGTTTGAAGATGAGGAGTCACATGACGTGAATCCTAAACTTCAAAGTTTGTTGAAAACTTGATTTATTGAGTAATTGACTTGTTTGAAACTTGATCTTGTATTGTGATAGAATGTGGAAGAGTCGAAGCTCTTCTATTGCGGAAGTTTAAACTTTGATATCTTAATAAATGTATGAAGAAATGCATGATGGATCCTTCTACAGGATAACCATCTTCTTATGAAGAAAACATTGGATCCAGGGATTGCAAGGAGCTGTTTAAACAATATTTCAGCATGACAAAAATGAGTTCAATAACTCAACGAACATGTGGTTTCAAATGTGGGAAAGAAGGCAGTGAAGATCAACAATAAAACATCAACATAAATAAGATAAAACATAAAAGTATAAACATAAAACACATATACATTCTGCTGGTTTTCACCAGCAGAAGTGAAGAGGAAAAAATGCTTTAATGTCTACATCTTTGATTATATTTCTTGTGTGTACATTAAGCTCCACAATGGAGTATATATATATATATATATATATATATATAGAGAGAGAGAGAGAGAGAGAGAGAGAGAGAGAGAGAAAATCAGGTAGAGATTTCACCAACCACTAGACCACTTGCCTAACTTCCCTTAGGCTAGTACATGCTTAAATATAATAACATTTTCATCACAAATCTAGTTGAATTTCTACCAAACTAGACAACTAAAATGGAAACCACAAAATTTACAATTTATTTGTTTGACAATGATAAGTGTGCGTTTACACACTTATTGGGCACTTATTGAATTATAATTATAGATGAAATTGAGCATATTCTATGCATAATTATGTATTATTTGATTTTATAGGCTAAAACCCCGAAAAGACGGAGAACGAAACGAAATGGAGTGAAAAAGGACTTCAATTGCACAAAAATGTGAAGTTGAGGACTGAAATGCACTTGACCAAAAGATGGAGGGCTTTGACTGCAATTTGGTAGGGGCTTAAATGTAATGAAGATCAAAGTCTGAGGACCAAATTGTACGAGATTAAAGATGAGGGACCTGACGTGCAATTATGGAAGGACTGAATTGCAAAATATTTTATTGGTTTGAGCCATGCGGTCGCATGACTCATAACCATTCGACCGCGAGGCTTGGGCAGAGACTTAAGTCTCTGCCTTGTTTCTTCCATGCGGCCGCATGGATTTGTACCATGCGGCCGCATAGAGTAAAAAGATTTAAGGCGGTTTAATTTTCGGTCAAACTTGATTTTGATCCAACTTACAATATTTTCCTATTGTTTATTGATTGATATTTTAGGATATTTTTGTTGTGTCCTAAAATATCTCTTTTAACTATATTATTATATTATCCTATATATATGTAATAGCTCTCTCATTTCACACACTCCCCCTTGCTAGAAACTCCATTTTCTCTCTAGTTCTAGTTAGTTTCTCTCTTTCTTTTTTATCTTTAAGTTTTAATTCTATTAGTGTTCTTAGTTTTGAGAGTTTTTGATTAGTATAACAAGGAGGTTTAATCAAGAATCCTTGAAGAAACATTGGAGGAGTGCAAATTCATACCAAAAAGGATTATATCTTTCTTTTTGTATTTCTCCATTATTTTTCAAGCTTTGTCATGCATTGTATACACAAATCTCTTTGTTATTATCTTAATATGTTGAGCTAAATATTTTGCGTTGTAATTTATGTAGTAGCTTAACCAAGTTTCATTAATATTTTTACATGTTTTGAATGATGCATTTGTTATCAAAATCATGGTGTATTAAGTATTATGTTTGATTTTTCCTTCATTTACTTGATCTCTAAATGATGTGTTAAGTGGTTGGGGTAATTATTGAGAAATTGTTACACTAACTAGACCAAAATAATTAATGCCCTAAGTTGTGTAGTATACTATGCTTGTTTAGGTGTATAGAGATATACACCTACCTTAGGTGACCCTTTGAGTATTTTCACAACAATTTAATGCAGTCGGTTAAGTCTTACTTGGCATAGAAATATCGTGGAGGGGCTTGATTGATTAGTGTTAATTTCACTCGAGAGAGGTTATTGACTAAATTTGGAGAATCGGGTCTAACTTTGTATTTTGGTAATTTGCATCTCCGCGTTGTTGGTTTAATATTAATGAAACGACGGTTAAGCGAAATCATAAATTGCAACCTCTTTTAAATAAAAAACCCTACAGCTTTCTAAATTGTTATTTCAAGTTTTTAATCAAATCATTTCTTTATCGCTTTTCAAGTTTAAAAATGTGTGTGTCACTTTCGTTAATTTAAATCCACATACTTGTAATTTAGATTAACACTCTTCGTGGGATCGATATTCAGACTCTAAAAGTCCACTGTATTACTTGTTCACGACCCGTGTGCTTGCGGTGTAATTTTTAGCGAACAGACAACAAAGTGTCAATACCCAACATATTGGACTTTGAGACTTGAATTTGCTTTGATTTGAAGAAGACTTTGATTTTCTTGGTGTTCCCGAACTTAGGCTAAGATAGTATCTTCTCTTCTACTGAACCACACTCAATCTTCTCGCTTGCTTGTTCCAAATTTATTTGCTTGATTTTAGATTACTTCTATTTTGTGGAATTGTCTGTGATTTTTTGTTTTTGTTTGCAATCATCTTTGATCATAATGTCGGTGCTTGAACATTTTTTATTCATGTCATATAGCATCTCCCACGTCCATAAACGTCACTCTTCTTCGACCAAATCCCCTATCAAAACATGTTGGAATTTACTGGCTTGTATGCAAGTGGACTCGACATCACGTGATTCCTTTTCACGTGGAAACACGAGGATGTAATTGGCATTGATTCGAAGGTTAGTTGTCAACATTTAATGATTGACCCTAAGACAACCCCTCATCGGTAGAAAATGAGGGCCCTCAACCCTGGAAAGTATGAAGCATTCAAGGATGAAGTGAAAAAATTAATAGACAATCGATTCATTTAGGAATCAATTTATTTGAAATGGATGTCAAACATTGTCCCTATTTAAAAAAAAAAAAAAAAAAAAAAATAGGAAATGGAGGATGTGCGTAGATTTTTCCAATCCTAATCAAGCCTGCATTAAGGACATTTTTCCACTTCCACGAATAGATCAGCTCATTGATTCTACTGTTAGACACGAGCTATTGAGCTTCATGGATGCCTACTCAAGGTATGACCAGATCCCAATACATTCAATGGACAAAGAGCATGCATCATTTATAACAGACAAAGGTCTCCATTGTTATAAAGTGATGCCATTTGAGCTGAAAAATGTCAAGGCCACCTATCAAAAACTGGGTAAGAAAATGTTCGCCGACCTTATTGGAAAGACAATGGAGGTGTATATGCATGTCATGTCGATGAAAATCTTGAAGGTAGAGGATCATGTCAAACACCTTGACAAAGCCTTTTGAATGCTATGAAGGTATAGGATGAGACTTTATCACCTCAAATGCGCCTTCCGAGCTTTAGGGAATTTTTTAGGCAACATTGTCAATCAAAGACGCATTAAGGCCAACCCTAAAAAGATCCTGATCAAGAAAATGTCACCTCGAAAAAAAGAGAGGTATAGAGTCTTAGAGGACATGTAACAACCTCGAGTTGTTTCGTCTCAAACGCAACAGATAATGCCTTCTATTCTTTAAGATTCTAAAAGAATGAAACAAATTCCAATAGACAGAGGAGTGCAAAGTAGCCTTACAAGAGTTGAATTAATTTTGATATTTTTGAAATGTTCTTCAATCGGCCCTTATGGTTGTTGAAATTCATGTTCATAATTTTAAACTTTTCATCCACATCTTTGAAGATTTGAACCTGGCTAGCAGGTTTTCTTGCATTGTTCTTGAATATTCAAATTTTTTTTATGTAGGTTTTTACTTCTTTGCATAAAGATTTTAAATTGTTCTTTCCCTTGTTTGAAAAATTCAAGGGGCGACCAAATGATGGTTTCTCTCACTAACTTGAGAACATCCCTCTCAGACTCCCTAACTAACTGAGAGCTCTTTCTTAATTCTAACTAAGACACCATTTTTTATTTTATGGATGGTGTTGCATGACTTTTTTTAATTAGTAGAATGATTTATCTTGTTAATTTCATAAATTAACAAGTATACCTTTCATATGGCAATGTGAGCAATTTGCTACCTGTGATTTTGCGAGAAGTCCATCGAACCTTATCATTTAGAGAAAGGAGAAATCGTACAAGTTTTCGTAGGTGAACCTTCTAAATGATTGTTGTCAAAACCTACAAATCAAACTCGTAAACATGTTCTAACTTATAGGTGATACAACATTGGAACAACTTACTTTGTTGTCCCACGTTGAAGCCTCATTTCCGTCCAAGTGTTGAAGAATAAAAACCTAAATATTACGACATGCAGCCTAAAAGATCTTACGAGCTTTTACACTAAAATTGATACATTAGACTTATAAAATTAGTGCGCTCTTAAGTTAGTATCCTTTTTCGTATACCCTTATGTCCCTTAGATTGCAAATTAGTCCCTTTTTGTGCAACACGAAAAGTATGCTCATTCTTTAACAAAATTAATAAGATAAATGGCTCTACCAACTAAGAACAACTATGCACCATCACCCATAGAATTAAGAATGAGATTTTAGTCAAAACCAAGAAATAACTCTCTCAGTCAGCCAATGAGTAAAAGAGAGATGCTCTCAACTTCATGTGAGAAACGCTCACTTTGTCGTCCCTCTAGCTTTTAAGGAATTAATAGTTGTTAATTCAAACTTTACCTCTCCTTTTGGTGAATTTTAAATTAATTTTCATATTCTTGAAGTGTTCTTCAATCGGCCCTTACGGTTGTTTAAGTTCATGTTAAAAAATTCAAAATTTTCATCCACATCTTCAAAGATTTGAACTTGGCTAGCAGGTTTTCTTGCATTGTTCTTGAATATCAATTTTTATTTATGAAGATTTTTATTTCTTTGCGTAAAGATTTCAAAATTTTCTTCCCCTTGTTTGAATTTTTGAAAAATTCAAGCTACGACCAAATGATGGTTTCTTTCACTAAATTGAGAACATCTCTCTCAGACCCCCTGACTGACTGAGAGCTATTTCTTGATTCTGATTAAGACAACCTTTTTCACTCAATGGATGGCGTTGTATGACCTTTTTAATTAGTAGAACTATTTATCTTGTTCATTTCATTAACTACCAAGCATACCTTTCGTACAACTACGTGAACAATTTACTGCTTGTGATTTCGTGAGAAGTCCAACGAACCTTATCATTTAGAGAAAGGAGAAGTAGTATGAAGTTTTCATAGGTGGACCTATAGAAAGATTATTGTCAAAGCCTACGAATTTCATTAGACTAAACATGTTCTAATTATATGAGAGACAACATTGGAATAACTTACTATGTTGTCACACATTGGAGCCACATTTCCCACCAAATGTCGAAGAACAAAAAATGAAATATTACGGGACGTAGCTAAAAGATGTTACGAGCTTTTTATACTAAAATTGATACATCAGATTTATAAAAATTGTGCGCTCTTAAGTTAATATCCCTTTTCGTATGACCTTGATATCCTTTAGAATGTGTACATCATGCTAAATTATTGCAAATTAGTCATTTTTTGTGCACAAGCTGCAAAATGTTTGCACTAGTTTGACGTGATGGTGCATTCATGTGACATGATGATCTTGTATTATTGGGTTCATGTCCACGATTGGTGCCACGATGTGCATTCTCACGTACCTTCATATACCTGGGATGCTGCCTTCGTGCACTGAATGTACTTTAGTTGCTGCTTTTGTGTGTCTGTCCTTCTTGTGGTTGTACACGTTATTGCCTTAGTGACTGTACCCCTAACTGTAGACGATGTTGCCTTCGTGCGCCTTAAAGTCCTGAAAAAAAATCTTAAAGTGTACATCCCTGATACGACATGCACACGATGTTGCCTTTACGTCCCAAAAATGCTTGAGAAAACCTTGAGATGTCCTAGGATCCTTGACATTTCCTACCTTTGTGTGCTTGCGTCATGTCGTGGCCCACACACGTTGCTAACTCAGAGTGCAACACGAAAGGTACGCTCATTCTTTAACAAAATTAATCAGATAAATAGCTCTACCAACTAAGAATGACCATGCACCATTACCCATAGAATTAAGAATGAGATTTTAGTCCAAATCAAGAAATAACTCTCTCAGTCAGCCAATGAGTTAAAAAGATGCTCTCAACTTCATGTGAGAAACGCTCACTTTGTCGTCCCTTTAGCTTTTAAGGAATTTTTAGTTGTTAATTCAAACTTTATATTTCCTTTAGGTGACTTTTGAATTAATTTTCATATTTATTAAGTGTTCTTCAATCGGCCCTTGCGGTTGTCGTAGTTCATGTTCATAAATTCAAATTTTTAATCCCTATCTTCGGAGATTTGAACCTGGCGATAAGATTTGCTTGCATTGTTCTTGAATATTCAAATTTTTTATGTAGATTTTTACTTCTATGCATAAAGATTTCAAAATTTTCTTCCCCTTGTTTGAAAAATTCAAGGTACGACCAAATGATGGTTTCTCTCACTAAGTTGAGAACATCTCTCTCGGACTCCTTAACTAACTGAGAGCTCTTTCTTGATTCTGATTAAGATACCATTTTTCACTCTATGGATGGTGATGTATGACCTTTTTAATTAGTAGAACGATTTATCTTGTTAATTTTATTAACTAATGAGGATACCTTTCGTATGGAAATGTGAGCAATTTGCTGCCTGTGATTTCTCGAGAAGTCTATCGAACTTATCATTTAGAGAAAGCAGAAGTCGTACCAAGTTTTAGAAGGTAGACCCGTGGAAAGATTATTTTCAAAGCCTATGAATTTCATTGGACTAAACATGTTCTAAGTTACAGAAGAGACAACACTGGAACAACTTACTATGTTGCCCCAGGTTGGAGCCTCATTTCCGACCAAGTGTTGAAGAACAAAAAACCCAAATATTATGGCATGTAGCCTAATAGATGTTACGAGTTTTTTATGCTAAAATTAATCCATCATATTTATAAAAATTTTGCGCTCTTAACTTAGTATGCCTTTTCGTATGCCCTTGGTGTCTCTTAGATTGTGTACATCATGCTAAGTTATTGCAAATTAGTCCTTTTTTGTGCACAAACTGCAAAATTTTTGCACAAGTTTGACGTGTTGGTGCATTCATGTGAAATGATGATATTGTATTATTGGGTTCATGTCCACGATGCACGTCATGGTGCCACGATGTGCATGCTCACGTACCTTCGTACACCTGAGGTGCTACCTTCGTGTGCTGAATAAACTTTAGTTGCTATTTTTGTGTGTCTGTCCTTTTTGTGGCTGCACATGTTGTTGCCTTAGTGCCTATATCCCTGACCTGTAGACGATGTTGCCTTCGTGCACCTTAAAGTCCTAAAAAAATCTTATGTATACATCCCTGACACGACATGCACACGATGCTGCCTTTACGTCCTAAAAATGCCTGAAAAAAACCTCGAGATGTCCTAGGATCCTTGACATGTCTTGCCTTTGTGTGCTTACATCTTGCCGTGGCCCACACACTTTGCTACCTCAGAGTGCAGCACGAAAGGCAAGCTCATTCTTTAACAAAATTAATCAGATAAATGGTTCTACCATTTAAGAACGACAATGCACCATTACCCATAGAATTAAGAATGAGCTTTTAGTCCAAATCAAGAAATAACTCTCCTAGTTAGCCAACAAGTTAAAGAGATGCTCTCAACTTCATGTTAGAAACGCTCACTTTGTCGTCCCTTTAGCTTTTAAGGAATTTTGTATTTGTTAATTCAAACTTTACATTTCCTTTTGGTGACTTTTGAATTTATTTTGATATTTATTAAGTGATCTTTAATCGGCCCTTACGATTGTCAAAGTTCATGTTCATAAATTCAAATTTTTCTTTGCCATCTTTCGGAGATTTGAACCTAGCGAGCAGATTTTCTTACATTGTTCTTGAATACTCAAATTTTTTTATGTGGATTTATACTTCTATGCGTAAAGATTTCAACTTTTTCTTTCCCTTGTTTGAAAAATTCAAGGGATAACCAAATGATGGTTTCTCTCACTAAGTTGAGAACATCTTTCTCGGACTCCCTGACTGACTGAGAGCTATTTCTCGATTCTGATTAAGACACCATTTTTCATTCTATGGATGGTGCTACATGATCGTTTTTAATTAGTAGAACGATTTATCTTGTTAATTTCATTAACTAACGAGCATACCTTTCGAACGAAAACGTGAGCAATTTGCTGCCTGTGATTTCGCAATAAGTCCAATGAACCTTGTAGTTTAGAGAAAGGAGAAGCCGTACAAAGTTTTCATAGGTTGACCTATGGAAAGATTATTGTCAAAGCCTACGAATTTCATTGGACTAAACATGTTCTAACTTATAGGTGAGACAACATTGGAACAACTTACTATGTTGTCTCACGTTGGAGCCTCATTTCCGACCAAGTGTCGAAGAACAAAAAATGAAATATTACGGCATGTAGCCTAAAAGATATTACGATCTTTTTATACTAAAATTGATACATTAGATTTATAAAAAATGTGCGCTCTTAAGTTAGTATCCTTTTTCGTATGCCCTTGAAGTCCCTTAGATTTGTACATCATGCTAAGTTATTGCAAATTAGTCCTTTTTTTGTGCACAAGTTGCCAAATTTTTGCACTAGTTTGATGTGTTAGTGCATTCGTGTGACATGATGATCTTGTATTATTGGGTTCATGTCCACGATGCTCGTCATGGTGCCACGATGTGCGTGCTCTCGCACCTTCATATAGCTGAGATGGTACCTTTGTGTGCTGAATTTGCTTTAGTTGCTGTTTTTTATCATATGTCTTTCTTTTAGCTGCACACATTGTTACCTTAGTGCTTGTATCCCTGACCTGTAGACGATGTTGCCTTCATGCACTTTAAACTCCTGAAAAAATCTTAAAGTGTACATCTTTGACACAACATGCACACGATGCTGCCTTTATGTCTCAAAAATGCCAAAGAAAACCTCGAAATGTGCTAGGATCCTTAATGTATCGTGCCTTTGTGTGCTTGTGTCTTGTCGTGGCCCACACACATTGCTACCTCAAAGTGCAACACGAAAGGTATGCTCATTCTCTAACAAAATTAATCAGATAAATGGCTCTATTAACTAAAAACGACCATGCACCAGCACCATAGAATTAAGAATGAGCTTTTAGTCCAAATCAAGAAATAACTCTCCTAGTCAGCCAACTAGTTAAAGAGATGCTCTCAACTTCATGTCAAAAACACTCACTTCGTCGTCCCTTTAGCTTTTAAGGAATTTGTATTTGTTAATTCAAACTTTACATTTCCTTTTGGTGACTTTTGAAATAATTTTGATATTTATAAAGTGTTCTTCAATTAGCCCTTACGGTTGTAGAAGTTCATGTTCATAAATTCAAATTTTTCTTCGCCATCTTTCTGAGATTTGAACCTGGGGAGCAAATTTTCTTGCGTTGTTCTTGAATTTTTTTTATGTAGATTTATACTTCTATGCGTAAAGATTTAAAAAATTTCTTCCCCTTGTTTTAAAAATTCAAGGGACGACCAAATGATGGTTTCTCTCATTAAGTTGAGAACATCTCTCGGACTCCCTGATTGACTGAGAGCTCTGTCTCGATTCTGATTAAGACACCATTTTTTATTCTATGGATGGTGCTGCATAACCTTTTTAATTAATAGAACGATTTATCTTGTTAATTTCATTAACTAACGAGCATACCTTTCGTACGGCAATGTGAGCAATTTGCTGCTTGTGATTTCACGAGAAGTCCAACGAACCTTGTCATTTAGAGAAAGAAGAAGTTGTACAAAGTTTTCGTAGGTGGACCTATGGAAAGATTATTGTCAAAGCACGTTGGAGCCTCATTTCCGACCAAGTGTCGAAGAACAAAAAACGAAATATTACGGCACGTAGCCTAAAAGATGTTACGAAATTTTTATACTAAAATTGATACATCACATTTATAAAAATTGTGCGCTCTTAAGTTAGTATCCCTTTTCGTATGACCTTGATGTCCATTAGATTGTGTACATTATGCTATGTTATTGCAAATTAGTCATTTTTTGTGCGCAAGTTGCAAAAGTTTTGCACTAGTTTGACGTGTTGGTGCATTCATGTGACATGCTGATCTTGTATTATTGGGTTCATGTCCACGATTGGTGCCACGATGTGCATTCTCACGTACCTTCATATACCTGAGATGCTGCTTTCGTGCGCTGAATGTGCTTTAGTTGTTGTTTTTGTGTGTCTGTCCTTCTTGTGGCTGCACACGTTGTTGCCTTAGTGCCTGTACCCCTGACCTGTAGATGATGTTTCCTTCGTGCGCCTTAAAGTCCTGAAAAAATCTTAAAGTGTACATCCCTAACACGACATGTACACGATGCTGCCTTTACATCCTAAAAATGCCTAAGAGAACCTCGAGATGTCCTAGGATCCTTGACATGTCTTGCCTTTGTGTGCTTACGTCATATCGTGGCCCACATACGTTGCTACCTCAGAGTGCAACAGAAAGGTACGCTCATTCTTTAACAAAATTAATCAGATAAATTGCTCTACCAACTAAGAATGACCATGCATCATCACCCATAGAATTAAGAATGAGCTTTTAGTCCAAATCAAGAAATAACTCTCTCAGTCAGCCAATGAGTTAAAGAGATGCTCCCAACTTCATGTGAAAAATGCTCACTTTGTCGTCCCTTTAGCTTTTAAGGAATTTTTAGTTGTTAATTCAAACTTTACATTTCCTTTGGGTAACTTTTGAATTAATTTTCATATTTATTAAGTGTTCCTCAATCGGCCCTTGCGATTGTTGAAGTTCATGTTCATAAATTCAAAATTTTCATCCCCATCTTCAGAGATTTGAACCTGGTGAGCAGATTTGCTTGCATTGTTCTTGAATATTCAAAGAAAATTTATGTAGATTTTTACTTCTATGCATAAAGATTTCAAATTTTTCTTCCCCTTGTTTGAAAAATTCAAGGGACGACCAAATGATGATTTCTCTCACTAAGTTGAGAACATCTTTCTCGGACTCCTTGACTGACTGAGAGCTCTTTCTTGATTCTTATTAAGATACCATTTTTCATTCTATGGATGGTGATGTATGACCTTTTTAAATAGTAAAACGATTTATCTTGGTAATTTCATTAACTAATGAGCATACCTTTCGTACGGAAACGTGAGCAATTTGTTGCCCGTGATTTCTCGAGAAGTTCATCAACCTTATCGTTTAGAGAAAGAAGAAGTCATACAAAGTTTTAGAATGTGGACCTATGGAAAGATTATTGTCAAAGCCTACGAATTTCATTGGACTAAACATGTTCTAACTTATAGAAGAGACAACACTGGAACGACTTACTATGTTGCCCTACGTTGGAGCCTCATTTCCGACCAAGTGTTGAAGAACAAAAAACCCAAATATTATGGCATGTAGCCTAAAAGATGTTACAAGCTTTTTATGCTAAAATTAATACATCATATTTATAAAAAATTTGCACTCTTAAGTTAGTATGCCTTTTCGTATGCCCTTGATGTCCCTTAGATTGTGTACATCATGCTAAGTTATTGCAAATTAGTCCATTTTTGTGTAAAAGCCGCAAAATTTTTGCACTAGTTTGACGTGTTGGTGTATTCATGTGAAATGATGATCTTGTATTATTGGGTTCATATCCACGATTCACGTCATGGTGCCACGATGTGCATGTTCACGTACCTTCATATACCTGAGATGCTACCTTCGTGTGCTAAATGTGCTTTAGTTGCTAGTTTTGTGTGTCTATCATTCTTGTCACTGCACTTGTTGTTGCCTTTGTGCTTGTATCCCTGACCTGTAGACGATGTTGCCTTCTAACCTGTAGACAATGTTGCCTTCATGTACCTTAAAGTCCTAAAAAAATCTTAGGTGTACATCACTGACACGACATGCACACGATGTTGCCTTTACGTTCAAAAAATGCCTGAGAAAACCTCGAGATGTGCCAGGATCCTTGAAATGAGATATTATGTCCACTATGACGTTAGTACGGTGTAACTCATAGGTCGAATTATCTTTAGGTATTCTCTAAATTTAACTTTGCCCAAAATTTTAACTAGCCAAAAATTTCAAGAATTTTATTTGGATAATATAATTTTCTCTTCAATTTGTTTTGGAAATTTAATTTAGTATCCAATTATAATTATAAAGTTAGAGGGTAACCGAACTCCGTTGTTAAGTCCTAAATCAATGATCGTTGCTTCAAGGCTTGGCGGATTGGAAATTGGGGGATCGGATCATTAGTAGACAATATACTCTACAATCAAGAAGAGCGAAATGATAGTCTAAAATAAATATGTGGAACTTAGTACATGGGAGGGACATGATGTGATAACAGTCAAAGAACTTTCAAAGATAATGTCAATCATGCTTATCGAAATAATGCAAAAAACGCTAGATCAAAAATAATTTCAAGGATTTTACGTTGATATTATAATTTCCTTTTCAATTTCTCACTGTCAAATTTAATTTAGTGTCAATTATAATAATAAAGTTAGAGGATAATCAAACTCTAATGTTAAGTCTCAAATCAACGAACGTTGCTTCGAGGCTTGGCAAATTGAAAATTAGAGGATCAGACTATTTGTAGTCAATATATTGTACAATCAAGAAGAGAGGAAAGATAGTCCACGATGAATATGTGGAACACAATACATGTGAGGAACTCGATGTGGTACCAGTTGAAGAACTTTCGAGGATAACGTCATTGATGCTTATCGAAATAATACAAGCAATTTTATATCGAAGATAATTTCAAGAATCTTATCTTGATAATATAATTTTCTCTTCATTTTCTTTAGAATATTATAACGAAATCAAACTCGAGGCTTGAGGAATTCAGAATTGGAGGATCAAGCTATTTGTAGACATTGTGGATTATAAAAATCAATTAGTACGACCAAGTCATGTATTTGAAACATGATTGACTTGTCGTGCAATTAGGGGTGGGCGTGGGTTGGGTTGGGTCGATTTTTTTTCCAACCCAAACCCAACCCAACTTGGTCGGTTTGATAAAAAATCAACCCAACCCAACCCAATTATTGATTTAAACCCAACCCAACCCAACCCAACCCAACCCGATCAAAATCGGTTTGGGTTGGGTTGGTCGGGTTGGGCTTCGGCCCAATCAAAATTAGATTCGATTTATTTGTTAAATTTGGATAATTTTTTAGAATTTGAAATTACTTGAAAATTTACGCCTTTTAAACACACATATAAGGAATTCTTTCTAAAATATAATGTATAAATAAGTTTAAAATTTAAGAAGCATTTTTTTTTACAATTTTTTGAAATTCAATCACTTCATTATCATGTCTTTAATTTTTATTTTAACGTCAAATGACATTCATTTTAAATAGTGTTCATGTGAATCGGTCTATGTGAAAAAAATTGACATTTATATATTATAAATTATTATCTTATCTTTACTATTAAGTCTATTTAATTTATTTTTTTAATCTTATATATTAATTTTTTGAATTCATCGGATTGGGTCGGGTTGGGTTGGGTTTTAATTCATAACCCAAGACCCAACCCAACCCAACCTTAAATTCAATTTTTCAACCCAACCCAATTGAACTTAAAAAATCAACCCAAACCGATCGGTTTGGGTTGGGTTGGTCGGGTTGATCGGGTTGGTCGGGTTTTTGCCCACCCCTACGTGCAATCCACAATACGTAATCCACAATACGTTACTAAATAACGATTTTTGCTATTGATTTTAATAATTTTATTAAATATAACTATTCCATAAAAAAAATCAATTTTTTTTTCTTATTAATCCATTTGTAATTGATTTGTCATCTAGTACCAACTGATTTTAAAAAAAAGTTTAATACTTTAGATATAAGTTTTATTAATTTATGCAAATTAATCCAACTGTAATTTATTATTTCATATTTATATTTTTATCTATACAACCCCTATTTGATTCCCCTTTTTCTTAAACTTAATTTTTCATTATCTTCTTTTTAACCACATAAGGTTCCGTTTGGTACCCATTTTTCCTCCATAAAAATGAAAAATATGACAATTATCAATAACATTCAGCCACCATTTTTTGCTTTCTATTTCTTGTATGGGGTCATGTCGGTTATATTTTTCATTCTCATTCTACAAAGAATGAGAATCAAACATGGCTTTAATAAAATAATATCACACACAAATCCAAATTTTTTTCTTAATTTTTAACTACACATTCTCCGTTAATCAATTATTCAAAATGCATTCTTTCCCCCCCAAAATAGAAATCAAACAGGGCTATGATATTTTTTCCTTAAAAATTAAACAAAAATGTGTAAAGAACCAAGCCAAAGCCAGCGTCTCCCCCAAAATCCCTTCCAAAATATCAACTTTTCCTTTCCAATTCCACCGCCAATTTCCAATCACTTCCCGCTCGTTTTCTCCCTCCTATTTTTTCCAAAAGAATTTCATTCTCTTCCTGCTCATTTTTTTCACCAAATATCACTTACTTAGAGACCTACTCATTCTGTAGAGCAAATATCTACAGCGTTTTCTCACCGTTCCTTCTCAAAACTTAAATTGAAATTCACTTGAATTGAAAGATGTCTCGTCGAGTAATATGAAGTTCCATGCCTAGGGTTCCCAGGTTGCAAGATGAGGAGGACAATGGCTGGACCGAGACTGGTATGAGGATACTGATATATCTCTTTCTTCAGAGGACAATGATAGACCTGATGGTAGGAAAAGGAACCATGGTACTAATGGTTGTTCGATGAATCTGGAAGAACTCCTTTAACTATGGGAGACGATAGGTATCCATTCAAACTTTTTTTAGTTTATATTGAATGCGAAATGATTTCACTTTCTTAAAACTGACTAAACAAGATGTATTTTTTGCACTGCTTGTGTAGTTAATGATTTATGCTTAACTATTTTAACCATTGAAGTAAATGAATACCCCTTCATGAATTTTTCTTGGTAATTTTCATACATTTAGAAGAAATCACTATGTAAAAGTACATAATTCAGTTTTTATCTCCTATATTTTGACTAGTTGTATAGATCAGAAGGTCTGGGTTCTGCGCAACCTTATTGACAAAAGTTATAAGTAACAAGTGTTAGCTAAAATTAAAAAAAAAAGTTATGGGATGCCACGATTTATTTAGTTGTTGAATTTTTGCAATTGATTAAGGTTAGGAGAGTTTAAAATTGGAAGAAAGTGAAATTAGCAATTTGGATAATTTAACACAAAACAGTCAAATGATACTCTACTCATTTCACATCACTTGTTTGGGGGGGGGGGGGGGGGGGGGGGATGCTGGTTTTGCTTTGACATTGCAGTCAACTTGTGTGAATCATTCTCCCAATTACTTTCTAAGTTAAATTTTTGGAGATACAGAGACAGAAAATGCCATTTGTTTGCTTTAAAAAAAAAATTCAGCAAGTTACATTTTGAAGAATGTAAAATTGTTATTTGCTTCAATTTCCCTGCTAGCTGCCTAATTCTCTATCTGATTTCAGTTCCTTGCATATGTTTTCATGCTTTCATATTCATTACTACCTTGGCATTGCATGCTATAAGTGCTAATTTGAAATCTTATTTGGGTGGACCTTATCCTACATTTAGTTTCCAAAAAATTTCTTGTGGGAAAGATTTCAGGTAATATAAATTTCATTTAAATATACTTGTCGTCCTTATAATTTTGTTGTTTCATAATAATGGTTGGTACCTACATTAGCAACAATACTCAAGGCCAAAAAATAAGGAGAACGAAGTGGAGAAAACATGGAATACTGCCTCAATTGATCAGCTGCGAGACATATTTTGTTTGGCCCGAACTATGGCTGAGGAAAATAGTGGGTCTGAAAATGTAGCTAATTGGAAGGGATATGGACCACCGTGGTTAAGTGCAGAGCATTGGAATGAGATAATTGATAAACATTGGAACAATGAAGGATGGAAGAAGAAATCTAAACTAGGTCGTGATAATCGACTCACTGTAAAGTCAGGAACCATTACTAAGCACATTGTTGGTTCAATAACAATTGCTGCCCACAAGCTGAGGCTGGTACTGTTTAATTTTATGAATCAATTTCATAGATGATTGACATGTTGGGAGTTATCTTATTTTATTTGTTAGAAGAGCTTTTGTTTTGTCCATTTATATTAGAATTCCATTTGTTAGATGTGTGCATATGATCATTTCGAAATGAAACTGAAATAGGGGCTGAATATGAGAAAAATCAGCATGTTCTATCTAGTTGAAACCGAAACCATACCCAATTTCATATTGTGTTCACTTACGGTTAATTATCTAGTAAGTTACTATTTGGGAAAGTTAAAAGCTGTATATAAACCAGCTTCCTTTAATAATGGAATTTTATTTCCTTTATGTGAGGTTTAAGTTCTTAAAGGAACGTATTTTAGATAGAATTTTTTGCTTGGAGTACATTATATTTTGCTGCAAGAACTAGTGCAAAGCATCTAAAATAAGAGTATTAATTTTTTGCTTAGGTATAAGTTATGCTGATTTTCTTCAGCATTTAACTTTCTGTTTGCTTTTGATCTATTTTACCTAATTCATTGGTCTGCATTTCTGATGAACGCATATTTTGTGCTACGTTAAAGTTAAGAACTTGCAATTTTAGTGAAGAATTGTTTACATTATGAACCCTATGCAAGCAAGCCTCGTATTAAACATGAATGTGTATGATGTTTTAAATCGGATATTTACTAGTATGCATGAGATGATTTTTCATTTTGTGAAGACTATGCCAATTAATAATCTTTTTAAACTAAACATTAACTATATTGCTTGTCTTTAGTATGAGAAATTAGGCAAGCCACCTAGTGCCTCACAATTGTTCGAACGTGTACATCGACAAAAGAAGAGAGGAGATTTTGTAGACAATAATATTAGTGGCGTGCGATTTACAATAAACGGAAAGTATCATTAGTTTCCTTGTTTAGATTAATTTCCTTCGTATAGCTAGGGTTTCCTTGTCTATATTTGTAAACCCCTATATATATGAAAGAATGACAGAAGAAGGTTTATCGAGGAAAATTGGCATGGTATCAGAGCCAAAGAATCACTTACTAGTGCGTGTGTATTGCGGGTTGGATCTTTGTTCATAGTTATTGATAATCGATGTCTCGAGCAGGAATCGCCTCTCAGTTCATAGTAATCTCTGGTCGGAGTTCGGGTCTCAGGCATCGTCGGCGATAGCGTCTCTGTTCTTCTCATTGGCATCTTCTTGTTTTATTTTGGAGGCTTGAGTGATCTTCTTGCTCTTCTCAGCGGTATCTTCTTCTCTGTACCACAACTCCTTCGTGTTCTTCTCATCGTCGTTCGATTACTGGTCGAATCATTTTCAGTTGTCTCTCTTCATCATCTCAGCGTCCTCTCCGTCGCGTCTGTGATTTGGGTGTTGCTTCAATTGGGCCGTGAGTGTTTGGTTAACTTATTTGAGCCTTTTGTTGTTGGGTTTTATTGTATTAATAGAAATTTTGGTTGGGCTGATTGTGGACTCATTCTTGCTGATTTAAAAAAAATCGTATTGTGATTAATTTTCTACACAATATCATCATGTCAATTGAGAAGAGTGACAATGTTTGCATTCATTTTACTGGAAAGAATTATTCTTCATGGGTATTTCATTTTCAGCTATTAGTTGAGGGTAAAGGCGACCTATGAGGACATATTGATGGAAGTATTTCGTCTCCCGATCAAGAGAAGGAGAAGTATATTGCCTGAAAAATAAAGGATTCTCGAATTTTGACCTGGATTATTGGATCTGTTGATGCTCAAATTGTTCTTAATTTGAGGTCTTATAAGTCATCTCGTGCTATGTGGGAGTTCTTGAAGAAAGTATATACTCAAAGCAACAATGCTAGGAGGTTTCAGCTAGAGTTTGAATTGGCAAACTTTTATGAGGACTCGCGCTCCATTGAAGAATATTATTCTGCTTTTTCCAATCTTTGGATTGAATATACAGATATTATTTATGCTTCAGTTTCACCTGACAGTTTGGCAGTTGTCCAAGCTATACATGAAGTTACTAAGAGGGATCAGTTTCTCATGAAATTACGAACTGAATTTGAATCCATCAGGTCCAGTCTTATGAATCGCGAATCTATCCCAACACTGGATGGATGTTTGGGTGAGTTGTTGCGGGAGGAGCATTGTCTTATCACTCGTTCCTCTTTAGAACAACAACAAAATCAAATAGCACCGATTTCTATTGCATATGTGGCTCAAGGGAGATCCAAATCTCGAGATATGTCTGGTGTGCAATGTTACAGTTGTAAAGAGTTTGGCCACATGGCTCTTCAGTGTCCTAAAAAAATATGTAATTATTGCAAGAAGCTTGGACATGTTATTAAGGAGTGTCCTATTCGTCCTCCACGTAAGACTGGATTAGGTTATGTTGCTGTTGCATCTTTCACCTCCAGTTCTGCTACGCCAGCTGCCTTCACTCAAGTTTCAGCCTTTCCTAGTTCTTCCCAAAATAACATCACTCTTGAGATGATCCAACAAATAGTTATCTCTGCTTTGTCGGCCTTTGGCATCTCAGGTAATTCATCAACTGTCCCTTCGTCTTGGTTATTATATTCAGGTGCTTCTAATCATTTGACCCATAATCCTCAGTTGCTTAATAATCTTAGACCATATGTTGGACCTCTCCTTATATATATAGCCGGTGGTAATTCACTTCCTATCTCGGCCGTGGGTGATATATCATCAGATTTGTCAAATAATTTAGTATCTCCTAGTCTATCAACTAACCTTATGTCTGTTGGTCAACTTGTTGATAACAATTGTACTGTGTCTTTTTCTTCTTCTGGTTATATTGTGCAGGATCAGGTGTCCGGGAGGACGATCATGAGGGGGCCTAAAGAGGGATGTCTATTTCCTATTTCACCGAAGCCTATTTCACATTTTTCCATTGTTTGCAATTCTGCAACTTTTAATATTTTTGATTGGCATAAGAAATTGAGACGTCCCAATAATAATGTGTTACAACACTTGTTAAACTCTGGTTTGCTTGGTAATAAAATTTCTACTTCAATTTCGTCTATCTCACTTGATTGTGCTTCATGTAAACTTGCAAAGAGTAAAATTTTATCGTTCCCTTCTCATGGTTCTCATGCTTCACAAGTTTTTGATATTATTCATAGTAATGTATGGGGTATTGCACATGTGGTATTTTATGCACATTTTAATTATTTTGTTACTTTTATTGACGATTATAGTCGCTTTACATGGATTTATTTTCTTTGTGCAAAGATTGAGGTTTTCTCGGTATTTCAGGCTTTCCTTGCCCTCATTAGCAATCAATTTTCCTCCTCAATCAAGATCCTACGATCCAATTTGGGAGGCGAATATATGTCTAATGCATTTCAATCTTTCTTACAGACCAAAGCTATTATTTCTCAATAATCTTGTCCTTCTACTCAAAAAAATGGGGTGACAGAACGCAAGAATCGTCATCTTCTTGATACGGTTAGAGCTCTTCTAATTAAATCTTCTGCCCCTTCTCGTTTTTGGTGTGAAGCCTTGTCTACCGCTGTTCACCTCATAAATCGATTACTATCTCCCACCTTTTGTAATATTTCTCCGTTTTATAAACTCTTTGGCCATCATCCCACATATTCTCGTCTTCGTCCCTTTAGATGTGTTTGTTTTGTCCATTTACCACCACATGAAAGGACAAAACTCACACCTCAATCTATCAAGTGTGCTTTTTTGGGATATGGTGGAACTCAAAAGGGATATGTTTGTTTTGATCTCACGACACATCACATTAGGATATCTCGTAATGTTGTATTCTTTGAAAAACAATCTTTCTTCACCTCCGAGGTTGTTAATTCCCCTCTCATGTTCTCTATCTTACCTAATTTTCTGACAGACTCATCTCGGTACAAGTCGGGTCTAGTTTACACTCGCAGGCATGTTACACCAGTCACTACTGTCGTGCCTTCTTCTCAAACAATTGTCCCTCTAGACCCCTAGGATCCTTCGCCTACGACATCAGATCCTTCACCAAATGATGTTCCTCCTCTTGTCGATCTTAATCCCACTTCCTGTGTCTCTTGGCCTCCAGATAGGTACGATTTCTCTTTCCATAGCTCTATGTTTGCTACCCTTAACCCTATTTCCATTCCCTCCTCTTATACACAGGCTATTGAACAAGAGTGTTAGCAACAACGATGAATGTAGAACTTGAGGCTCTTCAGGAAAATCAATCCTAGGAGGTTATGTCATGTCCCCCAAAGGTGAGGCCCATTAGGAGTAAATGGGTATATTTGGTAAAACTTCGTTATGATGGTTCTCTTGAGCGCTATAAGGAACGATTGGTTGCTTTGGAAAATCGTCAAGAGTATGGAATCAATTACGATGAGACATTTGCTCCCGTAGCAAAGATGACCACCGTGCGCCTCTTGGTATCACTTGCCACTTCCAGGTTTTGGTATCTACATCAAATGGATGTCAAGAATGCGTTCTTACATGAGGACCTCAAGGAAGACATTTATATGAAGCTTCCATCTGGTATGCCTCTTCCTTCCATTGACTCTGCTTGTAAGCTAAATCGCTCTTTGCATGGTCTTAAACAAGCTCCTCGAGCATGGTTTGGCAAATTCCGTCGCACTCTCTTGGATTTCTCATTTACTCAAAGTCAGTTTGATGCATCTCTGTTTTTCCACAAGAGTACTACTGGCATTGTTTTTTTATTGGTATATGTAGACGATATTATTATCTCTGGATCCGATCACACTTTTATTCAAAAGCTTCAACAGCATCTTCACTCGGTTTTTCATATGAAAGACCTTGGTCATCTCACTTACTTCTTGGGCTTAGAGGTTCATACTGCATCTCATGGTATTTTCTTGAATCGACATAAGTATATTCAAGACTTGATTATGTTGGCTGGGTTATCTGATGCCTCCTCCGTTGATACTTTGTTAGAGCTTAATGTTAAATATCGAAAAGACGATGGTGATATTCTTTTAGATCCTACTCTATATCGAAAATTGGTGGGTAGTCTCATCTATCTTACTATCACACGTCCAGATATTTCCTTTGCAATACATATTGTCAGCAAATTTATGGATGTTCTTCGTCATCTTCATTTGGTAGTTGTTTGTCGCATTATTCGTTATCTTATTGGAACTCCTCATCGTGGTCTATTCTACCCTTGGGGAACGCCACTTGAACTCACGGCTTATAGTGATGCTGACTAGGCTTGTTGTCCTGACTCTCGTCGATCTACTACTGGGTGGTGTATTTTTTTGGGTGATGCTCTAATTTCTTGGAAGTGTAAGAAACAGAATTGTGTTTCTAAGTCCTCCACTGAGGCTGAATATCGCGCTATGTCTACTGCTTGTTCTGAGGTTGTATGGATGCATGGTCTTCTTGCAGAACTTGGTATTTCCCGGTCACAACCCACTCCTCCACATGGTGACAATACTAGTGCTATTCAAATTGCGGCTAATCCGATACACCATGAATGCACCAAACATATTGAAGTAGATTGTCATTACATCCGGAACGTCTATGACTTAAAAGTCATCGATCTACCACATGTTTCCACTAGTCAACAGATCGCAAGCATCTTTACAAAATCTCTGACTCGTCTTCGTTCCATTTATTGTAAATCACATGCCACTAATAAATAAGTCACGGATGGTCTATGTGAGTGAATAAATTAAAGTTTTATTATATATTGTTCATAGTTATTGATTGAGACTTGCATTTGTTTTATAGGAAAAATATGAAAATGAAATTCATGAAAAATATGGTTCAAATGTTTCATCACAACTTGAAATTGACATTGAAGCATGGTGTGTAGCAAGTCAAGTTCCTTGTAAGGGTGGTCGCTTGTATGGGCTTGGTATTCATCATCCTAAATTGCACAAAGTTGACATCTCTAGTCCATATGATGGACATGCTGATATCATTAGTTTGCAAGAGGAACTTCGTGATGCTTGCGAGAATATAGATCATCTTACAAGGGAAAATAATGAATTACTTCAAAAGATGGAAGATGGTAGGCGTGAAGAAGAGGATTGAGTTCGAACAAATCATACTTCGAATGTTGGGAGAAAGGAATGGGTCACGAGATTAGTCATTCAAGCACAATGATCTTCAATGGTTGGACATAGTAAAAGTATATTTTGTTTATCAAAAAACTTACCATTGAAAGTGTTTAAAGATTGTGTGCAGATATTTTTGGATTTGGTTCCATGTTGGACATGACTTAATTTCAACAAGCTAGTAATGATTTTTGAAATGAAAGCATAATTAATGTGATTTTGTAAAATTGTTGAACGGTGGATTATTGAATGAAGAGGTTTGCAATTTTGTATTTGTTCATTTGTCATTATATTTTAACTTTTTTAATAGGATCAATTCATAATAAAAAAATATTAGATAAAAATGTTCAATGGCATTTCTTTTAAAATTATAATCCAAATTCTCAATGGATTTATATTATTTCTAATTTGTATAAAAAATTTACCAAAAATGTTACGAGGAAATATAAATTACTATTAGAAAGGAATAATTTTTGAAGGAAAATTGTTGGCACTTAGTGACGCTAATAAAAACGGAAGATTAGTAGTTGTTTAGGGACAAATTAACTGTTTGTAAATTTTGTTGCTAAAATTGCTTAGAAAATTGTTGGTAATACCAACGACATAGCAACAACCGCACTTGTTGGTAAATAGCAATGGCCAAAAAGCTGTTGCTGAACACCAACAAAGGTTTTTTACGTCAGTAATTAGTCACGGCAAAAATCTGTTGCTAAACACCGACATATTTTTTCCGATACTACATTACCAACAACGAAGATATCCGTCGATAATTTAGCTGATAGGGTTTCACTAACCCATTTACCGATGGATTGATTGTGTCGATAGACATTGTTAGCTACGGAAATCAAGCGTTAATGGTGAAATTTTTCGTCTATGAAGCCACATTTTTTTTGTAGTGCATGAATATGTTTGATCCCTTTAATTTTGGAGTTTGGATCCCACAAAAATATGATCTCAAATTTAATCACTCAAATCCAATTTTCCAGCATTGCTAACCCTGCGTTCACACATACTGGTATTCACAAAAGAAAACAGAAATAAATCATGTAACATAAATTTACATAACTGAACCAAGCAAAGTAAGCTTGCACCAATTACATTAAATGAAAATAAAAGGTAATGTTACTAGATTTTAGACACTAAGATGACAACCAAAAATAAAACAAGAGAACAAAGTCAGAAACTACTTATTCCAGGAAACAAATCACTTATATGTAAATAAAAAAGGAAAAAATTTGGATTAAACAATTTGTGCACTGCTTGTTCATAGAGGGCAGCTAAACAATGTGTTGCACTTCTCAGAAACACTCTTCCAACACACAGCAGCAATACAATGCAGCACAACTACAAACAAGTTTTTACAGGAAATTTCATCAATCACTAGCTCAAAACTGAAAACAGAAAATCTCATCTATACTATCAAAATATTAAATTCGAATATATGGTTATACACTTAGCCTTTGTATGGTGTAGATTTTAATCAAATTGAAATCTCAAGTCAAAATAAAAAATTAATCTTAACCACTTATTTCATCTGTTACCCCATTAAAATGGGGTCATCATTTTAAGGACATGTGGAGGGCCCCACGAGAAGACATTCAGCAATGAATAGTAAGAGGGACCCAGTGTTCGTTTGTATGAAGTCCCTCACCGAAGAAGGACGTCACCAGTAGAAGTCCTTCCATAGATGAAGTCCCTCCAACTGTATAGTACTTCTCCAGTCCGAAGTCCCTTCAACTGCGTGGCATTTCTCCAATCTAGTGGTGTCAAGACGGCCCGCTCAGGCTCGCACGGAGGCGAATCGGCCCACGAACCGAGCGGGCCGAATCATGGGCCTTAAAAGTGAAGAACCGGTCTGGGACGGATTTTTAAAAATCGGGCTAGTGGTTAACCGCTGGCCCGGTTAAAATTAAAAAAAAATTAAATTAAATTTTGCTGCAGGCTTGCAGCGTGCTGTTGCCAACGGTCACTGTGCACATTGACCGTTGGCGACTTTTACGTTTATTTATTTATTTATTTATTTTTTCAAATTGTCATATTTCTTTTCTATAAATTGCGAATTTTTCAATTTCATTTGCATCTTGATCTTGTGATTTTTGTGCGAAAATATCCATTCTCTCTTATAATCTACAAGTTTAAAAACTCTATTTTCTCATTCTCAATCTCTTAATATTTCAACAAGTATTTTTAATATTTAGTATTTTGTGTTTTCTTTTCATTTTATTATTTCAAAAATATTTGTTAAAGTGTTATGGATTCTCGTGATTTTTCTTCAAAAAATGTCAATTTTCATGATAGTAGTTCTCCAATAAATTTAGATGATGATAATGATCCAAATATTGGATCTTCTAAACAGCCAAGGAGAAAAAACAGACATCCGATGTTTGAGAAATCTTTACAGTAGATGAAACAAACAAAAGAGCAATATGCACTATTTGCAGAAAGGGTTATGCATGGGTTAAATGTCAAGGCATTACGAAGACGTAAAGAGAAACATATGAATGAAAAATGGCATTTTGATCCTAGACAAGCTCAAATTACTGTTTTTACTAATACTAGTGGATCGACTACTTTTTCTAATTTTGTTTATTCGCAAGATCGAATGAGAGTAGGAATGTCTGAATTTTTGGCAACAAGGGAAATGCCTTTTACTTTCGCAGAAGATCGATACTTCGAAGAATTTATGCAAAAATATGTTCAACCGGCTTATCGGTCTGTAAGTAGAAATACTGCTCGATCAGATATTTTGAAATTATTTCGTACAATGGCTGAAAATTTAAAAATTGAATTTAATAACTTTGATGGAGTTATGTGTTTTACATCTGATTGTTGGTCTGAACGTAATCGCAATGGCTATGCATGTGTCACTGCACATTTTATTGATAATAATTGGTTACTTCACAAAAGAATTATTGTTTTTCGCTTATTAAAATATCCACATAATGGAATAAATTTGTGTGAAAATTTATTACAGATTTTTAATGAATTTAATGTATACAACAAATTATTTAGCATTAGTTTTAATAATGCTAGTGCAAATAATGCATGTATTGATCTTTTGAAAATGGCCATTACTCCCTCATTTGACTTTAAATTATTTCATATGAGATGTGTTTGTCATATATATAATTTAGTAGTGCAAGATGGTTTAAAATTAATAACACCACAAATACATAAAATTAGAGAAAGTATTAACTACATTTCTTGTTCAGATTCTAGACGACAAGAATTTGAAAAAATTTGTAAAAATCTTGGATTGAGTAGAAGAAAATTTATTGATGATATTCCAAATAGGTGGAATTCAACATATCTTATGTTAAAATCGTGTGTTGGTTACACAAATGCTATTAATGCTTTCGTTAATTTAAAACAACATCAATTTCAATTAGATGATTTTGATTGGGAAGTTGTATTTAAAGTCATGAAATTTTTGAAACCATTATATAAGGCAACTAAAATGAGTTCCGGAGTTTATTATCCAACAAGTAATCTTATACTTTTACAATTTGTAGAAATTACTAATCAATTTTCAAGTCATAAAGACGATCCATTTTTCTGTGATATTATTTGTACAATGGAGGACAAATTTCAAAAATATTACGAAAATATGCCAATGATTTTTCCAGTTGCAACTGTAATGGGTCCTCGTATTAAACTTTTTGGAGTTCAGTGTGCTATGGAACAACTTTCTGAAACTTTATCTTTCAATATAAGTGTTTCAAATCGGGAAATAGAATTTTTTATTAATGAAATGTACAATAGTTATTTTATGAAATATGGTAATAATGAAAACGTTCCTTCTAATATAAGTTCTGCTACAACTTCCAAAGGTAAAAATTCTTTCTTTTCTCTAATAGCCAAGAAGAAATGCAATGCATCGTATACTTCAAATGAGAATGCTACACCTGCTGAATTAGAAAGATATTATAATTTTGATCACTATAGTTTAATTCCACAAGATGAGGTTGATAACTTAAATATTTTACAATGGTGGAAGTTAAATGAACGTTCATATCCTATATTATCAAAAATGGCCCGAGATCTACTAACAGTTCCAGTTTCAACAGTGGCATCGGAGTCTGCTTTTAGTGCAGGTAACAGGGTGCTAGATGAAAGAAGATCAAGACTTAAAGAAGATGTTTTAGAAGCTTTCATATGCGTGAAAGATTGGATTTTTGTAGATAGAAAAATGCAAGATAAATTTGCTGACGATATTGCTCAAGACTTCAAAAATCTTAATATAGCTCAAGATGAGTAGAATTTGAGTTGTAAAGACGAAATTATAGTTAAGTATGTGCCAACCTAGTTGAGATGTACTTTAACTATAAATTCATAAATAGTTAAAAACTATTTAATTTGTCAAGTTAGGCAAAATATTGTTTAAAAATTGTAATTTTTTGTTATTCATGTAAAATTTATTGGAAATTAAATCAATGTTATGTAATTTTTATTGATTTTTAGTTTTTACTATAATTAAAAAAAATTATTTTTTAAATGACAATTTTGGGAAAAAATTGGAAAAAAAAAATATGGGCCGACCCGAACGAGCCAACTCAGACCACCAACCCAGACCGAGCGGGCTTAGCGGGCGGTCCGGGTTGGCCACTTTTTTAGCGGGCAGGGCCGACCCGGCCCGGAAGCCCGCATGATGCGGCTTTTCCCGTGAGCGGCCAGGTTAAAAGGTTTGCGGGCTGTTTTGACACCACTACTCCAATCCGAAGTCCCCTAGTTGCCTAATACTTCATTCACCGAGGTCCTTATAAGGAACAAATCTGAAGGATATCTTTGAGATGTGATTGACGTGACAACACACTTTAAGTCACCTTACTTAATGTCAGTCAAAAGGAAGGGGGTGGCAGGACAATCATCACCATAGTTAATGTCGTGAATGATTGATGTGATGTTTAAATCAATGTGACGAAGCCACGTGTATTCGATCCGACGATAGGCAGTTCAGCCGTTTTGCCGATAAATAGCGCCTCTTGTGATTGTAATAGGGATGTTGAATTTGAGATAATATAAGACATAGACTCGAATTCTTACAAAGAAAATCATTGTGAAAATACTTTGTTCTTATGATTATTGTACTTTTACAATATTATAAAAGATAAAACGTAAAATCAATTGCAAAATCTTTATTCATTTTGACACAAGAATCATTCGTTGGTATGCCGACTCGACGATCCATATATATTCCCCGATCAGTTCCGTCAACTCGCCGGGATCCACGTGTCACGAGTCCGATACCGACATCTGTTGATAACATTTTTTGGGGTCAACATCATCATTTTTTTATATCAAAATATACTAAAATTTGATTTTAAAATATACATCAAACAAGGGCTTAGACTATTCTTTTCTTTTTGCTCTTTTATACCTTAATTTCCAAAACAAATTCTACATAGTTATATATTATTGTCGAGAGGGAATAGAAATTTGAGTTATTCTATATGTACAAAATCCTTTACAAAATCGCCAAGTCGCGTCCTCCTATTTGAGGGGTGTCAGTGGGCCCGACACCCCTCCAATAGGGGAGCACCACTTGGTGAGTTCGTCATCTATTTTGTACAAGATTTTGTACCTCTAACATGGTCCTAGAAATATATACTATTGATTCATTGTCAGAGGAAATTTCTATTAATTATGTTAGGTATTTCGATTTCAAAATAGGTCAAACATAAAAATCACATTATTGGAAATATGAAATTTTAACTTGATAAAATATCCATCTATATTACGTTGTATAACGTACTCCATTGAATTCGAATTGGAACTCTTTTTACATTAGGACTCATTATTTCTATTTAATTGGTTCTAATTTTTTAAGGTGTTTGGTAGTGATTAAAATCAGATTTTTTAGTAAATTGTAATAGAAGTTTTTGAAATGTGTGTTTGAAAAGTTGTGGGACTCATGAAAGATATGGTTAATATTGATCGTTTGATTTTGACATAGATTAAAATCAGATTTTAATCTGGTCCAAACAAGCTCCTAGTCTAGCCTACTCTTTTCTTTTTTTTTGCTTTCTCATATATTTTTACAGACGAATTCTATATATTTTCACATCTACAATTCAGATATACCATATTTAACACCGTCAAGAGGAAATTTCTTATAATTAAGTTAGGTGTTTAGATTCCAAAAATGGTAAAAGTAAAATTTGGGCAGCCCTACATGTATGATATTAACCCCTTGTTTGAGTCCCCATTCTTCTTAAAATTCATTTTTCTAAAACTCGTTTTCAACCACACATTTTTCAATAAAATATTATTATACGAAAATCTTAATTTTTTTCTTAATTTTTAAACACATATTCTCCATCAATTATTATTTCAAAATGCATTATTTCCTCCAAGACAGGGCTCAAACTTAGGGCAAGTATATAATGTAATGATTATTTGGTGAATCAAATACTATGGTCTAATCCTTAAATATTATAATTACTTTTCTTTTTTTTAAAACAAAGTACACTCTGATTTTTTGAGTATTATATCATTTATTTATTTATTTCATAATAGCATTGACGAAATTGCAATTAACTGGAAATTTTTTAGATACCTTGTATCAGTGTATTCTGAGTCAAAGTTCAACGTAAGTCCAAGATTCAAATTTATTTTCTTATCAAAAGTGGATTTTGAATTTATGAATCCTTTTGAAAAAAAAAACTTTTTTGAAGTCTGAAATTTTCTTGAAACTTATGAAGAGTTTGGATATTAGGAATGTGTCCAGAATAAGAAAATTGCTTTGAATGTGAATTATCCTTTTCAAAATTAAAATATTAATAAAATAAAATAATCATTATTTCCACGTGTTAATGTTTGGGTTTCCATTTCTGTCTCTGTTTCCATACAACCTAATAGACATCTGAGATAACTCACCAACCCTTCCAGAAGCCATCACCTCTCGACTGAGTTTCTGCCGTTGCCGGATCAATTGGTGGTTGGCCATGACCATCTTTCATGGGGTAACCGGCCGGCGGTGGTGGAGGCATAAATGGAACACCCTGTGGCTCTGCAGGATATGCAGTGCCTGGCGGAGGATATACTCCTGTAAAAACCCACAAATTCAAATAATCAAAAACCATAATTATAAACCCTTTTTTCAAGAAAGCATTACTCAAAAAAATAGATACACACAAACCCTGGGGCTGATTCTGGTTGTAGTTACTCATTTTTCTCACAAAGAAAGCTCAGCAAATGACTCGAAATAATGTAAATGTCGAAATTCTGTGAGGAGTTAATTCGGGTGTGTATCTATATATATATATAGATGAAGCAGGTGGAGTGGTTGAATAAATTACGTAACAAGGGCGGCGAAACCGCGTGGAAGGGAAGGGAAGGCAGAACATGGGAAAATCGAAATGGGGGAGGCTTTAAAGGAAAGTACAACGTAGAGTTCCCACTGCTTTGCATTACATTCAATATTTATTAATTAGAGAATCAAATTCGTCACGAAAATCTTCTTCTTCACAGGGGTTATTTGGGGTACTTTGTTGACTTTCTCTATTTTAAAGAGAATAAAAAGGGAGAATATTTTTCATTTTTTCAGTTATGTACATATTGCAATTTCCAGTTTTTGTTTTTGTTTTTGTTTTTCTTTTATGGGTAGTTGCTGATGCATTATAAGGGGAGTATTCTACTAAGAACTTTGCTACACTGATAGAACTGGCTAACTGAAGCCCTAACCGAACACTCACAATATGTGGATGGGGGCCAACTTAGATTAATTCTTCTACTAATATATACATTTCCTACAAATTTGATAAATCACTTTATTTTATAACACGTTACGAAATATTATTTATGATATCAAACTTGAGTACTACTACAGCTTCTTGATATATAAATGTTGGTGTCAAAATAAGGATAAATCACAAACCTGGATTAGTGAATCGGTCAACACTATAACCTTCAAATACAAGATACTAACCCTTATACATTGACTATGAACAAATTATTTATGATTAAAATATAAATTGTGTCACACTGTACTTCTCAAAAAAGTGAGCAAGTTTGTTTCATTAAAAATAAATAACCATGCTCCTATATAAAAACTTGTTAAAAAATAAAACTTAAATCTAGACATGACTCTTTACGTTCAATTTATAAAATTAGATATCGTTTTTTTTTTTAATTAGAATAACTATTTAGAAATTTGAATCAAGATATATAACTGATGAGAACCACATATATTACAAAATTTAGGGGTTGTTTGATAGCTTTTAATAACAAAATTGGCAAAATTAGATAAAAGATAATGAAATATGTGCATCTAATTAATAAAATCGTAATTTTAATTTGCTTTTGTTTGGTGGCCATTATTATTATTATTATTTTAAAAAAATATTTTGAATAGTAATTTTTATGAGAATGTGTGGTTAAAAAGTGAAGAAAAATTTTAGATTTATGTGCAAAAAATTTTATTTTGTGAATGTGCAGTTGAAAATGAGTATGTAAAATAAAATAAAAAAGAGTGAAAATAATAGTTGTCAAATAGGGATTTTAAGTTAAAATCAACAATTAGTTTTAACTACATATTTCATGTGATCCACAACTTTTTGATCATATTTTTTTTTTATCAAAATTTACTGACAATATAATTTTAATATTCACCAAATAGGAGCTAAATGTATGTTTAAATTGAAATTTGACCACTTAAAATATTCAAAACTTTAATAAAGTTTAATCTCAAGAGTTAATAATAAAAAGTAAAGACCAATCTACATATGAATTATGCTAGGGGTACACTTTGGTGTGCTTCATTAATGACATTTTCCCAATACGTGTGATGTGTGTCTTCAAAATCGATAGTATAGATCATGTCACATGATAGAGTGTAGATTAAAGAGTAAACTAAAGTGCACATGTAGTATGATTGATCTACAAATTGAGGAGTGCTACACGTATAGCCCTGTAAGTTACAAGCTAGCCTTGTATGTATAGCTTTTTTTCTACACGTTTTAGATTGGAAAACAATGATATTATGCTCCTTTTTGATCCACATTCTAATTTTCATTTTCATTCTTTTACTCATTTTTAACCACATTATTCAATAAAATAATATTTTTCATCACATCAATAATTTTTCATTATTTTCAACCACATATTCACTGAAAATGTTACAAACAAACCTCCGTTTTCTCCTGGTAGCATTGGGTGGTTCTGCTACTCCGATGATCAAAAGTCACCTGCAAAATGAGGGCAGGACTCTTTTCCCCCGTTGTACCTCCGACGTAAGAATTAGAACCAGATGGAGAAATATAGATTTTTGTATTGACTGCGTAAGGAGAGCTTAGATAGTAAAATGATCACCAGTTTTTACCTGACCCGTCTTGGGAGTATTTATAGGCAACTAGGGCCGCGTAACTGTCGGGCGGTTGTAATGCCACGTGTCCCACATTATGTTTGCACTTTTCCCATGTTCTGAGAAGGTGACCACTACCCGTCTGGTGGTTGGTTATCTTTGTGATAACCGCTAGGCAACCTCTATCCAAATAGGTGATTACTTGTAACTATGTATTGTAGGGTGCCCTGTAATGGTAGACAGCTTAGCATGAATGTAGAGCGCCCGCGTGGGGTCGACGGTCTAGTATGGTAGGCGCGATGGTCGACGCCACATGTGGTAGGCTTGGGGGTCGACGCCTCATGTGGTAGGCATGTGGTCGACCACCTAGAGGTTACTGTCATCTAATGCGAGCATAGTGAAGCCTGCATTGGTAGACGTGCGGTGCATTCTAAATAGTTCTAACCTTTGTAGCCATACCCGGTAATTGTTAAGGGATAATTGCTAAGGGCATATTATATCACTAGCCCCCTGCCTCTTGTTAACTCTCGACTTTGACAAGTAAATTGAACAGCCTAAGTGGCGGAGAGAGGAGGAGAAGATGTCGTCTAAGTGGCGAAAATAATCGAAAACTCTAATCTAGTTGGCATCCCATGTGGGTTCAATTTGGGAGGGGGGAATTTCCCCCCAAAACTCAAATTTCCGATCTATATAAAGGGAGGGGCCTCCCTCTTATTCTCCCTTCATCACAAATTCATTTTACTTCATCAATAGACTAGGTAACTCTTTCCTCTCTTCTCATTCCATTCTAGCTTTCTTTTTGAGTTTTCTTCTTTTGAATCATGTATAAAACTTTCATTTCTTCATCTTCTAGTGAGAGTGAAGGTAAGGGAGCGAATGAGTCGACCGATCCATCTTCGGAAGGGCCGATCGAAAATAATGCGGGGTCGACCAATGCGTCGACCAACAGAAATGCTGGTTGACAGGCTGGTCGACCGTCGACCAGCAAGGATGCTGGTCGGCCATCGACCCTCCGTGGGTCGTCCGTCGAAATTCTTGCACGATTGGCCAAGTTCTTTCCGAGTCAAATACTTTAACTCATTCATCTGATACTCAATCCTTTCAACCGATTTCTCCAAAGTGACACATAGGGTCAACTAACTCTTTAAACCAAAACATAGAGATTGGGCGAGATGCCGCGGGTGAGGAGGTAACTCTTGAAATTCCACAAAGTTGTAGCCTTTATAACTCCCCGTCAAAATTAGAAAAGTCACTTAAGAGATATGAACGCGTGGATAACTATGTTTATAGAGCCCCTAGGCCTAAAGAAAAACTTCCCGGATCCGATCCCCACGAGGTCGTCGTTTATAAAGATATCATGGACAGTGGTTTTTGATTCCTTATCCATCCTTTCTTCGTGTCATTATTCAATGAATTTCACCTCACCCCAGTCAAATAAATCCCAATGCGTGGAAGAAAGCGCTTTACTTTTTGTACGTCTGCCTTAGGTAGAAGATTTCATTCTCAATGGAACTCTTTAGGTGCATCTTCGAGATGCACAAGTTAGTCCAGTGCAACACCTTCATCTACTTTACCACCAAGGTTCCCTTTCGCTTCCCCACGTTTAGAAATTCCAACAGCGGGTGGAAATCCAAATTTTTCTTTGTCTGTCCCCATGAGGGCCGATTCACTTTCAACACCTATTGGAGACATCCTTTTATTCGCCTTTTCAATAGCGAAATCGAGATCACCCCCTTCTGAGAGCACAAACCCAAAAATTGATTAAAATTCCACCGCTTGTGCCCAACTTAGGGTTAGTTCTAATGATGAGGAATATGTTGCTAGTGGGGATCGGTCGTCCTACTGGTAGGTTTTCTACCTTGCTCGCATTTCCATACTTGTAATCATTACTGGTTTATCTGTGTTTGTCAGGCTTTGCTAACTCTACCACTTGCACATAGATATGGATTTTGATCTAGACGAGGTGTTGAAGTCCTTGCCGGAGCCTGGGAGCAACGAGGGATTTGCCCTTATTGATGGTAAGTTTGGAATGCCTTCTATGTTTATTTTATGCACCTCGTTGCTCGTCGTTTGGTAAGCTTGATAGATTTTACTTCATGTACATAGGGGTGGATTTCAACTTAAAGGAAATCGTGGATTCCTTGGTAGGGTGTGATCTCGAGGGCGATGATGACCCATCTTTCGTCCCGTTGAAGAGGAAAAAGGCTAGTGACGGGAGAGGGCAGCGCCGTACTTCCGAGGAGGCATCTCTACCTCTCGATGAGCCTATCCCACTCCCAGAGACTGGATGGGACAGCCCAGTCATGTTTTGCCCGAGTGCGAAGGCTCTCTCCTTCCAAACTTTAGGTTCACGCTTTCTTCTGGCCATGCAGAGATAAGGGCGGTTAGATCCTTGGTCGCACCTTAGCGTGCCAAAGTGATTGCTGGTCGAGGTGCCAACGACATTGAGAGAGTTCTGGCAGTCCATACCCAGAGGGTAAGTTTCCCATCATCCCTCCTCTTTTCTCATTGTGAAATTTTTTATATATATATACATTGTCTTTTACCTGTTCCATGATCGGCTGATCTCTTGTTCTTTTAGGTGGTGGCTCTTCAGGTCGGACTCGTCGAGTCAAGCCATCGCTTGTCGTCAGAGTTGAAGACCCTTGCGGAAGGAAAGAAGAAAGAGTCTCACCATCTCAAGAAGAAGATCTCCTCTTTGAAGAAGTCTCTCGAGGTTTCAGAGGCTCGCGCTAGGAAGCATGAGACGGAGGTAGACAGCTTGCGTTTTGTTCTGGCTCGGGCTTCCGAAGAGGCGGTGGAAAAGTTTAAGGCCTCTGTCGAGTATGCTGAGGATTTGGATACGGCGGTGGAAAGGTTTAGAGCCTTCGTTGAGTATGCTCAGGATTTGGAGGCAGCCGTGGAGTGGTACAAGCTGTCAGCTGATTTTGCCAAGACTTTGAATTCTTATGGGGGACAGGCGATGGGAGCATCCATCAAGCTGGCCAAGGAGTGGATATCTGCTGAGCACCCTACTATTGACCCCTCTGGGCGGGGCTTCTCAGTCTAAGGCGTCTGGGCGAACATCACGCGGCGAGAGTGAAGAGACCTCTCATTTAGTTTGACATGGTCTTTCGTTGTAGACTTTTTGGCAATTTATGTTCTTTTTTTATCAGTTGATTAGTGTTTCTCTTGGTCCGAGATGTGGACAGACTGCTTTCTTGCATTTTGAACACGAATGTTTTTTAGTAGACAACATTATCATTATGCCTTTCCTTTTACCTTTACATTCATTTTTTAGTGTCGATGTCTATTGACACATGATATTATGTTTTCCGTTCTTATTGCTTATCGTTGTGTACCAAGCTTTCTCAGGCTGTCGAGTTTGGGGGTTTGGCGATTTCGACCTGAACCGTCTTCGATTTCAAGGATTCGCCATTGGCTCCTGGCCATTAGCCGATTTTAAGCTAGTCAACTTTTTTGGCTTTTTTGCTCATTGCCGGGCATCGAACTTTGAAAGCAGGGTGTGGTGGTTTTGAGCTTTAACCTTTTTCGATTTAAGGAACTTATTACCAGCCCTTGGGGCGATTTTGAGCTAGCCAACTTTTTTGGTTTTTTGCTCACCGTCGGGCGTCGAACTTTGAAAGTAGGGTGTGGTGATTTTGAGCCTTAACCTCTTTAGGTTTTAGGAACTTACCAGTTACCACCAGCCCTTGGGACGATTTTAAGCTAGCTAACTTTTTTGGCTTTGTTGCTCACCGCCAGGCGTCGAACTTCGAAAGCAGGGTGTGGTGATTTTGAGCCTTAACCTCTTTAGGTTTTAGGAACTTACCACCAGTCCTTGAGGCGATTTGAGCTAGCCAACTTTTTTGGCTTTGTTGCTCACCGTCGGTCGAGCTTTCGAAAGCGGGGTGTGGTGATTTTGTACCTTAACCATTTTTGGTTTTAAGAACTCACCACACCAATCATGATCTATAACTTCATAGTAGAATCAAACTTGCCAGGATTTAGGGACTCAGTAGGCGCACCGGGACGTCCCAGATAGGCTGGCCCTTCTTTAACGCCCTCATCATCTGCCGCCATCCAGGCTTTTCATTAATAAAATATTCCTGTAGTAGGCATTATATCACGAACATCCTAGATACCGTATTTATAGTAGATCATTACATAAGAAAAGTAAAAACCCTTAAAGACTATATTTACAAGAAAACATAATACAACTCGGAATTCTTGCACACTAATCTATTGATAGTACTTTTTGAGATGCTCGGTGTTCCATGGCTTGCCTAGCGATTTTCCTTCTAAGTTTTTAAGGCTATAAGCTCTCCTTCCAAGGTTTTGAATCACTTCGTATGGTCCTTCCCAATTCGGCCCAAGTTTGGATGGAGGGTGGCCCGCAGCTGCTGCTCCTCTTAACATGAGATTTCCTGATTGGAAGACTCTCGGCTTTACCTTACGATTGAAGTATCCAACGGCTCTCTGCTTATAAGCTGCCATCCTCATAGCTGCTTTCTCCCTCACCCTATCCAGTAGGTCGAGCTCCGCACTGGTGGTAGAAACATCAAGCTGGTCGACCTTCATCCTGTCAATCTTATTCAAGACTTCCATGGGGACAATAGCCTGCATCCCAAAGGATAGCTTGAAGGGTGTTTCTCCCGTTGGCTCTCGAGGGATTGTGTGATATGCCCACAACACGTTAGGTAGCTCGTCCGCCCATAGACCTCTTTCCTTTTCTAGAATTGTTTTGAGATCCTACGAAATCGTCCGGTTTATTACTTCCACTTGCCCATTAGATTGGGGGTGAGCTACAGAAGTTAGTCTGTGGTCTATGTGATAACTCAAGCAAAAGGTCTTGAAGCTGTGGTTGTCGAACTACCTGCCGTTGTCGGTGATCAGGACTCTTGCTATGCCAAATCTGCATATTATGTTTTTCCAAATGAAGTTTTGCACTTTCGCAGCTGTTATAGTAGCCAAAGGCTCTACCTCGACCCATTTTGTAAAGTAGTCAATAGCTACTAGCAAAAACTTTCGTTGCCCCTTGGCGACAGGCAAAGGCCCTAGAATATCAATCCCCCATTGGAAGAATGGGCATACCCCAAAGATGGCTGACTGTTGTTCGGCAGGGGCGTAGATCAAATTTGCCTGGCGTTGACATGCATCACACTTCCTTACCAATTTTTTGGCATCCTCCTTCATCGTGGACCAGTAGTACCCCTAGTGGAGAGCTTTGAAAGCGAGGGTTGTTGCCCCTTGGTGGTTGTAGCAAATTCCCAAGTGTATCTCGAGTAATAACTCTTGGGCCTCAGTTGGACGGAGGCACTTCAGGTATGGCATGGTAAATCCTTGCTTGTATAGCTGTCTGTCCATCATTGTGAATGAAGCCGCCCGGACTTTCAATCTTCTGGCCTCAGATGCATCATCAGGGAGTTTGTTTTCCACCAAGTAGTCTACAACGGATCTAGCTAGCTGTTTTCGCGCTCCGCGCCTGCTAGGTCGGCTATGAGCAAAATGCTTGGTTGCCTTAGGACTTGCACACTTGCCGTGCTAGGCAGATTCTTAGGATTTGCCGATGCTAGCTTAGACAGGGCGTCCGCCCGTTGGTTGTCTTTACGAGGGACCTTGGTTATCCTGAAACTTGTAAACCCCCTTTGCAGGTCCCTAACTTTCATCAGATAGGAAGCCATCCTCCCATCTTTTGCTTCGAATTCGCCTATCACCTGGCCCACAACCAACTGAGAGTCACAGAAAATCTCGACCAATGTCACTCCAAGTCTGATTGCCAAACCCAGGCCTGTGATAATTGCCTTATATTCCACGTCATTATTAGTTGCCGAGAATTCAAAGCGCAAAGAATATTCCAATGCCTCTGATTTCGAACCTATCATTATGAAGCCTGCTCCGGACCCCTCGGCCTGCGAGGATCCGTCCACGAAATTTTTTCAGACCGCCTCGTTTTGCTGGGGACAGTCAGGTGGGGGTGTGAGCTCTGCGATAAAATCTGCCAACGCTTGTGCCTTGATGGCCATTCTCAGCTTAAACTCGATGTCAAATTCGCTTAACTCGATGGCCCATTTCAACATTCTACTCGACGTCTCAGGGCGATGCAATATTTGCTTGACAGGCTGGTCAGTCATGACGTACATAGAATGAGACTGAAAATACGATCTTAATTTTCTGAGTGTTATGATCAATGCAAATACCAATTGCTCTGCGAGGCTGTAGCGAGCTTCTGCCCCCCTCAACACCTAGCTTACGTAATAAATAGGCTTCTGCACTTTTGGGAGTTCTTTTACCAGTACCGCGCTGACTGCATGTTGTGATACTACCAAGTACAAACTCAACACATCTCCTGCACATGGTCTAGTCAAGATCGGTGGCTGCTGCAACGAATGTTTCAAGGATTCTAGTGACTCCTCACAATCCTTAGTCCATTCAAAGTTGGTAGAGCCCCCAATTGCCTTGAAGAAGTGGTAGCACTTGTTTGCTGCCCGGCTCATGAAACGATTCAATGCCGCTACTCGGCCAGTTAGTCTTTGGACATCCTTCCTGTTTTCGATGCTCTTCATTTCTAGAATAGCTTTAATTTTGTCTGGGTTTGCTTCGTTGCCCCTTTGCGTGATCACAAAGCCCAAGAACTTTCCACCTGTTGTTCCAAAGACGCACTTCTCCGGATTGAACTTTAGTCTGTTTTGTCGGGCAATGTCGAATACCTTCTTTAAGTCTCAAACATGGTCGTTGGCTTTCATACTCTTGACGACCATGTCATCCTCGTATGCTTCTATGACACTTCCGAGCAAGTCCCCAAATACCTTATTCACCATCTTTTGATAAGTTGCCCCGGCATTTTTCAGATCGAACGGCATGGCCTTGTAACAATATGTCCCCCATCAATTACGAATGAGGTTTTTTCCTGGTCCAATTCTACCATAGAGATCTGGTGATACCTCGAAAATGCATCCAAAAAACATAGTCGTTTGTGACCCGATGTGGCATCCACCAGGTGATCTATCCTTAGTAGGGGGTATGAATCTTTCGGGCACACTTTGTTGAGTCCAGTATAGTCTACACACATGTGCCATTTTCCATTTGACTTCTTTACCAGGACGACATTTGCCAACCACTTGGGATATTGTACCTCTCTGATGAAACCCGCTTGCAGTAGCTTTCCAACCTCGGCCTTGGCTGTGGCCTACCGCTCAGGGGCGAGATTTCTCTTCTTTTGTTTATCGGCTTAGCGTCGGGCCACACACCAAGGCGATGTTGCACAACAGATGGGTCAATCCATGGTATGTTAGCTGGGCACCACAAAAAACATCCAAATTGCTAGACAGACACTTCACCAATTCTTCTTTTTCTTTTGGCCCCAAGTCTACCTCCACGCTAATTTCACGGCCCCCTACTACCAGTATTTTTTCCGTAGTATTGAGGGGCTCAATTCGCCCCCTGTGAGGCTCAAGATCTAACATCATCACCGGTGGTGTCCCTTCGCCCGTATACTGTCAACATAACACTTCCTTGAAAATTGTCGATCACCCCTCACACATCCCACCCCGCAAGTAGTCGGGAACTTCATCACTTGGTAGTAAGTGGAGAGAATAGCCCCAACAGCATTTAGCATGGTTTGACTGTAGATTACGTTGTATGTCATGGGGGTCGTGACAACCAAGAAATTCATTAAGACCACCACACTTGCCGGGTAGGTCCCCAACGTCACCGGCAATTCCACAACTCCTTCTGGCATCACAGTAGCCCCTCCAAATCCTAGGAGGGGGTGGAAACTGGCTTCAATTTTTCTGAAGAAATTTTCAACCCAACAAATGCTTCCCAAGCGAGAACGTTGGCCGCGCTATCGCCATCGACTAACACCCTTTTGACATCATAATCCGCAATATCGCCCATTATCAGTAAAACATCGTCATGGGGGGTTGCCACACATATTAAGTCTTCTTCTCCAAAAGTAATGTTTTGATCAAACCTAGCCTTTTTCTGAATAGAGCAGACCCCAATTGTGCGGGCGTATATCTTCTTGTCGAGTTCGAGTCATCCCCGGCTGCGATCCCTCCGATAATCACATTTATAACACCGGCCCTTGGTGGTGCCCGGTCATCAACCTTCTGCTTACCTTGGTCATTTCTCGAGTATTTGCTTAAAAGGCCCCGCTTCAAGAGGCGTTCTATCTCTTCCTTCAGATAGATGCACTCTTCTATTTTGTGTCCATGGTCTTTATGGAAATGACAATACTTGCCCTAATCTCTTTTGCTGCCCGATGCTGCCATGGGCCTCGGCTACTCGAGTTCCTTCATGTCTCGAATCTCCATCAAGATCTTGCTTTGTGGAATGTTTAAATGGGTGAATGCTTTGACCTCTTTTCGCCTTGGCCTAACGGCCCGATCCTGAGTGTACCCTTTACTCATGCATTCATTTCTTGGCCTATCTTTATCAGCAAGTTTCCGCACATCACCTGACTTTCGCTTATTACTTTCTGTCTCCCACCACTCTTTAAGATTTTTCGTGACCTTCTTTGCTTCTTCTGTGTCAACGTACTTGTCACCCTTTTTCAACAGGTCATGCATCGACTCTGGGAGGTTTGGAGAGTGAAATCTTGAAAGCCCGATTTCACATTCTATTCATTAACGCTGTTACCATAACAGACATCTGAAGATCCCTTATGATAAGGGTCGCCCGACTGAACTTAGCTAAATACTCCTGCATGGGCTCATCTTTGTCTTGCAAAATCTGCATCAACCCAATAGCCATCTTGCGCTTTCGTTTGCTACTCATGAAGTATGCTACAAAACTCCGGGAGAGAACGTCAAGAGTCTTTATGGACCTAGGTGCCAGTGTAGCCACCCAGTCCCTAGCTTCTCTCATGAGTGTCGGGGGAAAAGACCGACACATCATCGCGTCTGGGGCTGCATAGAGCCTCATTAAATCAACAATCGTCCGCAAGTGGTCTAGCAGATCTGTGACTCCATCATGGGCTTCTATCATTGGCTGTTTGAAACCCTTCGGTAGAGGAACAACCATAATCTCAGGCACAAAAGGATCTTCCTTTAGAACCATCTGCCCGCGTCTGTCCTTCCTCCTGGTTAGTACATCGTCTATCTTCTGGGTCATTATCTCTTCTATCTTTCTTTCAAAGTCTTTCTCGAGATGAGCAACTTGCGAAATCGCAGACCCAGAAGCCCCCTCTATCTCCCATTATTGGTTGAGTGAATAGCGGGGTGACTGTTTGATGGTTGTTCAGGTATGGGAGTTGGGGCATTTTGTGTCTGACTCTGCAAAAGGGTCATCATGGCCGCCATTTGTGTTTCCAAGACATTAAGCTGGCCCTGCGTTACATATTGAGGTTGTGGTGGCAGATCATGTCCCCTGGCGACCGATTCTGACTTCGTCTCCCCCGTGTTCCCAACCAAGCGCGTTTCACTCTTTGTTCGTATTCTTGACATAGCTTTTATGTTCAGTGGTTTCCAATAGACGGTGCCAATGAAAAGGTTACAAACAAACCTTTGTGCTCTCCTGGTGACGTTGGGTGGTTCTGCTACTCCGATGATTAAAAGTCACCTGCAAATTGAGGACAGGGCTCTTCTCCCCCGTTGTACCTCCGGCGTAAAAATTAGAACCAGATGGAGAAATAAAGATTTTTGTATTGACTGCGTAAGGAGAGCTTAGATAGTAAAATGTTCACCAGTTTTTACCTGACCCGCCTTGGGGGTATTTATAGGCGACTAGGGCCACATAACTGCCGGACGATTGCAATGCCGCATGTCCCACGTTGTGCTTGCACTTTCCACACGTTCTAAGAAGGTGGCCACTATCTGTTTGGTGGTTGGTTATCTTTGTGATAGCCGCTAGGCGACCTCTGTCCAAATAGGTGATTACCCGTGACTAAATGTTGTAGGATGCCTTGTAATGGCAGACAGCTTAGCATGAATGTAGAGCGCCCGCGTGGGGTCGACGGTCTCATGTTGTAGGCGCGATGGTCGACGCCTCATGTGGTAGGCATGGGGGTCGACGCCTCATGTGGTAGGCATGTGGTCGACCACCTAGGGGTTTCTATCATCTAATGCGAGCATAATGAAGCCTGCGCTGGTAGACGTGTGGTGCATTCCAAATAGTTCTAACCTTTGTAGCCATACCCGATAATTGTTAAGGGATAATTTGTAAAGATGTATTATATCACTCACCATCACATCACCAAAAAAATGCATTCTTTCCATTTTGATTAATGTGCATCAAACAGGGACATAATATTCCATTTGAGAAAAAAAGATTGTGGTCTCAAATGGCGGCCCTTCTAGTAATTTTACCGTATTCATTTAGCCCTCGTTTAAGCACCATTAAATTTATAATATATTTTGTTCTATCTTCTTTTTTAATCACATATTTTTCAATAAAATAATATTACACATAAGCCAAAAAAATTCTTCTTTTTTCAATCACATTCTTCAAAAAAAAAAAAATTCAAAAATTATAACATCAAATAATGGGGCTCAAACGCTCACTAAAGTTTAATGTTACTAAACTTTAAAATAAATTTCAATTAAGTCACTAAATTTGAATTTATTTCAATTGAATAATTCAGCATCAATTTACTTTTAAAATTCACCACCTAATACACTCGATCACCTATTGTCCTCTAAATTAATAAAAATTTCTTTGTCAACAATCATATCATAATTAGGTCACATTTGATTCTCAATCTTTGTAAAATTAGAATGAAAAATATATTCGTTATGACCCCGCACAAGAGATAGAAAGTAAAAAAAAATGTTGGTTGAATATAATTGATAACGGTCATATTTTTCATTTTTATGGAGGAAAAATGGGTACCAAACGGGACCTTAATCTTTTATGTAATTTTTACATGACACCTTAGAAACGCAAATGATAAAATGAAAAATATTACAGTATCTTTAGAATAGAACATAAAATTACATTTTTTAACACTTTTGTGATGTGCGTAATGGTAACTCGATATGTCATACGACGATTGTTGGAAAACTTCAATCGAAAGAGGAGAGAAAACAACTTTGAATCAGCAACAAATCTGAAAATCAAACTTCAAGAAAGGCCCAAACACGTAATCGTTGTTCTCAAACAATATTTTCCCCTTCTCCAGTAAATTGGGATGCTAAAAGGTTTTCCGACAAATGGTTTGAAGGAGTAATCAAGCCTTGTTGTAGAAATGCCAAAGCACAAGTATTTCTACCCAAAACTTAAGAACACAATAAGAAATCAAGAGAATGTGAGTAGAAGTAGAGTTTGATCTTGATTGTAGAGAGTATAGTGAAAGCATATGTTTAATCAATATTTTTCACAAAGAACATGGCTCCTCTATATATAGGCCTCAGTATTATACACGAATTAGTGCAAAAAATATGTTGAAAAGACACCAAATTCAAGTGACCAATGGTAGAAAACCGTCTTCAACGGTAACATTGAAATGCACTATGCGACCGCATTATGCGACCGCATAGTACAAAATCATGCGGTCGCATAGTTATACTCGGACAGAGATTTAAAGTCTTTGTCCATTTCTATGCGGCCGCATAGGATTTGTTCTATGCGGTTGCATAGAACAAAATCTGGCCATATTCATTTTCGTTCATTCCTTTGTTGGTTTTGAACAACCAATTTCTCAACAATCTCCCATTTGTTCAAAATTAACAAGTCTCACATTCAATCGTAAACGATACTCATTCCTAAGGATTAGATATCTTTCGATTTAAATCTAACCATAGTGTAATTCTAACAAGGTAAAGTTGGAATCAAAGGTAGCATGAAGCTTTGAACTAGTTATTCCATGTGACAAAACCGGTAAGAACACACACAAGTACCACGTGTTCTCAAGTTCCTCAAACTCACTTACCGCTTTTATGGCTTGCGCTCGTCCTTTTCAACAAACTTTTAGTAGAGTAACTCTAGCTCTCTATTGAGGTGGCACCACCTCGAAGTTCGTCTAGGTGAAATTCTTCCAGTATCTTTGTTACTTTTAGATATGTTTGTGCTCTTAGCACTGAACTTCATTAAGAGCTTAAAGCTCAACCCTCACTTCGGTAACAACCAGCATTATTTAACTAGGATAGGGTTATCGCGGATTTGAATAATGCTGAAAATATCTACATATCAAATGACTTGTTGTTACCCTTTGAACCCGTGGATTACCTTTTGAGTAATGACAGGTAGGGTTGCTATCATTGGTGAATCTTTCAATTTTAAGAGTTTCAACCTCATCCTACTCGATGTAGATGTTACTAAATCTCGATTTAGAGGTTTAGTTAGAGGATCCACTAGATTCTCGATAGACTTGACATAATTTAGAGAAATTATTCCATCTTTGATTAATTTCCTTATGTAGTCATGTCTAAGACTCATATGTCTAGACTTTCCGTTGTATACCTGGTTGTATGCTTTTGCTAATATGGCTTGACTATCATACATGATAGATATTGAAGATGTATTCTTCGGTCCCAAAGGTATCTCATAAAAGAGATCCTTAAGCCACTCAACTTCTATCCCGGTATCCGATAATGCTACGAATTCGGATTCCATGGTCGAGTGCGTTATACATGTCTGTTTCTTTGATTTCCAAAAAAAGCTCATCCTCCAAGAATGAACACCCAATCGGAAGTGGATTTATTCTATCCCGTGCTAGATATCCAACTATTATCGGTAAATCCTTCCAATACAGCCGAAAATTTAGTATATTGTAGGCATAAGTGATAAGTGCGATTTTCGCACTCATTTAGACCGTTAAACTTAGATAGTTGTTAGTTTTCATTTATTAGTTTTTGATTATTTTTGTTACTTTTGTTCCTTAGGTGAATTCCCGAGTTTATAGTTGTTTATATGGTATTTTGAGCGTCAATTGAGCCAAAAAGAGTTGAAGATGAAATATTCCAAGATTCGGCGATCTAAACCATGAATAAATGGTGGTTGAATAGTGGTTGGAAGGGGGATGAAATCAAATGCAAAAATCAGGAAGAAAATGAAAATGGCACAGAAATGGCCTATGCGTACGCATAGGCCTGCAGACCGTGCGTACGCACACTTACCAAATTCAACTACTGAAGTTTAAATGTTTACACTATGTGTACGCATAGGCAAAATCTGGAGGATTTCCCGGGTTGCGCTAAAACGCAATTTTTAATATCTTTCTCGACCCATTTCTACCCGACCCGTCTCCTATCTTCCACCCAACATAAATACATCACTTGGGTCTCATTTCTAGGGCATCAAGAGGAGAGGGAGGAAGCCGACCAAAAATGAGCCAAAAATCTAGGAGCTTACCTCTTCAACAATGGTGGAAATGTGATGAAGGAGAAGAAGATACCTTGCATTGAAGATCCCATCTATCCTTCTCCCCATCAATAAGCCATCTCTCTTCTCTAATTTCGTTTTTATTTATGTATTGTATTATTTTGTTAGCTATTTATAATTACATTATGGATAGCTAAATATTAATATGGATAGCTAAATATTAATGTGATTGAGGGTTATTTTGGAACCCTAGAAATGATAATTTAATTGATTTGTGCTTTATTGTATTCTTGATATTAATGTGGTTAATTCATTGTGCTTATAATGTTTATTGTTATTCCCGATTATTTAGCGGGCCAACTAGATGATTGGGTTGTTTACAATTTATGCTATTTTGGGATTTATAGTTCGTAATTGCTATTTATTCCAAAACCTAGTGGCAACTACATTTCAATTGATTATGTGGAATTTTCGATTGTATGTTTGTGGATTAACACCTAAGTTAGTGAACCGAGCTTTTGAGTTTGCGCTTAATTCAATTCATCTCTTTCGCCGTAATGTTGAATTAATTCTAGCGAGTTTATCCTAGGTTATTTAACGAATAGGGTTGGGTAACGATGCTTATCTTATTCAACTAATATGTAAGAAGATATTGAGGTAATTGCGCTTGTGATTATTCTCGAATTGTTGTTAATCTTTTGAACGAAAATCATTTGCGAATATCGATTAGAAATTCATTCTAGCGGCGAAGAAATACCCCTCGATCACACTCTCCCCATTTGATCATTTTATTTACTTTGCAGTTCTTGTCTTTCTTTATTTTGCATTTATCGCTTCCTTAGTTTAGTTAACAACCAAACCTCCCCACTTACTTATTTGTGCATTTTTACTTTCTTATTGCAATTGGCGTAATTGAAAACAATCCTCTGCGGGAATGACCCTTACTTACCACATTACTACTTGAACGACACATTTTAGAAAAGTAAGGAATATATTTTTGTCGCCCCCTTTTGTGGCGATCAATAAGCCCTTGGTCTTCTTTAAATACCCAAGAACCCTTCCAATGGTCATTGCCTGGATTACTAGTAAACCTACTTAGTTTACTAATTGCGAATGCTATGTCTGGTCTTGTGCATTGAACTGCATACATAAGACTTCCAATAACACTTGCGTATTCCAATTGAGCAATTGCCCTTCCATCATTCTTTACAAGTTTTGAACTTGGATCAATTGGGGTACTTGCTTCCTTTCTGTTCAAGTGTTAGAACTTGTTTATCACATTCTCAATATAATGTGATTGGCTTAGATGGTAACCCCTACTAGTCTTCGTGACTTTGATACCCAAAATGGTATCCACTTGTCCAAGATCCTTCATCTTGAATGTGGAAGATAGAAACTTCTTTGTTTCTTTTATTCCATCCATGTGATTACTCATAATCAACATATCATCAACATATAGGCATATAAATATCACATAATCATCACACACTTTTGAATATAAATATTTATCTACGCTATTATGTTTAAAACCAAACGAAATTATAGATAAGTCAAATTTCTCATGCCACTTTTTAGGTGCTTGTTTTAAACCGTATAACAATTTTACTAACTTGCATACTTTGTGTTCATTTTCGGGTAGAGAAAAACCTTCAGGTTTCTCCATATAAACCTCCTCATCGAGATCTCCATTCAAGAATGTCGTCTTGATGTCCATTTGGTGAACATGCAAGTCATGTATCGAAGTTAGTGCAAATAATATCCTTATTGATGTTATTCTAGCTACCAGTGCATATGTATCAAAATAATCTATTCATTCTCTTTGTCGATATCCTTTGGCTACTAATCTAGCCTTAAAGGTGTTTAGAGAACTATCAACATTGTATTTTCTCCTGAATACCCATTTACATCCAATAGGTTTGGATCCGGGTGGTAAATCGACAAGTTCCCAAGTATTATTTGACATTATTGAATCCATTTCATCTTTGATTGCATCTTTCCAAAACATGATATCACGAGAAGTTATAGCTTCTCTATAAGTTTTAGGATCGGTTTCAACATGTAGAACAAATGAAATTGTTCTTACGACATTCAATTCATTTCCTTCTACTAAGTAAAAAGAAATGAATTGAGAATCAATTTCATCCGGTCCCAAAGACTTCTCAATTCGAGTTCTTTTGCTTCTTCGTGTCTCACTTGACTCATCAACACCTTTAGAAGATATTTCATCTTGTGTTCCACTTGAGCTTGGGATATCTAAACGATTTTCCCTCAATTCATTATTCGAAGATAGCAAATCCTCAAAGAACTCTACATCACTTGATTCAATAATCACATTGGTCTCCAAGTTTAATAATCTATATGATTTGCTATTGCTAGCATATCCAACAAAGGCACACTTAATGCCTCTTGGACCCAACTTGGTCCTATTAGGGTTTGTGTTCTTACAATAAGCAAGACATCCCCACACTTTGAAGTATCCAATGTTAGGTTTTCTTCCTTTCCAAGATTCATAAGGAGAAACCTTAGTTTGTTTAGAAGTAATTCTATTTAGTATCCTACATGCACTTAATAATGCCTCACCCCACAAACTAAATGGCAACTTAGCATAGGTAAGCATGGCATTTATCATTTCAACTAAAGTTCTATTTTTTCTTTCAGCCATACCATTTTGTTCCCGTGTTCTAGGTGCTGAACATTGGTGAATTATGTCATGTTGTTCACAAAAAAAGTTGAAATCACTAGAGAAGTATTCACCACCTCTATCACTTCTTAGAGTTTTTATTTTCTTGGTTAGGTGATTTTCAACTTCATTCTTATATACTTTAAACATATCAAAACCTTCACTTTTATGTTTCATTAAGTAAACATATGTGTATCTAGTACAATCGTCAATAAAGGTAATAAAATACCTATTTTCACCTCTAGTTAACATGTCATAATGAAAATAAATCAACAACATAAGTGAAGTTAGTTTTATTCTCATTCAAATTGTCAACGGTACATAATTTGACCATTCCTTCACTAGAATAGCCTTTTCCAACAAATTTCTCATTTAAGGATAATACAAGTTTATCGGATTCATACACACTTTTGATACCCGATTTTCGTTAAGACCACCACACTTTCCGGGTAGGTCCCCAACGTCACTGGCAACTCCACAACTCCTTCTGGCATCACAGTAGCCCCTCCAAATCCTAGGAGGGGGTGGAAACTGGCTTCAATTTTTCTGAAGAAATTTTCAACCCAACAAATGCTTCCCAAGCGAGAACGTTGGCCGCGCTACCGCCATCGACTAACACCCTTTTGACATCATAATCCGCAATATCGCCCATTATCAGTAAAGCATCGTCATGGGGAGTTGCCACACATATTAAGTCTTCTTCTCCAAAAGTGATGTTTTGATAAAACCTGGCCTTTTTCTGAATAGAGCAGACCCCAACTATGCGGGCGTAGTTCTTTCTTGCCAAGTTCGAGTCATCCTCGACTGCGATACCTCCGATAATCACATTTATAACACCAGCCCTTGGTGGTGCCCGGTCATCAACCTTCTGCTTACCTTGGTCATTTCTCGAGTATTTGCTCAAAAGGCCCCGCTTCAAGATGCGTTCTATCTCTTCCTTCAGATAGATGCACTCTTCTATTTCGTGTCCATGGTCTTTATAGAAATGACAATACTTTCCCTAATCTCTTTTGCTGTTCGATGCTGCCATGGGCCTTGGCCACTCAGTTCCTTCATGTCTCGAATCTCCTTCAAGATCTTGCTTTGTGGAGTGTTTAAATGGGTGAATGCTTTGACATCTTCTCACCTTGGCCTAACGGCCCGATCCTGAGTATACCCCTTACTCATGCAGTCATTTCTTGGCCTACTTTATCAGCAAGTTTCCGCACATCACCTGACTTTTGCTTATTACTTTCTGTCTCTCACCGCTCTCTAAGATTTTTCGTGACCTTCTCTGCTTCTTCTGTGTCAACGTACTTGTCACCCTTTTTCAACAAGTCATGCATCGACTCTGGGAGTTGGGTTTGGAGAGTGACATCTTGAAAGCTGGATTTCGCATTCCATTCATTAATGCTGTTACTACAACAAACATCTGAAGATCCCTTATGCCAAGGGTCGCCCGACTGAACCTAGCCAGATAATCCTATAGCAGGGGCTCATCTTTGTCTTGCAAAATCTGCATCAACCCAATAGCCGTCTTGCGCTTTTGTTTGCTACTCATGAAGTATGCCACGAAACTCCAGGAGAGAACGTCAAGTCTTTATGGACCTAGGTGCCAGTGTAGCCACCCAGTCCCTAGCTTCTCTCATGAGCGTCGGGGGAAAAGACTGACACATCATCGCGTCTGGGGCTGCATGGAGCCTCATTAAATCAACCATCGTCCGCAAGTGGTCTAGCGGATTTGTGACTCCATCATAGGCTTCTATCATTGGCTGTTTGAAACCCTTCGGTAGAGGAACAACCATGATCTCGGGCGCAAAAGGATCTTCCTCTAGAACCATCTGTCTGCGTCTGTCCTTCCTCCTGGTTAGTGCATCGTCTATCTTCTGGGTCATCATCTCTTCTATCTTTCTTTCCAAGTCTTTCTCGGGATGAAGAACTTGCGAAACCGCAGACCCAGAAGCCCCCCTGTCTCCCATTGTGGGCTGAGTGACTGGCGGGGCGACCATTTGATGGTTGCTCAGGTATGAGAGTTGAGCATTTTTTGTCTGACTCTGCAAGAGGGTCATCATGGCCGCCATTTGTGTTTCCAAGACATTAAGTTGGCCCTGCGTTACATATTGAGGTAGTGGTGGCAGATCATGTCCCCCGGCGACTGATTTCGACTTCGTCTCAGCCGTGTTCTCAACTAAGTACGTATCACTCCTTGTTCGTCTTCTTGACATAGCTTTTCTATTCAGTGGTTTCCCACAGACGGTGCCAATGAAAAGGTTACAAACAAACCTTCGTGCTCTCCTGGTGGCATTGGGTTGTTCTGCTACTCCGATGATCAAAAGTCACCTGCAAATTGAGGTCGGGGCTCTTCTCCCCCGTTGTACCTCCGGCGTAAAAATTAGAACCAAATGGAGAAATATAGATTTTTGTATTGACTGCGTAAGGAGAGCTTAGATAGTAAAATGTTCACCAGTTTTTACCTGACCCGCCTTAGGGGTATTTATAGGCGACTAGGGCCACGTAACTGCAGGGTGGTTGCAATGTCGCATGTCCCACGTTGTGCTTGCACTTTCCCCACGTTCTGAGAGGTGGCCACTACCCGTTTGGTGGTTGGTTATCTTTGTGATAGCCGCTAGGCGACCTCTGTCCAAATAGGTGATTACCCGTGACTAAATGTTGTAGGGTGCCTTGTAATGACAGGCAGCTTAGCATGAATGTAGAGCTTCCGCATAGGGTCGACGGTCTCATGTGGTAGGCGCGACGGTCGACGCCTCATGGGATAGGCATGTGGTCGACCACCTAGGGGTTACTGTCATCTAATGTGAGCATAATGAAGCCCGCGCTAGTAGACGTGTGGTGCATTCCAAATAGTTCTAACCTTTGTAGCCATACCCGGTAATTGTTAAGGGATAATTGCTAAGGGCGTATTATATCACTCACCATCACATCACCAAAAAAATGCATTCTTTCCATTTTAATTAATGTGCCTCAAACAAGGACATAATATTCCCTTTGAGAAAAAAGATTGTGGTCTCAAATGGCGGCCCTTCTAGTAATTTTACTGTATTCATTTAGCCCTCGTTTGAGCACCATTAAATTTATTAATATATTTTGTTCTATCTTCTTTTTTAATTACATATTTTTCAATAAAATAATATTACACATAAGCAAAAAAAAAAAAAAAAATTCTTCTTTTTTCAATCATATTCTTCAAAAAAAAAAAAATATTTAAAAAATTATAACATCAAATAATGGGGCTCAAACGCTCACTAAAGTTTAATGTTACTAAACTTTAAAATAAATTTCAATTAAGTCACTAAATTTGAATTTATTTCCATTGAATAATTCAGCATCAATTTACTTTCAAAATTCACCACTCTAATACACTCGGTCACCTATTGTCCTCTAAATTGATAGAAATTTCTTTGTTGACAATCATATCATAATTAGGTCCCGTTTGATTCTCATTTTTTGTAAAATGAGAATAAAAAATATAGTCGTTATGACCCCACACAAGAGATAGAAAATAAAAAATGTTAGTTGAATATAATTGATAACGGTCATATTTTTCATTTTTATGGAGGAAAAATGGGTAGCAAACAGGACCTTAATCTTTTATGTAATTTTTACATGACACCCTAGAAACGCAAATGATAAAATGAAAAATATTACAGTATCTTTAGAATAGAACATAAAATTGCATTTTTTTAACACTTTTGTGATGTGCGTAATGGTAACTCGATATGTCATACGACGATTACGTTGAAGATTTAATGCAGTATGACTGTCGACTAGATAATTTTCATTAATTTGAGTTACAAGAAATTGAAGTGATGAGATTATAAAGTAAATCAAAATTTGGTGACCCAATTTATAACGAAATTGACATTGACTTTCAATTGATATAAACTACAAAGAAAATTCAGACAACAAAGTTCCCTACAGCAACCGTGGCAACTTGGCTGTGAGTTTTATCATGGGCCAAGGGAAAAGAAGATGTAGATCTCATCCAGCTGGAATTCACGCATGTGGGCCTGCCACTATCGAACTCGACCACTCCATTCTAGCCACGTGAAATGCTTCCCCGCTATCGTAATAACTACGGGTGTTGAAAGACAGCAACTTTTGAGGCTGTAGTGTCTGCTATTGCCTGCAAATTGTTAAATTGTAAGTGAATGTTATATTTTTTTTTTGATCGACAAAAGCAGGAAAAAAGGAATTTTCTCAGTTGGGGTTTTGCTTCTCTCTCTCTCTCTCTCTCTCTCTCTCTCTCTCTCTCTCTCTCTCTACATCTATATCCATTTCTATATATGTACACACAGAAAACAAGCAATTAAAATGTTCTTGAATCTTGATGCAGTTAATTGTTAATAGTTTATTAGTATTTTTCTATAAGTGGATTGGATTTTGTAGCGGGTGGAGGTGGGGCTTTTGGGTAGTATATAATCATTCGTGTTTCCTTTTTTTTTTCTGGTTAGAAAATAGATTAGTAAGTTTACTGTTTAGTTTAATTATTTTAAAATGATTAGAGATCTTTTACTTTTTTGAATAGGCTGAATGGATAATCCAATTCCTGGTTGGAGTATTGAGACGCCTGATCAGAAAAGGTCCCTCGGGTAAGACGTATATACAGTATTAGACAGTGGAGATTTATCTAATATTGCTAGTCGGGTTTTATCTGGACTTGGAAAATAACAATATTATAGGGTGGATGATGGGCTAGCTGAGCTGTTATGGCAAAATGGGCAGGTGGTACTGAACAGCCAGACGCATCGAAAACCGGGCGCTCGTAAACATGGAGAATCAACAATTGGAAGCAGTGGAAATTCAACTAATTTGATTGAAGTCGATGAAACAGATTCATGGATTCATTGCCCTATCGACGAGTCCTTTGAAAAAGAGCTCTTATGGCTTGAAGGCAACAAAATTTCGAATCCGTATCCATTGCCACCTCCAAGATTCGAAAGCAGGCATCAGAACTCGGGTCAACTTGGAGGACAGGGAGAGCATTCGATTACGACGTTGGGATCGAGTCACTGTGGCAGCAATCAAGTCGTAAATGAACTGCGTATGAGCCGCACAGCTGTGGGCAAGAATGAGAGCTTAGAAAGAGAGACACTTGAAACAGCTATTACAACATCTTCAGGTAGTAGTTTTGGGAAAACAACGCGTAATCAGTTTACTGATCACAACAATTCCCACAAAAGAAAAATCAGAGATGGTGAAGATACAGAATGCCAAAGTGAGGTATTCACTGTTTACAGTTATTTCTCGAACAATCATTAGTTTCTCTCCCCTTCCTTTTACAATTCTTCTTAGTCATAGTGAAAACGTCTAAACCACAATAAATATGTGTCCTCGAACAATCATTAGTTTCTATCCCCTTCCTTTTGTTCTAAGATTAGAATCTAAGTTATTACTATTTGCTAATAAATATATTCCAAGATTGAATTTAATATTCGAATATACATTGATTGGATTTGATCCATCCCTTCAGTTGCTTTTCGAGATTCGGGTTCGATAATATTTTTATGGCATAATCCAAGAAATATTGTGATTCCGTACAATGTTTTATGTTAGCAACTTGAGGCTTTACTCGGGCGATTGTGAAGACTTGATTACTGTACAGGCTGTTGAATTGGAATCTGCCGGAGGAAACAAATCATCCCAAAAATCTGGCACCAATCGTAGGAGCCGTGCATCCCAAGTGCATAACTTGTCGGAGAGGGTAAGAAAGTGAAATAGTGTTTTTCTATAGGAATCTTTTCATAATTTTCTTTCATTATTTAACCAGAGACGGAGGGACAGGATCAATGAGAAGATGAGAGCATTACAGGAACTTGTACCTCACTCCAACAAGGTAAACATCATCCAGCCTCCCAAGAGAAAATAAATAAATAAATTCATGAGTCAAGATCAACAATTAATCTTAACCACTTGTATCATAAGATCCACAACTTTTCAATCTCACATTTCATCGACTTTTATCAAACTCTGTTTCCTTATTTTCAGTCGGATAAAGCATCCATGTTAGATGAGGCAATTGAATATATGAAGTCACTGCAATTACAAGTTCAGGTATGAATTAGTATCTTACATTCATACTTTCAGCGAAATTTCTATTGGATCACTCAACTTCAATTTGTTTTCAAATTTAATCACTCTACCATCACTAATCTTCTACTTAATAGCTACATGATAAAATGAGGGTTATGATATTGTCTTAAATTAAAATGTTAAAAGGTATTTTTAACACTTTTATGCACGAAGTAGTGGTAAATTGGCATGCCGTGCAACGATTACATGCAAGACACATTGTGGTAGGACCACCACTTAAGTAATTGTCATCAAATTAGGAAAAGACAAGTGATGGACTGGAAAATTTTGAAACTAATGACCCAATTAGTTCTAAATTGATGTAAGTTTAGACAAATTCAAGTTAAGTGACTCAATTAATATTATTCTGAAAGTTCGGTGACTATAGATGAACTTGACCATAAAACATTTACTTATTTCACAGTAACATTTACTTGTGTCATCAGATGATGTGGATGGGAAGTGGAATGGCATCAATGATATTTCCAAGTGTGCAACAATACATGTCAAGAATGGGAATGGGGATTGTTCCTTCAATCCACAATGTCCCCATGCATTTACTGAGGATGCCAATGCAAGTTGATCAACAAATCAATATGCAAAATCAGGCTGCAATTCATCAAAATCCTGTGTTGAATCCAGTTAATTATCAAAACCAAATGCAAAATCCAAAATTTCATGATCAATATGCCAATTACATGGCCTTCCATCAACTCCAAAATGGCTCCCAGGTATTTTCCTCCCCATTTTCCAACTCGTGGTACATAAGATTCCATCCCCAACCCCACTCTGAAAATAAGAATAAAAGACAAAATGGAATCTATACTTCTACTTGTCTCGTTATGTGCTACTTTTTTGCAGCCTATGAACATGTTCAACTTTGGTTCCCACACATCACAGCAGTATCACATGCAACCACCACCACCTGCCAATGGCAATGGATCAACTGGATGATCATAGGTGACGGAGTTAGAATTTTCATGTAAGGCCTCTCTGATAATAATGCTCCTAGTTGATGGTAATGGAATTTAAGCAGAAAAGAGGATATTATTTTCTCAAAGTGCTCCAAGATTTAGAGCTCTAGATGAAGTTCTCATGTTCATGCAATATGGGACTTTGATCTATTAGATCATGTCCTTAGATATCGTGATGCAATCATATCACATTTCAAGTGAGCATGTATGAGTGTCATTATAAATGCAAAATATTGTTGAGAACAACACTTAATATATATCATATTAACATTATATGTTTTGATGTGATATGTAGTGGGAAAAATAGATTATTCGAATATATAAAATATTCACTTAGAATAAATAAGATCTTTTTAATACATTGTGTAATTGTACATTAAACATAGAGTCAAATAATATCTTTTGAATAAGTGCTTGTTTATCAAGTGCACTTTGTTCTCTTTTTTCATCATAGCACTAGGGTTCATTGGACACATAAAGCCCAAGGCAACATGACCCAAGACGGTTCTAAAAACATGTGGAATAATGAGAAAGTGACGCAAGAATGGACACTCAAACATCGAACTTGCCACCCAAAAGAATCCACTTTAAGAGATAAGACTAAACAAGTCAAATGCAACGCACTTCGAGTCTAGGAAAGTGTTTATTATATACATTTGTGTTTATAAACAAATAGAATTGAGTGACATATAAGTATATAATACTAATAGATTTCACGGAATATGTAAATAAAAAGTTATTTGACTTTTAGCAAGTGTTTATAAATATGTATGTACACACGTGCCAAACATAGGCTTAGATTAGTGAAGTGAAAATGAGATATTCTAAGGTTAGAACAACCTTTTAAGTTTTAAACATCAGCCTTCTCAAAACAAAACATCAAAAACTATATGGTAAACAAAACTTAGGAAAGAGAATAACTCATTATCAGGACTTAAGACCATGGTAGATTTATTGGAGAGTAATAGACATCAATTAATGTTCATATCTCGATGCAAGAATTACAAGTCACGAGCTATTTTTCATATGAAACTATACTCATAAACCTTTCCAACTACGTAAGATTTATGAGGTGCCGTGCTACACTATGCGAACAAGCAATTTAATCTATGAAATTGACCAAAAAAAGGAACAAAACTTACACTCGTGGATACTTCTGTGTCGCAATATATCCACCTAAGTCTGAGAGCCATTCTGGCAAAAGAATCCAAGATATCCGCCTATAGATTGAATGCCTAGTTGACAAGATCATAGAGATACATGAACCATCAAGGACAAGTCCCAGATTACAAGATCCAAGAGATCCACCAACCCAAGGCCATTCAGCTCAACTTAAAATTAATTCAAGATGGAAAACAATTTGCTAGTTCATTCATGGGCATCATAGTCTTCCTTCCATAGTCTAAATCTCACACACATCCCGCGTTGCAAGTGGGTCATTTGTTGAGGAATAATCACCATGTTTTATCTATTTTCTATCTATTATTCACATACTCACTCATCAAATTTAATTTTTGCATTCTTTTAATTTATTTATTATTCCATATAATTATTTTCTTTCCGGATCCTCAAATAAGCGTCGAAGAGTCTACAAGTTGGAGCAACCAGAAAACTCTTTAACGATGTGGAAGGAGCAAAATGGATACCGAAATCATTTCAAAGAAAGCCTATTTTTTCTTTGAATTCAATTGGAAACCCCAACTTTTATTCCTTTTTTTTATCTCATCATAGAAAACTTTCCATAGTTATACTAGTTTAAAAAGTTAAATATGTCGTACAAGGCTTATCGACCTTCTATTATTGATACCCCAATATAAATGCATACATACTCCATGTATAATCATCATGTTGAGTGATATTGCCTGTCTTAAAACATGGGGGCATATAATTGGGTCCACGCAATGCAAGTTGTGATTGAGACAAATAGTGGTTGAGTACCGAGGAGAAAGTCTAAATGGGATCCACTGAGGTTTAAGATAAAAGGATAACAAGCGCATTTGTTGGGGAGAAATGAATAATTAGTGTTGACCCAAAAAAATGTGTCAACAAAATTTCGATCTCGTCTCTTTCACGTGGACATCACATGGACACTGAACACCTCGTTAGAAGGCAAATGATGTCAGTCGAGAAAAATGTCCGACGATCGTTTGCACTCCGACGATCAAGTCAACTACCGGACGAAAGAAAAAAATATGAGAGTGCAAGAAACGGGAAATGAGAGGTTAGGTTAGGGTTCGAAAACATACCTTGGTTATGAATGAAATCATGTATATATAGAAAAATGTAAATCGTCCACGTGGGTTAATGGGCCGACTCCAAACCCAAGTTCAAACCCAAAATGCTAATTTTTAATTAAATGAGTCCAATTAATTAAATAGTCGATGCCACACGTATGTCACGTAACTTATGGGTGTAACAATAGTTCCCCAAGTCTGAGTAGTACATTCATGTGCGGGTTGGACTTCAAAATATAAGTAGTCAATTAAGTGAGGTCTTACAGATTGCCTCAAAAATATGAGCAGCTCCAATGTGAGGACTTATGAATTGCCTCGAAAATATGTATTGGTCCCAAATAAGTGAAGACTTACAAATTGCCTCGAAAAATAGATACTGAATATAATTTTTCGAAATTTCGATAGCATCCCTTTTGTAATATAGATTAAGCCAACCTGTAATACAATACAATATATCGACTGCACATGTACAAAATAAATTTTAGGTCCATTTGCCCCTTCATATAAGATAAAATGCTGATCATATCAAACTTGCTAGTGTGAAGTAATATGATGTCTATAAAATGATAATGTAGATAACATGACATACGTACTGACAGTAATGAAAATAGTGTCATGGATCATGAGGCATGCTAGCAGTGATGTGGCATGCATACTTGATAGCAATAATATAATACATATACTAATAGTAATCACAATAGTCCCTCAAGTCATGGTCGAATATTTATATGCTGGTCGAACTTGAAATATAAGTCAATGTGATGAAGTTGATGTAGAGACAAGACTAAACATATAAACAGCTAAAGCGATGCTCTGAATGTAAGCAATAGAGTTGGTGCTCTGAACATAAGTAGTTGTGATAAGTTGACATCCTTACATGGGGGTGACACATCCACGTCAAAGACTTGCTCCATGGTGTTTGGTCTAGTCGGATTAACCACTAAGGTAGCAAGGTATGGCTCCTTGTGGAAGGCATCACGCTTGTCCTTGTCGAGGCCTTTTACTTGTTTATTTTTATTTTTTACCTTCTTGCAAAACACTCTTCTGTACAAGGGCTTCCTCCAAGATGTTTGATCCAGCCACGGAAGGCTTCGTCTTCGTAGGTAATAAGGTGGGCCCACCACTCTCCTTACGAAACGATAAATAACATCCTTGCATGGTGGATTGTTTGATAGCGTCCAAAAGACGTACCAATTAATATTCCTTACTTATCTTAAATATGTCGTATTAATTAGTACAATGGCAAGTAAGGGTCATTCCCACAGATGATTGGTTCAATTTTATCAATTGCGAACTAGAAAATAAAATGTGAAAGTAAGTAAATGGGAGGGGGGTTTGGTTCATTAAACTAAAGAAGCAACAAATTAATGAAAGAAAATAGAAAATGCTCGAAACTTGAAATGAACTTGAAATAAATAACGAATGTTTTGATCAATAAAAGAGAGTGTGATCGGGGGATATTTCTTCACCGCGAGAATGATTTTTCAATCCAATATCACAAAAGATTTTCGTTCTTAAGATTAACAACAATTCGAGAATAATTACAAGTTCAATTATCTCAATCTCTTCTTACATATTACTTGAATAAAACAAGCTCTTTACCAAATACTTTTCGATAAACAATCTACAACAAGCTCTCTATATTTAATTTAACAAAAGCATTACGACAAAATAGATGAATTGAAATTCTTCATAACCAATTGAAATGTAGCTACTACTAGGTTTTGGTAAAAATAGCGATTAAGTAATAAAATTCCCAAAATAGCAAATATTGAAATAACTCAATCATTTAGTTGTGCACCCAAATAATCAAGAAAAACAATATAAACAGTAAGCACAAAGGATTAAACACATTAATCAAAAGAATTATAAATCACAAATTAATAGAAAATCATTGTCGGGTTTGAAATCACCCCCAATCACATTTATATTTAGTTACCTATGAAATATTCACAAATAACCAATAAAAACTTACAACCCATTAATGGAAAAATAAATTAAAGAAAGATAGACTTATTGATAATAAGAGAAATTGTTGAGAAATCTTCAAAATCAATGGGTCTTCTTCTCCAAGCTATTTCACCGTTGTTGAGCTCCAAGCTTTCTCAAAAACACTCAAGAAAATCCAAAGAAAAAGAAGGAAAGAAAGAAGAAAAGAGAGGGAGGCTAGGGTTTTTCTCACTATTTTGAAGTCTCTATGTTGAAGAATGAGAGAAACTGGGTTAAAAAACCATTTAAAAGGGTCAAAAAAGGGTTTTAGAGTTGCAAAATGGGTCCAAAACTGCAGACGCCTGCAGCCCGCTGCTACAGTGCCACACTGTAGCAGAAAATAAAATTTTTTTTAAAAAAAAAAAAAAAATCACCTACAAGTCCTCTTTTTGTACCATTGATCATTTCTTCATTCCTTTCTTCATTTTCTCCTCCAATTTGGGGTTTAGCATTGAAAAACCTACAAAAAAGAAAATAACTAAATTAAATAGTAAAATGTTAACGAAAACTCATAAATATCCAAATTTAACAGCCCAAAATAAGTGCAAAAACCCGCACTTATCATTGTTCATCCATGTCAAGAGCTTTCTGCATGGTGGATGGTTCATCCATGTAGGGAAATATGTAAAATCTCTGAAGATAAGTAGATGTGATATAGTTGAAGCATGATCAAAACTCTGAAAGATAAGCAATTGTAATGCTATCGATGCAGAGGCATGATGAGCTCTTTGAATATAAACGTGGCTGAAGTAGAAACGTAATGAGCTCTTTGAAAATAAATACAGTTGTAATGCAACAACTTATATGGTGAGGTATCTTGCGAAGCAAGGTATGAATATCTAGCTAAAAGATCGTCTCGAACTATCGGAGTCATATAAGCAGCCTTAGATAGAATAGCTAAGCTCGACGATAGTGAGAGGCGATGAATAAACATCTCGCGAAGCCAGGAATAAGCATCTAGCAAGACGAGGAATAGACATCCCGCGAATAGTTTTCGAACTATCGAAATCTTATAAGCTTCTTCAAATAGACGATGACTTACTGCTAAGCTCGACTATAGTAAGAGGCGAGGAATAAACATTAAGCAAATAAGGTCACAAAATGCTCTTTTTTAATGATAAACACATATGACAATTTACCTTTTCATTTTTTAAGGAACGAGGACCCCAAGATACCACCTCTTCCTTCATTCAATGAACGAGGACTCCAAAGTACTTCATTTTCCTTAATTCAAGGAACGAGGACTCCAAAGTATTGCCTCTTCCTTTATTCAAAGAATGAGGACTCTAAAAGATACCGTCTCTTCCTTTATTCAAGGAACGAGGACTTATAAAATGTCGTCTCTTCCTTTATTCAAGGAACGAGGCCTCTAAGGTACAGCTATTCCTTTTTCAAGGAATGAGGACTTCAAAAAATACTACATCTTCCTTTATTCAAGGAATGATGACATATAAAATACTGTTTCTTCCTTTATTCAGGGAACGAGGACTTTAAGGTACCGCTTCTTCCTTTATTCAAGGAATGAGGCCTTATAAAAAGTTGTCTCTTCCTTTATTCAAGGAACGATGGCTGCAAGTTACCACATCTTCCTTTATTCAAGGAACGAGAACTTAAAGAATACTGTCTCTAATAATAATAAATTGACGAGCTTGGGCTCACCTTAGCAATTGAAACGATCAATGGAGCCTTTGAACAATAGAAATTCAAGCTAAGTATTTCATTAGACACTTGGTATACCAAAGTTGTTGTCTGTAGCCTCGAAAGGTTAATCAGAGGGCCATTGAAGCACAATATGTACATTCTCAAATTTGAATATGCATATTCTCCTCAAATTTCTCATGCGGTCTCAAATTAGTAAAAAGTTTAATCTCCAAGTAGACAAGATTAAAATATACAATTCAATCCAAATGACTACAATTAAACCATGTGAAATATGCATCATGTGGATTTTTACCGACTGATGATTGAGATGGAACAAATGTAGTGCGGGCCATAGTTTCAATTGTCTTAGCAACATGCGCTCAAGTCTATTTAGGATGTTAAACCACCCACATAGTCCCTCAGTAAATCAATGTATGATCCCCATTGGTATTGAAAATAAAAAATATATCTCAAAGAAGATGTAATATATATATATCAAATGGACATGATAAAATTTTGGAATTTTGACGAAAATTGAACCTATTAATGTTTTTTCTTGATAGCTCAATCTTTCATGCCAATAACAATCATGTAAAATAATAAAGAAGGCTACATTTTGGAAGCATGTTGGAGATAACTTACTAACTTTACAATCTCATTCAATAGATTCACTTGAATGGCCGGGTGTGTAGGCTGAAATGTAGTGCCAAAGGAAAACCATAGCGAAACAAGCAAAAAGTCATGCCTAATTTAGGCCCAAAAGAGGTTTAGGAGCAGCCAAATTATAGTGCACATATGTGGAAGTATGAATAAATTATAGTGAACCAATAACAGTATCAAAGGTACCCAAGGAAATTAAATACTAGACCCAATGTGAATTAATCAAGGGAACAATTCATAATTAATGTTTTAAGTATGGTCAATTTCAATCGTAAGAGAATAAGTTTCAAATTTCACAAATCATGTTTTTATTTAAATTTATTTATGATTTAATTATTTAATTAATTAAATATATAAAAGTCACAAATCTATACAATTTGGTCAAAAAATTATTTATCGGTCACATATTATCAAATTAATGAGTCACAAATTATTTCGAGGTCACATATCAAATATTTTTGAGGTCACAGATCGAAATTTTAATAGGTCATAATTTATTTTTGAGGTCACAGATCAAAATTTTAATAGATCACAAATTATTTTACAGTCATGATTCAAAAATTTCATAGATCACAATTTATTTGTCGGTCACAAATCATTGGTCACAAATTTTTTTTGGTCACGAATTAACCAATTTAGTGGTTACAGTCACAAAATAATCTGTGACCACAATCACCGCTACATCACCACCACCACTACCTCAAACAAATCAATAGAAAAACACAATCGCCCAAATCCGTCACCACACTGACAGACCCATCACCACCACCATCTCACCATCACCACTGCACCCATTGCCACAATGTCCACCCTCAAAATAGCAACACCTCCAAAACAATTTAAAACAACCACCAGATCGCCGCAAACACCAAACCGTCGACCACGCACAATAGTTCAAATCAAGAATCAAGTTGCAGTTTCGGGCAGATCACCACCACCACCAAACCACCTAAAAAATTACCACAAAAATCACCAAAAAACTACTACAAAAACAACACAAGACCACGACATACCCATCACAGAAAAATGCCACAAACCAGAAATCTATCTCCATCGTCGCACACAGCACCGCTCAGAGTTATAAGCTGGTCGCTGCGCGACGATATCTGACCGCTGCGCCCATCGACGACTTGATCGCTGTTGTGAGCAACGAACTCAAGCACCGTCGTCGATGGATTCACCGCTCACAGCGACGATGGATTCACTGCCGCCGTCGAGATCTGGTGTGACGATTTTGGTGGGAAAAACATTATTTTAGCCACTGATGCGCGCTACGATTGCCGCCACAGCAACGATGCTCACATCCGACGAGGTGGCTGCAGTGACTTTCGGGCGACAACGGGGATGTGCAACTCCAGTAGAGAGGGTCGGGGACGAGGTGGTTGGCAGCGGGTTGTAGAGAGAGGGTGAGGAAATTATGAATTGAATGAATTAGGGTTTATAATATATAATTGATTAACATTTTATAATATTATTATTTAATATTAAAATATTTTATAGTATTATTAATATCTAATTTTTGTATAACCAAATCTTGCATCTCATTTTTGAAATTGGATCTTTAAAAGTAGGATTGGCTGTAATTTCCTCATTAATCATTGTGAACCATTTTCCATAAACATTTGGCCCAAACCCGCTATCCCAACCAACCTGTACCGCATAACCTTGGATGAAATTGAACACACTTGTACCAATCAAGTTGTAAAGGTCTACTCCATTTTCCATCAGTATGTCCGTAGAAAGGTTGAAAAGGAATCACTTATTTTGGTCTATACATGCCACTATGCTGAAACCAATTAGTTGACAAAAGCATGACCCATGCCGACTGCCTCAATGGTCTTCACCAGAGTTTGGGACAAGCGTGTTTTCCTTTACCCTCGTGGCCGGAGATTGGCTTCTTCCGAAATTTTTGCTATTTTTTTTTCTGGATTGATAATCGAACGAAAGATTGGTGGGTTTTTCATTTTAGAGTAAAGGAAAGTAAAATAGTTGCCTCTGATTTCTTCATTTTCTTTCATGCTCTCACAAATGTAGCACCAAGAATCCGCTATTTCCGTACTAATCACACTTTGGAGGTTCTAGAAGATGATTACTGTTGACCTCAAAAAATGGACCCTCGAGCCGCCAACAGATAAGTCTTCAAGTCACTCCTTCCTGCGTTCAATAGCAAGCCGTTAGTCACTCGTGGCCCTTTTTCCCGGAGAGGGTGGTGGCGGCCGCGAGCACTCCGACGGTCAAGTCAGTTTTCGGTATAAATGTTTGGGTCACCGGTGGGAATGTGATCACCGGAGACGTGAAGAGGTATTATGGAACCAACTTAGTGTGTATGAAGAGAGAGAAATAACTTATGCTATCTAGATTGGTGAAAAAAACCGAAAAATCATCCCTTCTTTTGGGACAAGGTGGTTGTATTTATACCATGGGTGGGAGGAGGAGAGCCGTTGGATGAGGAGACACGTGGCCTCGGATCCTTTCACCCTGTTCCATCCTAGACGTCAATCTGTTCATCGATAGGTTGGCGGATCTTTATTATTCTGACTTATGCGGCTGATTTGACCGTTTGAATCCTGCCACACGTCCCATCAGTCAATCAAATATTTAATGTTGGAGACTCGCACAAGAGGACTTTGACTAGAGGGAGGTGGGGCAGTTCAGCAATGCGTCGTTGCGGAGTACGGGCCTTTGCATCCGCTAAGAGGTGCAGATGAGTTCAGTTCTGACTGTCGAGACACTTCAGTTCGGTCCCCACACCAAATCAGTTCGCCTATGCGTGGGGCTTCTTCTGCTTGACACGTGTCGGATCCTTTTGGACCCGTAACAATAGTCCTTCAAGTCCATGTATGGATTATTTATATAATGCGTGGACTTTTGGAGTTGACATGCTTCCAGGGGTGTCTGGAGGATGTGTGATTCTTTGGCCGTGTGCAAGACGAGTATCGTAACGTCGAACGGCGGGGCTGTCCACCCTCGCAACTATAATTCCTCAAGTTGTATCGAGCGTTAACTGGAGGCCTGTGACGTAGGGAGTTTCGAGAGCTGGTGACTTTGATTATGAATTCTTTGAAGCAATTGTAGGGGGAACTCTTAGGACTGCTGAAGCCCAGCAATCCGAGTCGGACGAAGTGATTGCAGTTGGCAGCTCTTAGGAGAACTGTTGCAACTATGCAATCTGAGTTGGACGAAGTGATTGCAGTTGGCAGCTCTTAGGAGAACTGTTGCAACTATGCAATCTGAGTAGGACGAAGTGATTGCAGTTGGCAGCTCTTAGGAGAACTGTAGCAACTATGCAATTTGAGTCGGGCGAAGTGATTGCAGTTGGCAGCTCTTAGGAGAACTGTTGAAACTATGCAATCTGAGTAGGACGAAGTGATTGCAGTTGGCCGCTCTTAGGAGAACTGTTGCAACTATGCAATCTGAGTCGGACGAAGTGATTGCAGTTGGCAACTCTTAGGAGAACTGTTGCAACTATGCAATCTGAGTAGGACGAAGTGATTGCAGTTGGCAGCTCTTAGGAGAACTGTTGGAACTATGCAATCTGAGTTGGACGAAATGGAGGCGCTGAATTGACCGTCTTGGATTGTGTGTATGACAAGTTTCTCGCGTTTTTTCAAGGCAATAATGAGCGGGGGCGTTGTTTTCTTCCAGGGCACGTTTTCCCTTTATCCTAGGAGGTAATTATAGCAACGGCCCCCCAGCATTCAAGATGACGCGTTTAGCCTTTGCGTGAGTTCCACGGCTTCATCAGGGTCCTTAATTCAAATGCCTTTTGGTTTGAACGGTGTTGATCAGCTTTAGATTTGAATGGCCAAGATTTGCTTTGGGAAGATCCAACGGCTGGGGTGATCCTTGGGCTTCTATAAAAACCCCTTCCTCTGCCATTTGAAGGTTTTACTTTGTCAAAAAATCAGAAAACGCTCCCAAACTCTGTCGAATTTTCTTCTCCGGCGAACAAAGCAACTCTGGCAAGCACATTGGTGATTTCTGTGACCGGCAAATCTTCCTCAAGTCTAGGTAAATCGACTTTTTTGCTTTTTCACCTTTTTCCTTCAAAGTTTGAGACCTTTCTGGGAAAAAATGACTTCTGAGGGGGAGTCTAGAATTTCTGCGAGGGTGGATGGGCGAGGTGTTGAGGGTGCCAAACTGAGGGAGCCCATCTTAATCGCTCCAGATGAGTTGGGTAGAGCTATTAGGGCTGGGGAGAATGTATGGAGGCGTCCAGACTCCCCAGTAGACACTTCAGTTAGATGGGGGGCTTCTAACTACCCATCAAAGGCCACTCCGGCAATTATAGAGAAGTGTAGGACTGTTTGTAGGGTCCCAGACTCCATCCAGCTGCTTTTGCCAAGGCCGGATGAGAGGACTTGCTACCCAAGGCCGGGGTGTGTGGCTGTGAGTGATAGTTTATTCCGGGCTGGGTTGAGGCTCCCTTTCCACCCATTCTTTAGGCTAGTTCTACGATCGTACGGGCTGGCCCCGACTCAATTGAACCCGAACTCTTGGTCCCAACTGGTAGGGTCGTGGATGCTGTGGAGGCAGGTTAGCATTGGAGTTGACATGCCTTTCAGTGTCTTCCACTCCATTTATCTACCGAAGTGTGTAGCTGGGGAGGGGAATAAGGGGTGGTATTATCTGTCTCCATGGGGGTCCCATTCCCCATTTGTGACCGACCTGCCCTCCTCGATGAAGGGGTGGAAAGACTCGTGGTTTTGGGCAGCTGGGAGGTGGGACACAATGGAGAATGACCCCCTGGCGCCTCTGACAGTTCCCACCACTTACTCCACTCCCAGTAAGTTTCGATTCCGAAGTGACTTCACTTGATTTATTTCCTCATGTATTTAATATTTTTGTTGTTCGCAGGTTCCCAGCCGAGGTGTGAAATATCCGAGGAGGAGTGGGGTATCATAAGTGATATATATCACCTTGACCCTAGAGAGAGGAGCTTCAATAAGCTCATATGCCTGAACGTCGACCTCATCCGTTACGGCCTAATGTCTACTCAGCGTAAGTTTTATTTCACTTTGTCATTTACTCTCTTCAGATATGATTTATTGTACTTAATCTTTGTTCCCATTTTGCAGAGGATTTCGTGAAGAAGAGGCCTCTCAGACCTGACTTTTCAACAATAAGGCGTAGCCTTACTGAGGCCAGGGCTCTCCGCGCCGGCACTGCTGAATACAAGAGGCAGGCGGAGAGGCTGCACTCCCTGAGCAAGACCCAAAGGGTCGCCGAAGAGGAGGCGGCCCCTCTAGTTCGGACCAAGAGGAAGGGTTCAGCAGCCACTTCTACTCCTGCCCTTGCTGCCTCTGTGAGCCCCCCGGTGATCTCCCCTACTGTATCAGCCGAGGTGACGATAGCTGTCCCGGCTGAGGCCCAAACCATAGTGCCCATCTCTTCTTTCCCAGGTGGGGGACCTTCAAGGAAGAGGCTGAAGAAGTCAGCCACCTCTGCGGCCCAACGAAAAACTCCTGACTTTATTGGGAGTAAGGATGACGAGCTGTCAGAGGCCGTGCTGGAGATGCTCCCTCCTGAGACAGCCTCTGCTGCCAGGGTCCATAAAAAGTACTGGACCGAGGCGTGGCAGAACCACACTGCCTCTTGCGAGGTGGAGGACCTCTTGGCTGCAAATAGTGCCTGTGTGGCCAGGGCCCTAACTCTCAGCTCGGCAGCAGATGATTTGGTCCGAGGCCTTCGGAAGAAAGTTGAGGACTTGGAGGAGAGGGTTGAGGCATCTGCTACCTTGGAAGCGGAGGTGCACAAGGCAAGAAAAAGTGCCGAGGACTTCGAGACGAGGTGGACTGAGGCTGTGATCAAGTTGGACTCCTCAGAAATACAAGTAAACCACTTCAGGAACGAACTGCATGAGTCCATTTCCCAAGTGGCTACGCTCACCAAGAGGATTGATCAGTCCAATGAGCACCAACGCCTCGCCTCTGAAGCCCTGGAGGTGGCCAACAAAGAGAGGGCTGAACTGAAGATGCTATTAGAGGCCCAGGCTGAAGAGATAGCCTCGTTGAAGGCCGAAGCGAGGCTGGCAGAGGAGGCGACGGTTCAGAAGTACAAGGATAATTTCACTGAAACTCCTGAGTATGATGACTTCGCCAACTACTGGGCTTCGTGGAGTGCCCGAGAGATGATGTCTCGCCTGCGGGAGAAGTGCCCAGAGCTGGACATTGGGTTCCTTGAGGCAGAGTTTGGTGGGCCAACTGGGGGGCGACCTGATGTGGAGGAGGAGGTGGACGAAGTGCCCAAGGAGTAGGGGCAGATCTGATTTTGTAATGGCTTTGGCCTGACTTGTAATGGCTTCGGCCTAATTTGCACTTAATGAAAAAAAAAATTTATTCTTCCACGTTAGCTTTTGAGTTTGTCACTTCTATTTTGATTGTTGGCCCACTTCGGTATGAATATAACACTCAAGTTGATCGACTTGCATGTCTTCTGTTCAATAGCCTTAATCTTTTAAGAGAAGTTAATTGACCTCCGTGTGATCAGTTCGACGAAGACTTAAACCATTTAAGAAAATGATAAGTTAATTGTCCGCCATGTGAATAGTTCGACGAAGACTTAAATCATTTAAGAAAATGATAAGTTAATTGACCTCCGTGTGAACAGTTCGGCGAAGACTTAAATCATTTAAGAAAATGACAAGTTAACTGCATACGTGATCAGATCGGTCAAGTTAAATGTGAAAGCTTATGGCTTCGTCAAAGATGGCACCCGCACCATCTCTGACTAGGCTAATCCTTGGGGGTGATCCCATGTGGATTTGCACCTCAGCTAGGATGTTTGATGCATGAGAACGCTTGGGGCTTCATCAAAGATGGCACCCGCACCACCTCTGATTAAGCTTTATCCTTGGAGGTGATCCCTGGTGGATTTGCACCTCAGCTAGGATGTCTGATGCGTGAGAACGCTTGGGGCTTCATCAAAGACGGCACCCGCACCACCTCTGATTAAGCTTTATCCTTGGAGGTGATCCCTGGTGGATTTGCACCTCAGCTAGGATGTCTGATGCGTGAGAACGCTTGGGGCTTCATCAAGGATGGCATCCGCACTACCTCTGATTAAGCTTTATCCTTGGAGGTGATCCCTGGTGGATTTGCACCTCAGCTAGGATGTCTGATGCGTGAGAACGCTTGGGGCTTCATCAAAGATGGCACCCGCACCACCTCTGATTAAGCTTTATCCTTGGAGGTGATCCCTGGTGGATTTGCACCTTAGCTAGGATGTCTAATGCTTGAGAACGCTTGGGTGATGACATTAAGAGAAGTAATTGAAAACAGCTCTTTATTGATAGAGGTTACAAAGATTTTACTGGAAGTACTTCCTCAAATGTTCAATGTTCCAGGGGTGGGGCATGATTTTTCCTTCAAGATCCTCGATTCTGTAAGTACCAGGTCGCACTTCTTCATAAATTTGATACGGACCCTCCCAGGTAGGACCAAGAGTGCCAGCCCCTGGGTCTTGGGATGAAGGGAAAACTTTGCAAAGTACCAGGTCATCGATGCGTAGGATTCTCTTCTTCACTTTGGCATTGTAATATCGCATCATTTTTCTTTGGTAAGAGGCGAGCCTGATCTGGGAGTCATCCTTCCTTTCTTCAAGGAGGTCCAGATCGAAGTTCCTCAAATCCTCATTCGTTATCTCGTTGAAATGAATACGACGAGGTGAGGGGATACCAACCTCTACGGGGCTCATAGCCTCAGCTCCGTATGCCATGGAGAATGGGGTTTCCCCAGTTGCCATTTTGCAAGTGGTCCTTATAGCCCAGAGCACTTGCGGGAGTTCGTCCACCTAGACCCCTTTGGAAGTTTCCAACTTTCTTTTCAACGTGAGCTTAATGGTTTTATTGACAGCTTCGACCTGGCCGTTTGCTTGTGGATGATGGGGTGAGGAGAAGTGCTTCCTGATCCCGAGCTCATCGCATAAGTCCCTGATCTTCTTGTTGTCGAACTGTTTGCCATTGTCTGAAACCAGAGAATGCCGTATTCCGAAGAGACAAATGATGTTCTTCCACAAGAACTTAGACGTATTTGCCTCGGTAATTTTGGACAGTGGTTCGGCTTCAACCCACTTAATAAAGTAGTCGATTGCAACTATGGCGAAGCGAGCATTCCCTCTTCCCTTTGCCGAACGGCCAGGGGCTTGATACAACAGTTAGTTCCTGGGAGGGTCGCCTCTGCACGTTAGCAAACCGTTGGCACTCATCGCATCGGAGCACAAAATCAACTGCATCCCTTTTCAGGGTAGGCCAATAATATCCCTGCCTAAGTATTTTGTGAGCCAGAGCAGGACCGCCCGAGTGATTCCCACAAACTCCTTCGTGGATCTCTCTCAAAATGTAGTTCGCCTCTTCCCCTCCAGTGCACCTGAGGAGGGGGGATGAGAATCCTCGTTTATACAAAACATCATCTTGTAAGACGAAGCGAACGGCTCTTCTTCTGAGTCGGCGTGCCTCTGTCTCATTTTCTGGAAGAGTCTGTTCCTTCAAGTAAGCCAGAATCGGTTGCATCCATGGTGGAGTTCCCTCAATCCACATCAGTTCCTCACCTTTCTTTGTAGAGGGTTCGGCCAAATGTTCAACTGGTACTATTTTGAGGAGCTCTGAATCTTTGCTGCTCGCAAGCTTGGATAGGGCATCCGCCTGGGAGTTCTCCTGTCGTGGTACTTGCATCAATTCGAACCTTTCAAAGGTGGGGAGAAGATCCATGACCAACTTTAGGTACTCTGCCATGTTCTTGTCTCTGGCCACGAAGATTCCATTCACTTGATTCACCACAAGCTGTGAATCACTGTTGATAATTAGCCTTCTGACCTGTAGTTCCTTTGCTAATCTTAGCCCGGCTAGGAGGGCTTCATACTCAGCCACATTGTTGGTGGCTTTGAATTCAAGTCTCAATGCATAGTTCATCTTGTGCCCCTCTGGGCTCACCAAAATCACTCCAGCTCCGGAGCCATTTTCCCCGGAAGAACCGTCCACGAAAAGGCTCCAGGTGGGTGTCTCCGCTGGCTCCATATTCAATTCGACCTCTGGTGCCTTAGCGAATTCTGCCACAAAGTCAGATAGGGCCTGACCCTTGATTGTCGTCCTGGGCATGTACGTTAAATCAAACTCAGTAAGTTCTACTGCCCACTTCAATAACCTCCCCGAAGCGTCTGGCTTCTGAAGAACTTGCCTCAGCGGAAAATTTGTCAAAACATGAACGCTGTGGGCTTCGGCGGGGAGCAATGACTTGCTCACATAGTAAATAGGCAACTGATGCCCTTCTTCTTCCCTTACCAATACCGAACTGATTGACTCTTCAGTCACCGCTAAATATAACAACAGAGGTTCTCCTTCTTCGGGTTTGCTGAGGAGGGGAGTTCGTCCCAAGTAATTTTTCAACTCTTGGAAAGCCTCTTCACACTCCGATGTCCACTGGAATCTCTTTCCCTCCTTGAGGACCTTGAAGAAAGGTACACACTTTTCAGTGGCCCTTGAAATGAAGCGATTGAGTGCGACAACTCTGCTAGTTAGCCGTTGCACTTCCTTGGGCTTCTGTGGTGATCTCATTTCTATCAAGGCTCGGATTTTCTCGGGGTTGGCCTCTATCCCTCGCTGATTTATAATGTAACCCAGAAATTTGCCGGAGGCCACTCCGAAAGCACACTTCAGGGGGTTTAATTTCATTTGGAACCTCTTAAGTATCTGGAACGCTTTGTCCGAATGTTTGATATGTTCCCCTACCCTGAGGCTCTTTACCAGCATGTCATCGACATAAACTTCCATGGTGTTTCCGAGCTGATTGACGAACATCTTGTTGACTAACCTTTGGTAAGTTGCCCCCGCATTCTTCAATCCAAAGGGCATTACCTTGTAGCAATACAATCCCCGGTCAGTGATGAAAGATGTGTGCTCTTCGTCATCGGGGTGCATGGGGATTTGATTGTAGCCTGAGTAGGCGTCCATGAAGCTCAACAGCTCATGGCCTGCAGTTGCGTCCACCAATTGGTCTATTCGCGGGAGCAGGAAACTGTCTTTTGGGCAGGCCTGATTAAGGTTGGAGAAGTCAATGCAGACCCTCCACTTGCCGTTGTGTTTCTTGACAAGCACGGGATTGGAAATCCACTTCGGATATGTGGCTTCTCTAACGAATCCGTTGTTTACTGGCCTCTCCACTTCCTCCTTGAGTGCTTCATATCTCTCATTGTTCAACGACCTCCTCTTCTGCCTGTGAGGGGTGCAGCTCGGGTCGATTTGCAGATGGTGACAGCTTACACATGGGTCTATCCCTATCATGTCTTCGTGCTTCTAAGCGAAGACATCCACATTTCTCCGTAGGAAGTTTTTCAGTTCTTCCTTCATTCCGTTTTCCAGGTCTTTTCTGACCTGAAGTACCTTCGTGGCATCCTGGGGATCTACGGGGAAACACTCCAGTTCTTCCGTTGGAGCAGTGAGTGATTCTGATTCAATAATCCTTGGATCCAACTCCTCCAAAGACGTTTCAGGTCCAGCTTCTGCCATTTCGACATCTTCAATGGGGGGCAGCCCTTCTGCAGGGGCCTCTGCCATTTCAGCGTCGCAATGAAGCATGTTGACCCTCGGCTCTGCCTTTCTTAGAGAACTGAGGTAACACTCTCTGGAGCCCCTTTGGTCACCTCTGACTGTGGCGATTCCTCGTTCAGTGGGGAATTTCATGCATAGATGATGGATCGAGGTGACGGCAAATAGTTCCTTCAAAGCGGGTCGCCCAAGTACTCCGTGGTAAGCAGATCGGCGTTCCACAACCAAGAATTCCATGAAGTGATGTGCCACTTGGGGTGTTGTTCCCATTTCTACAGCCAAAGTAATTTTGCCCCTTGGAATAATGCTATCTCCCGTGAACCCGTACAGTGGGGAAGTCATGGGGGTCAGCTCGTGATCCACTGCCATTTTCTCAAAAGTTGAGCCGAACAATATGTTTACAGAACTTTCGTTATCCACCAGCATTCGCTTTAGTCCGTTCCGTGCCACTACTGCCCTTACCACTAGGGCATCACAGTGCGGATAATGCACGCCAATTGAGTCCTCCGAGGTGAATGATATTGGTTCTGCAGCCCTTCCTCCTTGGGATTGGCTCACCACATAACTAGCCATTGGGGGATCTTTCGCCTCCCTAGAGTAATTTCTTTGGGCATTCATTGTCTCGCCTCCCAGGTGAGGCCCTCCAATGATGGTGTCAATTTCGCGGATTGGATGTTCCTCCGCGGCGGCAGGGCCTCTCCTGGGCAGCCCATTCCTGGGTCTCTCTCTTTGATTGTTTCTTGCATTCCGAGGTGATGGTGACCTTTCTTCTCTCCTTCTGGGGGACCTTTGCCTCGGCTCGTCCTCATGATGACGGTTCTCCCTTGCATCTCTGGGGTTGCTTCTTGGCCTGTTGGCATCCCTGCAATCCCTTGTGTCATGGACATAGAAGCGATGGAAGGTGCAATAGGGCGGTCCTTCCTCCTGGGGCATATTCCTAGGCCCACCGCCTCTTCCCCTATTTCTAGAGGTTAAGGGTCTTCCAGTGTTTCTAACTGGGTTGTTGGTGTTGGGTTCAGCATTCTCGTAAGCCAATGTTGGTACGGCATTTAATGTGGCAGAGGCAAGCGCCTGCCCTGATGTGGGGGCCACGGTGTGCCCAGCTTGCGTCCATTGTTTTACCATGTGTGATGTTGGGCCTCTTCCTATCTGCCTCTGGGGTGGAGGAAGCCCTTGTGCCGCCCTGCTCCTGTGGTCAATCATCTCCTCATTTACTATCTCAACTTTCATCATTTCCACCAGTTCATCATAAGTTGATGGATTTCTGCTTCGGACGTCTCTCCAAAATAAAGTGTTCATATTCAGTCCTCCCTCCAGAGCTGATAGGGCCTCCTTGTCAGTGACCTGTTCACAGTAGGTGATTTCATCAGTAAAGCGGGCATGATAGTTTTTCAACGTCTCCCCTGGTGCCTGTCTCATATCCTGCAAGTGCTGGATTGGCGCCTCTCCATCTCTTTTAGAAAGGTACTGGTTCAGAAAAGCCCTTTTCAGGTCTGGCCAGCTTCTTATGCTAGATGGCGCCAACCTGTTGTACTACACTTCGGCTGAACCGCTGAGCGTCAAGTGAAAAGCCCTGCATTTTAGCGCAGGAGAGGCGCCTCTGAGGCTCATCTGCGTTTTGTATTTGTTGAGGTGCTTCTCCGGGTCTCCTTTCCCTTCATACTTTGGGATCTTTGGTGGGACGAAATTCTGCGGCATGGGAAAACAGCGGAGCTCCTTGGAGAAGGGGAGATTGTCATCATCGTCATCCAGCTCGTAGGAACGGCACGGTTCGTCCGTCTCTCCCATGTTAACTGCGGGACGAGGTGCGTGTTGAGCATTTTCGCCCCGGCTTCCCCAATCTACTAGGTTCCGCCTTTCCCGCCTATTTCTAGGTGGTGGGGCCGGTTCCCTTTGATTCTGCTGCTGCTGTGGGCGAGCTGTTTGGCGGGGGGACTGATCTCTGTTTCTGGGGGCTCGCCCAATTCGGTCGAAAACACTTGTGGACCTTTCAGGTTGCGCCTCGTATTTCGGGGTGAAGTTATTCTCTTTTGCAGCTCCATCGTTGGCTGGAGCGACTGTATAGCTGGAGGCTTCCATTTCCACTTCTCTTTCGAGAGGGGCCTCTTGGGGGCTTAAACGGGTCCTCCTCTCTGATTTTGCTTCGGCTCGTCCGTAAGTTTGCTGCTGATTCTGCTGAAAACCGCCTTGGCTATGCACCTGCATGAGGAGTTCTTGCATGGCGGCGTTTTGAGCTGTTATATTCCTCATGTCTTCGGCCATACGGGCCACTTCCGCAGTTAGCATTGCAGCGGTTCTCGCACCTCTGCGATGTCGGTGATGGGGCCTCTGATGTGTGACATTGGTTCGAATAATCTCTTCTTCAGAGATATTCCTTGCCCTAGCAACATCCACATCGTCTCCGGAGCTCATGGTTCGAGGTGACGGGGATGATGCACGGTTCTTGGCTCTTTTTTCAAGAGGTAAGTTCCTTTCCAAATGAAAATCAACCGGGTATTCAAGCAAACTTTTTGGTGGAAAACTCGTGGTTTAAGCAAGTTTCCCACAGACGGCGCCAATCTGTTGACCTCAAAAAATGGACCCTCGAGCCGCCAACAGATAAGTCTTCAAGTCACTGCTTCCTGCGTTCAATAGCAAGCCGTTAGTCACTCGTGGCCCTTTTTCCCGGAGGGGATGGTGGCGGCCGCGAGCACTCCGACGGTCAAGTCAGTTTTCGGTATAAACGTTTGGGTCACCGGTGGGAATGTGATCACCGGAGACGTGAAGAGGTATTATGGAACCAACTTAGTGTGTATGAAGAGAGAGAAATAACTTATGCTATCTAGATTGGTGAAAAAACCGAAAAATCATCCCTTCTTTTGGGACAAGGAGGTTGTATTTATACCATGGGTGGGAGGAGGAGAACCGTTGGATGAGGAGACACGTGGCCTCGGATCCTTTCACCCTGTTCCATCCTAGACGTCAATCTGTCCATCGATAGGTTGGGGGATCTTTATTATTCTGACTTATGTGGCTGATTTGACCGTTTGAATCCTGCCACACGTCCCATCAGTCAATCAAATATTTAATGTTGGAGACTCGCACAAGAGGACTTCGACTAGAGGGAGGTGGGGCAGTTCAGCAATGCGTTGTTGCGGAGTACGGGCCTTTGCATCCGCTAAGAGGTGCGGATGAGTTCAGTTCTGACTGTCGAGACACTTCAGTTCGGTCCCCACACCAAATCAGTTCGCCTAGGCGTGGGGCTTCTTCTGCTTGACACGCGTCGGATCCTTTTGGACCCGTAACAATTACTATTGGCAAATAGCTATATATTATTTGGAGTGGTGAAGTTTTATGTTTGGAATATTTATGGAGTGTTCAAGATGCTTGGTTTTGATCTTATTTGACTTGTGATTTTTATGTTTCAAAGACAAAGGCAGAAATTTTTGTGAGGGGAACCTTCCTTGATCTCTCTCTACTGTCGAAACCAAGGTAAATATTGGCAAAACTTGTTTCCAGTAGCAAAATCACGTCCTCTTCAGATTTTTCTCCTCTTTTGATGGCAGATTATTTTTTTTTTGCAAAAAAAAAAAAAAAAAAAAAAAAAAAAAAAAAACCTTTCCATGGATCAAATATGGCCAGTTTCTTCAACCTTTGCCTGAAAGCTCATTTCTTCAAGGGAAAATTCATATGTTTCCAGAGACCTTCTTCATTTTTTAAAGGCTGGCCTCTGTCTTAGAGAAAACTATTAAGAAAAATCTATATTTTTCGTTCACGGGCTTTTTCTTCTTTTCTCTTGGTTGATGCCTCTTTCCCATTTTTTGGTATAAAACTTTCCGAAAAGATTATAATTTTTGGTTGCTTTTTGAAATCTGGTGAGAAACATGGTTAACGTACCGTTTCCAACAAACGACCCCAATTTGTTGATCCAAAAAATGTCTCAACAGAATCTCGACCTCATCCCTCCACGTGGACATCACCTGCACACTGAACACCCAGTTAAAAGACAAAGGCCGCCTGTCAATAAAAAGTCCGACGATCGTTTACACTTTGACAATCAAGTCAACCGTCAGACGAAAAAAAAATATGAGAGTGCAAGAGACGAGAAATGAGGGTTTTGGTTAGGGTTTGGAAATATACCTTGGTTATGAATGAAATCATATATATATAGAAAAATGTAAATGGGCCACGTGGGTTAATGGGCCAACTCCAAGCCCAAGTTCAAACCCAAAATGTAATTGTTTAATTAAATGAGTCCAATCAATTAAATAGTCAATGTCACATCGGTCAATAAGAGATCCACTCTGTCACGCGTGTATCACGTAATTTATGAGTGTAACAATTAGAGTAATGTAGTGGTGTAAAAATGGATGCTCATTTAACGAATCTGTACAGTCCGATCATCTTAAAGGATGGATCCATGACGGTTCACAGACTAGGCTAGAGATGGCAAAAAAACTTGTCCCACCCCGCAAAAAGAAAAGCTCCGACGGGTTGCATCTCACCTCGAATCCGCACCGTGAAAAACAAAAAAAAATTAAAATAGAATTTTGATGAATGATTTGTTTTAAAATATTGTTGAATGTATTTACAATTTTATAATTTAAATTTTTACCTAACTAACAATTGTTTTATATAATTTGTAAATCCGACCATACAATTTTTTTTTATTATAATTAAATTATATAATTTGAAGTTCTGAATTATGATAGTTAAATAAATATTATTTGCTTTTGAAAGATTTATACTAATTAATCAAAGTAAGTTTATAATATTTTGGTCGAAAAAACTAGCAAAAAAAGTTTAAAATATATGGAATGATATTTAGGTTTTGGGTTATAGGTTGAATTTTAAATAATAGCATAACTCGAAATTTTGAAAATGTAAATTAATAATAAAAAAAAGGAGCAAGCTCCCGTCTAAGGCGGGGCGGGGCGGGGCTGGGAGGGGAGGGGTAGGTGGCGGTGTCCCGTTCCGAACTCGACCCACTGTCATTCCTAAACTAGGCTATGGCCAGCTTGTAAAAACAAGGATAAGCTTGGTATTGGCTAGTGGCTCGAAACATTGTCTGAGCCGTTTAGGCGATATCTTTCTTTAAAGAAGGTTAACGGCCGACTGCTGATAAAGCCTTTTAAAAATTCAACTTCAATTTTATTTTTTACAGTTCTACTATGCTGCCAGATTCTTTAACACTCTAGATGATTGAATGTCACATGACATTCTATCATTAAACTATTTAAAAAATAGTCAACATTATCATCCAATTATTTTTTGCCACACACTTGATTTGTCAACCAATGTGTTAAATTCATTTGGTAAAATAGTCATTATTCTTTTTTTAATGTTAACATAGACCTGATGATTAATCGTTGGGATGGATTACTTAAACTGGCCTGCTCCAGATTTTTTAGCCATTGGCCCGTGGATCAACCCATTCAGATTATAGGCGATTCACAAGTTACTTTTGTCGTATCGGTCTTGGATGGGCCATGTTGGGTGTGCCTAGTTTGACACCACAGAGTAATGGTTAAATATCCTTCTATCTTTGAACTTCCAAATTTGATTCCTATTTATCATTTTATCATCTCACTTATTGTTCCACTAAACTCTGTAGATGTGGCAAATCGAGCAAAAAACGTGTTTACTTTTTCATTAAAAGAAGGATATTAAACTATTGATAGTTTTTATAATTAAATAACTGGGTTCATAAGATTTTTTTTAGTATTATTTAATTTCTTTCAATACTAAACACGAAAAATGTTGACCTCGATTCTCTTCCGTATGATGTTGTAAATAGATCCCGATTTATGCATAGATTTCATTTACTCTAGCCTTGATCCTCCGAAAGCTACCCCTTCTCTCTAGAATAGAGAAACCACCCAATCCTCCGCCATACACGTCCAAATCATTGGTACCACTATTATCAGCGGCAACCTATCACCAACACATCATAATCATCATACTAACAGTCTAAAAAAAGGCATATAAAACAAGTGAAATCGATGAAAACAAAATTGGTCACTTCGAATGATGAAAAAAAACTCTACCCTATGCTTTGAATCATGGCATGGGACCTCCACCAATGATTCCAGAAGGGCTGAAAACATTAGGGATTGTGTTGTCGACGGTCTAATTCTGTGCAACCAATATCTGATTTCATAATTAAATCATGTGTAGACTTTCAACTACAACACTCGTCGACCAGAGAGATTACCTGTGAGGAGACAACCCTTCGACCAAATTCAGACCATTCCAGAGCCTAACGCACCGGCACTGGCGGTTTCAATTTACAACTAGTCGGCCAAAAATATCCAAATTTTGATTGATCCATACATCCCATCTGGCTACGTGCCACATCGAGGTGATCAACATCAAATTCCGCAACATTCTGTGAAAAATCATCAAATTCTAAGACTGAAGCTTTGTCGCCGCCAAATGTAGCCGCCTTTGGCCAGTTAGCAATACCTCATCACTTTTTGAGAAAACATTGCCTCAATTAATCTATGCACGATTCCATCATCGAATTTGGTAGAAGAGATCTCTACATTGCTCAATCAAGCTCGGAACTCATATACAACTACACTTGCAAGTAAATCCATCATTTCTCAGGCCGGACACTATTAATGAAAATTATTTGCAACCATTATTCAGGCCCCACATGATTCCTTTAATCATATGTCGGTTGTTAATGAACCTTTTATGCATTTGGGTGAGCAACTGTTTCTTTTACTGAAGAAGAGTATGACCTTCTTTTTTAGCCATACAAGTTTACATTTGCTGTCAAATTTTCACATCATAAGCCTTCCATGATTAAGGTATGTGATAGTTTTCATAAATTTGGTTTTCATGGCGATTATATGATTGGTCTTATAGATGCTATACATATTTTGATTCATTTGGCGCATGATAATGACTATTCACAGTTATTCCTTAAACCTTCCTACTATATTAATGGGTGTGATAGTTTTTAGAAATTTGGTTTCGTGGTGATTATATGATTGATCTCACAGCTGCTACACATATTTTGATTTATTTGATGTACGAGGACGACTTCACGGTTATTCCTCAAATCTTCATGGTGTATTGATGGGTGTCCCATGCGTGCTTTCAAATGGACACCTAATTTTAGCCTACAACGTGAGACCCCTATTGCCTCGGTCTAGGTTTCATTTCCACTTTTGCCCATTCACTTTCGAGCAAATAATAGTTTATTTTCCTTAGCTAAGGCAATTGGAGTTCCATTTTGTATCGACGAGGCTACATCAAATCTACGCGGGCGTAGTGAGGCGCGTGTATGAATTGAGGTTGATTTGGATTATAAGTCAAGTAGGATCATTTTACCTCCTAAAAGGTATGAATTTACAATTATTAATTAGATATTACTAGTCGAGGATGATGAATTTACTAAATATGCAGAAACGAAGTCAAATGTTGATTTAAAGAAATGGCAGGAGGCTGTAGAAGTCGAAATGAACTCAATGTATGTAAACAAGGTTTGGATCTTAGTCGACTCGCCTGATGGGATAAAATTCATAGATTGTAAATGAGTTTACAAGGAAAATGATGACTTGGATGAAAACATCCATACATATAAAACAAGTTTAGTAGCAAAATGTTATAAATAGTTTACTTTGATAAACTTTTTTACCCGTAGTCATGCTTAAGTTCATTCAAATTTTGCTTGCAATAGCTGCATGCCATGACTATGAGATATGGCAAATGGATGTCATAACTGCTTTCCTTAATGAAAACTTGTAAGAGGAAATGTACATGACACATCCTAAAAGTTTTGAATCAAAAGATGCTAACAAGGTGTGAAGCTTGATCGATCCATATATAGTTCAACAAGCTTCTTGGTGCTGAAATCTTCAATTTGATAAGACTATCAAAATGTTTGATTTTATCAAAAATGAAAATAAACTGTATGTTTATAAAAGGACAGTGAGAGTGTTGTCATATTCCTGATACTATATGTAGATGATATATTGTTAATAGGAAACGACGTTCCTATGTTCAATAATTGAAATTGTGATTGTCAAAAAATTTCTTCATGAAAGATTTGAGAAAAAACAATTTTATCTATAGAGATAGATCTAGAAGATTGTTTGACCTATCCCAATCTATATAAATAAAATCTTTTATATGGAGAAAATGAGAGTTCATTGGTACACTTATGCTAACTTCCAGTTAGGCTAGGATGATATCAAATCTCAATCAGGATATGAGTTTACTCTAAGTAATATAGTGGTTAGATGGAAAGGTTCCAAATAAGATATAATCGCTGATTCAATAACAAAAGCCTCATACATCATTGCTTCAGAAGTAACAAAAGTTGTGGTCTGGATTAGGAAGTTCATCAATAAACTTGAAGTAGTTCCTAACATTGTCGATTCCATGCATTTGTATTATGATAACAATGGACCCATCGTGCAAGCGAACGAACTAATGTCTCATCAATGATCCAAACATGTATTAGGACGGTATCATCTCATCGAAGAGATAATACAAAGAAATTATGTAAAGAAAGAATGTGTTCCCAAAATTGATAATATTGCAGATCGACTAACAGAGAGCTGTCGTAGCATAAGCATGATTTTTTATTTAGACTAGTATAAATGGAAGTTTATAAGTGTTATGCCCTAGGTCTAATCGATTAAGATTATAAACTCTTTTAACATAATTAATGCATTTAATTTATCCTAAGCTTCCATAGCCACCTTGCATGAGATCAAACAAAATTGATTAGAATCCACATATGAAAAAAAAAATAGTATTTAAAGATTTTGAATTCCAACTAGTATTATTAAAATCATTAGTAACCCAGTCCTCTGCCTCTCTCTCATTTTCAGTCACTGTGGATACTTAAATCCATAGACGATAGAGTGTCGAGCTTTTCATCTAGGGATTGAACATAAACCTTCATCCTAATTTTTTAATAGGAGTAATTTGTCCTTTTAAGGATAGGAGATCTAAAGAGTGCTCCATCTATATATAGATTTTTCCTGGATCACATTTTTAAAAGTGTCCCCATTCTGATACCAAGTGTAAATTTTAAAAACTAGATAAATTAAAATCTAATTTTAATTTAATTATTTTAACTCTGGACAATTGGTAATCAGAACTTCCTACAACCAGTTTCTAATATTTTTGACTGGTTCATATAGGTTGAAACTGTATTAGTACAGCTTCAACTGTGTGCGGAATTTAATTAGCAGAATAAAACATGAACATCAGATATAACGTGGTAAACCCTAAAGGAAAACATCCACGGGTCAAACAATTCACTAATTAATTGATCAAAAAATTAATATTATCCAGATTTTGTAACTTCATAAAATTAAATTTTTCGGTCTATTTATCACACTTCCTATTTTACTCGGTCGCAACCAACACTTGGATTAAGAATTATTGTTCTTAACTTCACACCAACTAGCTTGATCAATAAACGGATTGTACATTAAGCACCAATTTATTTTTGTATTCTCCGAGAACTTGAAGAAGACATTGGCTTTAAAAATCTTTAATGAAGCATCACATCGTGTGTACTTGCTGGAAGACGGCAGCACCGCTATATGCTAGGTCACGAACGAAATTATTTTTCCAAAGCTTAGGAGGCGTTCTCTTCGTGTTTCAGTTTTGTGTTTTGAGTTTTGAATTCGTTTTTTATTTTGTGTTTTGGGTGTCCATTTTGAGACTGTTGAAAACTCGTTCTTTTTGTCGTTTTGAAAAAATATTTCTCAACCCGTATTTTTTAAGTTTCGTCAAATTTGTGAAGAAAACAGCGAAAACGTAAAAAAGTTGTTTTCTGTTTTTTTCACAAAATTTTCAGCCATTTTCAAAAACTCGTTTTCGAAAATAGGAAAGAGAACACGTTTTCAATGTTTTGGAAAATCGAAAACAGAAAACGCCCCGAAAACAGTAAAGAAAATGCCCCCTTAGTTCCTTTCTTGATAAATTAATTTACTTATAAGTAAAGCAATTATCAAATATAGGAATTAAATCTTACCTAAACAATAGTCATTAAACACGGTAAAAGAATTAGTATATAAGATAATATACCAAAAGATTTCCTAGATTTGTTAATAGAACTAAATAAGGAAAGACAATATTTATTTAATCTAACTTTATATTCACCTATTAAACAAATTTGAAAATATCTAGGATGTTAGAGAATCTATTTTTACACGAGCTGTGATGTCGTAATAAAAAATCATATTCCTTTTTTTATAGAAAACTATAAAAATTGCAACCTAAAGATTCTGGTCGAAATACTTACCATCTATTAGTCAGTAGTGACTATTGGTAGAACATGTAACCTTTTCTCACGATTTTGACAATTAAATTTTTGAAGTATGATAATTAAAAATCAAAAGTGTATTAAGAAAGCCAATAAATAAAGTTGGTAAAATCAACAAACAGATTCTAATTTTGACATATAGTAGCTTCCCAGTTTATTTTCGTATGCCTTTTTGCACCCTTAAGCACATCCAATCATTCCCAAATTAATTTTTATCACTTATATGACATGTATATGAAGGTAATCATGCCACAAAATTTCCTAAGTAAAGGGGATACAGTCTCAAAATCACCCCCTTTAATAGATTGTGGAACTTGATGTCTCATAGTATTCAAAATAAAATATTGAATAAATAAAATCTAGCAACTATCCAATTCTTGTCTATGGTGATTGTTCACCCCAAAAAATATTATCAACAGATATCGATATCGGACTCATGACACTTGGTTGAACTCCAGCGAGATACGATCGAAGGCGGCGATAATGACAATATAATATGATGAGTCAGAATACTAGCGGATGATTAACGTGTCTTATAATATAAGATCTAGTGGATAATATTTGTAAGATATTGAACAAGATTCAAGCTCGAAAATGATTGTAAGAACAAGATGTAAAGATCTCCAAATAATATATGTATATTTCGTATTATAAACAAAGTTCAAGCACAAGCCTTCTCAATATCAATTTTTGCATCCTTAGTAATGTTACAAGACTTGCTATTTATAGCAAGAAACCAAGGAGCCTACTGTTGGATCATATCCACGTGGCTCCATCTAATTGACCGAAGCCTGCCATCACTCATTCACTATATTAATTGCAATGACAAGGGGTCAACCGACTTACATTCTTAGACTGACACTAATTAATATAGACATCCATTCAGTCACTCTCAGAGATATCAACTAGATTTGTTTTTGTGGAGCCTTGGTGTGCAAGGAGGAGCTTCGGATGTGGAGCAGTTCGGTAGTTACAACCAAGTCCGATCCTGTGGCGAGGTCAGTGAGGCCCGCGTCTTAGGCCCAAAATTAAAAGGGGCCTCATTTTTTGCCCCATTTTTAGTATACACTGTGGTTTTATACTTTTATTGAGACTTACAAGTCCCTCATAAGTTTGTTAGGAGGGTATGGTAAAACTTATAAGCCTTTCAAAGTTTATTGATTGTTGATTTAGCCATGAACTCATCTTTTTACAGAAATCCCATTTCAAGAACAACAATTAATTTCTCAATTTACCCTTTTGATTCGATGCTGAAAATTCAAGCAATTCAGTCAGATTTTGGGACAAAAGGAGATGGTCTCCACTGGGTTTATCAAGGACACTTATGCCGCAAGCAGAATCCTTAAGTTTTCCACTGATTCAAACTTTATACACATTAATTATTCCCATAATATATTCTATCACATTGAGAATCCAAATGGGTTCATTTGGAACACCATGTTGAGGGCTTTCGTGCAAAGAAACTGGACCCAAGATTCAATCTTCTAGATAAATCAATGTTAAAGAAGAGTTTTTTTTGTATTGATAATTATACTTATCCAATCTTGATTCATGGCTGCTCTGTTGAATTTGCTGAATTTGAGGGCAGAGAGTTGCATGATCATGTGTTGAAAATGGGTTTCAATTTTGATGTCTATGTGGTGAACAATTTGATTTATATGTATAGTGTGTGTGGTAAAGCAAGTGATGCCAGAAGCATGTTTGATGGAAGTCCTATGTTGGGCTCAGTTTCATGGAACTTGATGTTGGCGGGGTATGTTTTATCAGAGTATGCACAAAGGCTCCTGAATCTTACAATTTTCCAAGTTATTGAATGAATCAATGCTCTTGCTTGACACCAGTCATTAAGGAACCAGATTTCTATTTTCGACACAAATGCGACTAGCATTTTAACTCTGGTTAAAGATGGAGAGACAAGTATTTAGAGCATTTACTATCCTTATTTTACATTTTCGTCTCTTCATTAAGGTTATTTTGATGTGAATTTGACTGTCATTTCCACCTGTAGGGTTGACGTCAAGCCATTATATCTATTCCAATTGAATGGAATCTGTTTAAGATATTCAATGGACACTATAAACCACTTTGAAGTATACTGGTCACTGGTAAGCATATTGTAGCAGGTACTAGAATTTTCAAATTGCATTGCCTTTTGATTTCGTTGTTACTTGTACTGCTAGACGGCAAGACTTTAATTTCATATAGCAGAGAAATTAAACGGACACTATAATATATTTGTTTAAGATATTCAACGGACAATATATTATATTTGTTTGATGTTTTAATGTGAAGTTTTAAGTTAGTAATATGTTGTATAATATACAGTTGAATTTTGCATTTACATTGATTTTGGGGCTTAATTTATGGATTTCACCTCAGGCCCCGAGAATCACATGACTGGCTCTGGTTACAACAGGCACTTCAGTATTGTTGTGGGAATGAAGTTCGACTTGAAGGATAAGAGAAACTTTGGCCTGAAGAGGAGAATTTTGTCGATTCCAACAGACACTTCGGCCAAGGCAGATCTCAGTCTTACTTTGCTTTCACCGGCCAGTTGTCCTCATATGGTGCTTCTACGTGGCCCCCATTGGCGATCTTATTTTAATGGGATAATAATAGCCCCCCAAGTCTATATATATTCATTTATGTAATGCATGGACTTTGAAATAATTTATGGAAAAACTTTACTATTCAACAATAGTCCCCTAAGTTTGATTTGCAAATATTTATATAGAAATTAAAGTTTGAAAATGTAATATGATGAAATAATCGGGAAATTATGCCAGTCATTCGCAGAGATATTATGTAAAAGATGTTACTGTATTTGCCGAAGTTATTATTTAATGAGGCACTTTGACGCCGAAGTGGTCCATGATGTGGCCGTCGTGGTAGGCAATTTGGACAAAGTGGTGAGTCATGAGGACGAAGTGACTTGCTACTTAGTTGAAGTGATGTGCCTGGGAAAACTGGCGGTAGAAGTCTTTATTGCCTGAAGTGAGTTATACTGATGTTGTATTCATTTGAGTTGAGGTGCTAGACTTCGGTTGAATGAAGAAGGTTGCGGGCAATTAGTTTGAGGAGATTCACTAGTTCAGCCTTGGTGAACATGAGAGTCATTGATAATTGTACCGCAATGATTAGCTGTCATTTCGCACGTTTCCAAAAGGATGCTACGATGGTTTCAACTTCCAACACATGTAATAGCTGTCTCTTTTAATTCACAATCATGGCTGTCATGGGCGTGCCAGCGGTAAAAGCAACGCATTGCAGCGAGTGGGATGGACGCGTGGATCTGGGCCGTAGAAGACGAAGTGGATAACATGTGGACATTTCAGATTTGGTCTCCATTTGAATGGTTGGATGACCTAGATCGCCATCTAACGGCTGAGATCAATTGCCTCTGCCTATAAAAGGCGAAATGAAGGCAAAATTTTACACTTTGCATTCACTGTGACTTGTGCATTCCTAAATTTCCCAACTTTTCTTCTCTCATTTTCGAGCAACTTTTCATTGCCTTTTTCTAAGTTTTCGAGCGACTTTTCGCCGGCATTTTTTATTTTCACCGCAAGCATCGAGAAATGGCTTCTACTGAATTTTTCTCAACATATGACCTCCACCTCCGGTAGGAATATAGACATCAGTGAATTGCAGAGGGGCTAGGTATAGACCTTATAAGGACTTCTGACCTTAGGAGAGTAGTTATGCTGGACCAAATGTTTCACTAGTAAAGGGGGTCGGCACAAAAAATGTATAGGGGGCCTCAAAAATTCAGTCCGTAGTCACCCTTATTCGTTTAGCCCAACTTAGGGAAAATTTTGTATTCCTTATGATATTGAGATTTTGGCCTATTCTTTCGAGGAGCGTGCTTGCTACCCTATGTCGAGATGTGTCGTTATTAGTGAACACCTGCTGAAGGCAGGACTTTGGCTTTCTCTTTACCCCTTCTTCAGGGTAGTCCTTAGGCTGTATGAACTTGCCCCAACCCAATTTGTTCCAAACGTGTGGGCCCAACTGATGGGGTCTTACTTCCTCTGGAATGAAACCTCCCTGGGTGAGGACCTGCCTTTCCACATCTTTCAAACCCTTTTTCAACCTCGATCCTTAAGGAAAGAGGATTCTAGGGGGTAGTATTTCTTGTGTCCATGGGGGTCACATTCTCTTTTTGTCATTGAACTTCCCTCCTTCATCAAAGGGTGGAAAGAATCCTAGTTCTAGGTGAGGGGGAAGTGGTAGGAGTATGAGGGCGACACAGATCCCCGTGTCAAAGTACCCATATTGTACTCTGAAGCTAGTAAGTGTCGTATACCTTAAGTGTCTGTTTGTGATTTGGAGTTGATTCTAATTGCTTGAGCTATTTTGTAGACGTGGTTAAGGGCTTCAAGCTAAGTCCAAGGGAGTTTGAACTGATTAGGGATGTCTACATGCGTCTACCTTCTTTAAGGGTGTACGAGAGGCTCATCGTCCTTCGACGATTTTTCGAAGACTTTAATCTGATGGCTTGAAGAGGTATATTTACTCACTTCTTAGCTTGGCAAATTTTTTATTTTTCCTTGTTTAGTTGCTGACCTGGCCTCTTTATGTATAAAATTTTGAGAAGAGGAGGCATCCCACCCTAGCTTCTATCCTTGCAGCCATCTCCACTGCAAGGAGGAAAAGATTGAAGGACACCTCTGCTGGTGCCAAGAGGGTACGAGACCAAGTGGACAAAGTCAGCAAAAAGGCCACTAGACAAGATAATGCTGCCGGGAGACCTTCAGTTGATAAGGGTAAGACACCGGTGGAAGAAGACCCCAAGAAAAAAATTTGGCTCTCAACCAATGGGGAGGGTGCTTCAACTGATTGCCCTCTACCACTCCGTTCTGAAATCCCAGTGGCGGAGAAGCTATTGGGTACATCCATCACTGCAGCCCAAAGTGGGCAAAAAAGGACTTTGGAGTCACCAAGGCCAAAACCGTCAAAGAAGGCAAGGACTTTGAGCGGCTCACTGCCTCAGGGCTTGCTCCTCAGACCAGATTGGTCCTCACACAATGGACCGACGAGCTGGCTCCGAGGGTCTTCTCTTTGCTCCTTGCGGATGTTCAAACTGCCACCTCCACTTTTTACAAATTTTGGACATAGAGCTGGAAGAACTTCATGGAGGCAAGTGAACCGGTGAACGTCTTTATGACGATGAGCTAAACGGTGAGAGCCTTTGGAGCTGCCTTAGAGGTGGAGGCCCTCTAAAAAAGCTTCCAAGGCAAAAATAAAGAAATTGCTGATAAGGTGGCCAGGGCCGAGAAAGAAGCCAATAAGGCCAAGGCTAAGCTGGAGGCTGTGAAGAAGCAGCACTCCGAGGAGTCGACGATGAGGCGGGTGGAGACTTAAGATGCTCACCAGAGGATCACTGTTGAGGCTCTGGGGAAGGCCAACCAAGAGAATGCTGCTTTAAAGGAGCAGTTGGGAGAGTGCAACTTTAGAATTGCCAACCTTACTAAAGAGGTATAGGTGGCTCGGAAGGAGGCTGAGTCTACAGGTAGTGAAGCTAAAAAATGCTACATTTCCACCTTACAGAGACATACCAACGCTTCACTGATTACTAGCGGAGGTATACCTACCAAGAGGTGGCAGAGTGGATAGTGGCTAATCACCCAACTTTCAATACTTGTGAGATAAGGTTGGAGTTTTTAGAGGAGGATGGAGAGGAGCCTCAAACTCCGGCTGATGGGGATCAAGCGATCGATATTGAAGATGAAGCCAATAAAGAAGAGGCAGAAGTTCATGCGATTGTTCTCCTTAACGCTATTATTCCTTTCGTACCTCTCGCTCCCCAAGTGCTTAATTTAGGTTAAATCTTTGTAAATTGGCATTGAGGCCCCCCACTTGTAATTTTTTTATTTATCAATAAAATTATAACTTTGATCTATCTTCTGAAGTCTCAACGCTTTTTATTTTGAGGTGTGGATGTTACACTTTAAATGAAGTCTTACTTGTGACCTTTTCTTTTCTTGCATTATTTACAAGTGTTGGCATTTCTATTTTCCTTGAGTGGTTCGTCCACTTCGAAGGCCTCAAGAGCTTTCATTCCGGCATGCGGTCCATTTCGTCATTTGGGAGAAGGTCCTCTTGGGACCTACCTTTTCGCCAAAGTGGCTGCGGTGCAAACTTGTAACTCTTTTGTAAGTTTTATTGGGAGGGGTCCCTCTGGAATAAGCTCCTCGTCGAAGTGTCGATGTTCAGACTAGTTTTATTTTTTCTTCCTTTGGCATGGGGTTTGGGCTACCCTCTCATGCTAAGGCCCCTTTACAACTCTTGATTGTAAAGGGAACGTTCTATCCACCTCGCAATAGGGAGGGGTCCCTTTGGGATAGGCTCCTCATAGAAATGTCGACGTTATGACTAATTTTATTTTTTCTTCCCTTGGCATGGGGTTTGGGCTGCCCTCTCATGCTAAGGCTCTTTTACAACTTTTGGTTGTAAAGGAAACGTTCTATCCACTTTGCAATTGGGAGGGGTCCCTTTGGGATAGGCTCCTCATCGAAGTGTCGACGTTATGACTAGTTTTATTTATTCTTCCCTTGGCACGAGATTTGGGCTGCCCTCTCATGCCAAGGCTCATTTACAACTCTTGGTTGTAAAGGCAACGTCTTATCCACTTCGCGATTGGGAAGGGTCCCTTTGGGATAGGCTCCTTGTCGAAGTGTCGACATTAATTTATGCGAGGACCCCACTCATAGAACTCTGTAGGAGACTTGAACAAAGCAACTTTTATTCATCAGCACTTCAAGATTGGGATTGACCTCTTCATAGGCCAGGGTTGGAACTGCATTCAATGTGGCTGCAGCCAACGCTTCCCCTAGGTTGAGATTTAATTGTCTACTTTAGTAGTCTATGAGGTGAGATGTGGGACCTCGTTCTCTTCGCATCTGAGGAGGTAGGAGACCTCGATGTACCTTGTTGCGATGATCTCTCAATTCTTCATTGATGATCTCTCTCCTTATCATTTCCAGCAAGGCTTCGTAACTAGTAGGGTCCTTATTTTAAACATCTCTCCAAAAGAGAGAGTTCATATCCAGCCCTCATCTCAAGGCAGCAAGGGCATCTCTGTCCGTGACTTGGATGCAACAGGTCATTTCATCCGTGAACCGAGATAAGAATGTTTTCAATGATTCCCCATGTTGCTTTCCCATGTCCTGGAGGTGCTGAATTGGTCCTTCGCCTTCTTTGTTGGTGGCGTAGCGTTTGAGGAATGCCTTCTTGAAGTTAGGCCAGCTTCGATGCTACCTTCTTGTAGCTGGCTGTACCATACTTCAGCTGCCCCACTTAGGGTGAGGTGGAAGACTCTGCACTTCATTGTAGGGGTCAAGCCTCTGAAACTCATATGAGTTTTGAACCTATTGAGATGCTTTACAGGATCTCATCTTCCCTCATACTTGGTTATTTTGGGCATTGTGGAGTGGGTCGGTACTGGCGCACTCTTAATTTTTTGTGAAAATGACAGATTATCATCGACATCATCAAGGTTATAGGACCTTTGTGGCTAGTCAGAGTCATAATCTTCTATGACGGGCATATCCTGAAGGACATAGAAGAAGACAAGGATGTGCCACTCATTTTGAGTTGACCATTCTTGGCTACTAGAAGAGCTCTCATAGACATACAGAAAGGTCAATTAATTCTAAGGCTAGGAGATGAGCAGATCTCTTTCAACGTGTTCAAAGAAATGAAATACTCCACTGAGTCGCACAACTGTTTCTAGATTGAGGTGGTTGACAGAGACTTTCACGATCCCTTTCAGTTGTAGAATCCGTCAGACGCTTATAAGGCCTGTAATGTGTATTCTCAATCCACTCACATTGACTCTAGTGAGATTGAGGTTTGTGCAATATATATGGAAAAGAATCCGCCAGATGGGCAAAAATGAAATTATGAGGAGAATGAGATCTACATTGTTAAGTTCGAAACATGTGATGAGGAAAAGTCATACTACTTGGAGAGTGGTAAGGCTAAAATTTGGAGGAAAGTTGCAATAGAAAAAAATCACATGGAGCAAACTAAACAGGAACTCTAAGGCTATATTCAAAGTGCCATAACATACTTATGCCAAAAGTCCAGCTCTAGATTATAAATTGAGCGCTTAATGGGAGGCAAGCTATTTTTCTATCCATTTCACTATTTTAATTAACTATTGCATTGCAAGTAGCTTTAGGAATTTCATTAATTTAGGAACTCATGCATTTAGATCGTTTTTAACACATTTTATGTAGTGCTTTAATACTTGTACGAGTGATTTAGACATGTTTACCTATTAAGTTCTTTTTTACTTGTGCTCATCGTCAACATCCTAACATTTTATTGAGCTTACAATGATGTGTTTTGCATTATTAAAGGTGCACCTAGATTTCAATCTCCAACCCATTTTGGAAGACTTATCTTTTCCTAGCTATAAGATTTTTACAGGGTTGACGCTATGTTAGATAGTCTTTTCGAAAGTTAAAAGATCATAAATGTCTTGGTAAAATTGAAGCCTAGCAACAACGAAAAATGGTGGTCATCATGATATCTACTAACTGAAGCAGCCTGGTCCTTCTACCTATAAGCATCTACCATGTGGAGTTTTTGATCCTTACCACTTCATTGTTAATACTTTTTCTCTCACGTTGAGGACAATGTTGTATGAGTTTGGGGGTGGCGAAATTGTCATGACATGTTTCATGTTCATTAATATTTGTATAGAATTTAATACCTTTTTGTGTGACTGATGCGTGCTAAAAAAATATGCATTTTAGTTATTTATTTTGGTTTATTGTTTTGTGTGTTTGTGTGGGTTTGATAGCCTTGTCGGCAATGATGTTGAATATTGGAGTAGTGTGGATTAGAAACAATGAAAACAATGCATGATTATATTAACCAATACTTGTTTATATGGAACTCGACACTCTTTATGCACAACACTCATGTTTTGCATGTTAAGTTGGTGATTGAGTTCAATAGTTGAGAATAGTAGGACATGAATAGGTTGAGCCTGAAACACCTCTATTGTACTTATGAGATGGTTGAACTGTTGCAAGGGAACATTGAGATAAGTAAGGGTTTCATGTTTGAAATTATCTTGTATGGATTGCCTAAGACCAATGAGATGAATGCTAGGTAAAAGTCTTAAGTTAGAGGATGGTTTTAGAAACTGAATGTCTAAAATGGGCATAGTGTTTGTCTGTGTGGAAATAATACTTCTCCCAACACCTTTATGACTTATAAAAGTAAGCCTATAAGGGTATTCGAAAACTCGGTGCCCTAAAGTCAATTGACTTGGGAGTCATTGGCCTAAATCTCGCTACAAGGGTTATATAGAAAGCAATAAGTGAGAAATAATAAAAAATTTCATCCTCTCGAGCCTTTATAACTCGAGTGAATAAGCTTGTAAGGGTGTTTGAAAACCTAGTTTGAAATTATTTTGGAGTCATCAACCTAAAGCTCGTTACATGGATTATATAGAAAGCAAATGAGTGGATGATATATATAACCAACGAAACAGCAATCATAAAACAACAGTCATATTTAACAGCAGTCATACCCTCCCTTTTGGTATCAAAGCATTTAGGAAGTAGAAACTAGTTTATGAGATTTAAGTTAAAAAATTCAGATAGAATTTTTCAGCTTATGATATTAAAATATAGAATAAATAAATAAGGCAGACTGAGATATCAAATAGAATATAGTCAACAAATAGACAGATATATCACAAAAGACCAAATAGTAGGAACTTATAGTAAAGACCTTACAGAAGTAAAAGAAATCTTAAGAGTTACAAAAGAATTACCTGTAGAAGGAAGAGAATACATAGTTAAGAAAGTATTAATAGAATAATATAAGCATAAATATATATTAAAAGAAATTTGGGACAAAGTAAACTTAGGCAGATACTGGAAACAAAAAGACAATTAGAATATTTAGATCTAGATATAAGAACCCTCAGTAAAAAAGTACAAACTATGGAAAATAATATAATAAAGTGTAATTTAGAAAACAAACATAAATTACATAGTTTATTTTCAGAAGACCCAAGCCAGAATAGTTTAATAGACTTAATTATAAATTTATCCAGAAATTTAGAATTAGAAAACAAAAAGAAGGTTAATTATTTAGAAATAATTAAAGATAATATTATAGCCAGAGACTTAGAAATAAGAAATATAAAAGAATCATTAGATTATATTAAAAATCAAAATTCTAGTATTTTGAATAAAATTGTTAAATTAGAAAAAGTACATTTTAAAGTAGATTTAACAGAAATAAAAAGAATTTTAGATTTCAATAATCTAAAGAAAAAGACATAGAAATAAAAGAAATAATAATTAGAATAGAAGGATTAGTAAAAGAATTAAAAGAAATTATTATTAGTTAATGACATATAAGAATTATTTAGAAGCATTAGAATATTGTAAAAACTTTCATGAAGAATCAGAAGGATTAACACATATCTCTTCACCTAAGACTATAGAAACAATAATAATAAAATAGAATAATTTGATAATAACACTTTTATTATCACTTCACAAAAAGATTGATAACCTAGATAAAAGAAAGGTAATAGGAGAACAATCACAAACATCAAATATAGAAAACGATTTAAAATTCTTAATACATAAATTAGAAAATTTAAGTTTTAAAATACATGAAAATAAAAAATAACCAGAAAATTACCTAAAGAATATAAATTTTCAAGATGAGTACTCTAAATCCATTTTTAGGAAGATCTAGAATAATAAATGAGAATACTAGAAATAATGAAGAAGCATCCACATCTAGAAATAGTACTTCAAGTGTAAGCAGAAGTATAATAGAAAGAGTTTTCAACAGACCAATACAATATAATCAGAATATAGAAGAAATCATAGATCCACAACAAGATTATTTAAGATTTTAAACTAATGGTTTAAGGATACTTAATCCAGAAATATTATATAATAGAGGAATTTTTAAAACAAGAACACAATTCTTCAGACATAGTAGAGAAATATCTCTGCAGTGTATAGGAAATCAAGTAAAGAAATTAAATTTAATATCAGAAGACTCTAAAAGAGAATTAAAAAAGAAAAATTTTAGGTTTATGCATTTATGATTAATAGTTATAGGAATAAAAGGGTTAATGAGAAAAAATTTATGATGTAAAATATTGGTCACTAAATATGATGAAAAAATTAATAATATAGACAAAAGTATGATTGCTAGTACAGAGTAGATATGAATAAAAATAATGGAATAATCTATTGCAATCCAGATTTTTTATTAACCATTAAAGATTTTTCAGAAAAATTAAAATAGGAATTCAAACTAAAAGATATGAAGACGTAGAAACTGGAGATAATCTATTAATTAGTATAGGATTTTTGGGAAGATGTTCAAATAATTCTCAGACAAAGTATAAAATTTATATCGACAAAATAGTAAATTTAATGAGTAGTAAAGGAATTACTATGGTAAAACCAAAAGAATATTCATCAGAACAATTAATAGGATTAGAATGAGATATGGAGAAATTTTTAGAAAACCAAGAAACAATTATAGCACCGCAGGAAGCTCTAACTAATAAAGATATCCATGGAAGAACTAGTTTAAGATTTTTAGACTACAACCAAGTACAAAGACAAGATGATTTTGAGGAAAAATCTAATCGAGGAGAAGAATAACAACAAGAATCATTTCAAGATAAAATACATTTAGAATTAATAGATGAAGAAATAGATAAAATAATTTATCCAAAAGAATTAGGAATGAATTTGGATAAAAAAGAATTATTAGAATTAGAAGATCAGATGTATTTAAATAAAATAATAAAAAAAACTCAGAATATTTATATTATGACAAAAAACAAAACATAAGAATAGGAATTATTAAAGAGTATGATAATAATTCAGAAATCTCAGATTTTAGTTATACAAAAGAACTTATGGAAGACTCTAATACATATAAAACCTTTGGAGATACACCCTTTGATAGGACAGTTAAACACGAAACAGTTTCTTATGGAAGAGGTTTTCCTCCAAGAGGAGCCTATCCTTTTTATAATAACACAGGAGAAAGTATATAGCAAGAGAAAGTGAAAGACCCTTAGAAAAGAAAATAGAATTTCAATCAGACCATAAAATACAAATTTTAAACATTACAGCATATGATCCACAGACATGAAATAATGTAATAGATGTATGAAAAAAAACACTATAATAGGTCATTATATTAGAAATTTTCAAGAAATGGAACCTTTAAATATGTATAGATATTTAGAAACATTTTTAGGAGAAAGTGTAAAAGCCATGTGGAAAGCATTTAAATTAGAAAAGAAAGAAGAATTTGAACAATTAGTTAATATGGGAAGTAATCCATATAATTTTGTTAATAAAATACAGATTTTAATAACAAGAGCAGACCCAAATTCAGGACATATGGGTATACAAAGAAAAGCTATGAGAGAGTTAGAACAACTTAGTTTATATAAATGGACTAAAGGTAGATATGTTAAGAACTTTTTAAATGAATACCGTTATCTAACTTCAATATCAGGAAATACATTTAACCAAGATATAGACAATAAGTTATTTCACAAATTACCAGGACCATTAGAATTGGAAATTACAGATAAATGAAATAATTTAACATCAATAAGAGAAGAACCAGAAAAATGATGGAGTGTAGGACAAAGAATACAACATGTAATAAGATGTTTAGAAGACAAATGTGTAGAATTACAAATCCAAAAACAACTTAAAAAACAGATTATAAATTTTGTAAAGATATTTTTGCTCCACAAACTTATGTAGCCTTTAGCTTAGAAAATAAGAAATATAGTAAAAAAGAAAGAAAATATAAAAAACCGATTAAGAAAAGTATGTTCTTAGAAAATCTAATAAGAAAAAACCTTATTTAGATGAAAAAAGACATGTTAGAAAATTTAAACCGAAAAGAACTTATAAAAATAAACTTAGCTATTATGTTTGTAATAGTAATGAACATTTAACTAAGATTTGCCCAAAAAGAATAAATAATTATGATAAAAAAAACACATTAATAGAATGTACCAATGAAGATCTAATACAGTTAGATGAATACATTTCAAATAAAGAATCTATTTACAATATTATATCAATAGAAGATAAAACTTTAGAAAACATAGAAGAATCTGATTATGAAATAATAGATGAATTTTCAAATATGAGATTAGAAGAAGAATCAGAATTAGAAGAAGAAATTGATTTAATGAATACCATAATAACAGAATGTTTACATAATTGACAAAGACATAAAAGAGCAGATAATATAGCCTGTTATTTATGTAATTGTTATCCAGCTAGAAGACTCAGAGCTAAGTATTTAGAATGTTATAAAGAAACATGTATAAAATACCTAGAAGAAAATAATCTTATTGAAAAAGAAGAAAATAATATAGAAATCTTAAAAGAAAAAATTGAGATTTCAGAAATAAGAATTCTTAGGAAAAGAATAGAAAGTTTAGAAGAAATGCAAATATTAATAATAAATAAAATTGAAATATTAGAATATAATAATAAAGGTAAATCAATAGAAATTGAAGAACAAAGTAAAGAGTGCTTACAAAAAAAAATATGTACAAGTAATTTGTAATCCAGAAAAACTTAAAAATATTAAGGTAAAATGCTACATAAGAATAGGACAATATGAAATAAAATGCTTAGGATTAGTAGAGTCGGGATGTAGAAGTTGTATAATTAATAAGACATTAATACCAAAACAATACATAGTACCATCAAAGAATCCAATAAAAGCACAACAAATGGATTGAGAATTATATACTTATACAGAATTATTACAATCAAATAGTAAGATTAGTTTTGAAACAAATTGTCGCAGAAGTATAGAATATATCTTACCTAAAGAATCTGTATGGATCAGAACTTTAAATGTTAAAGATACAGACTTTATTATAGAATTAAGTTTTTTTATTAAAAGATAATGGAAGTATTACAATTACTAAAGACTTTATACATTTACAAAAACACACATTATTTACACCAACACAATCTAACTATTTCCCATCAGAGCGCACAGAGAAGCGTGGTGAAAGTAAAGACAAAGATGGTGAACGTGCTTGTGAAAAAGGAAGAGAATGTCAATTATTAGAAGATAATTTAGAAAAAATAAAACTATTTGAAGATACAAGAAGAAGAAATAGATTTTGGAAACATAGAATTAATAGATAATGAAAAAATCTATGATATGTTAATAATATAACAAGACATAGAAAATTTAATATCAAAACTAGAAAAGATAGAAATATTAGGAGAAAATGTATTAAAATATTGGGAAAAAGATAAAATATTATGTGAATTAAAGATCAAAAACCTAGAATATATAATCAAGACAAAAAATATAGAGGCTAAAAATTTAGACATAGAAGATTTTAAAGTGCACATAAAAGAACTCTTAAATTTAGGGGTAATTGGAAAAATCAAAAAATCCACACAGATCAGCAGCCTTTATAGTTAGAAAACATTCAGAAATTGTTAGAGGAAAGAGTAGAATGGTCATTAATTATAAAAGACTTAATGATAATACTATAGATGATACTTATAACATACCAGACAAGACAGTTTTAGTAAATAAGACACAGGACTGTAAATTTTTTAGTAAATTTGATTTAAAGTCAGGATTTGACAGGTAAAAATGCACCCAGATAGTATTAAATGGACAGCATTTACTTGTCCAGAAGGACATTATGAATGGCTTATAATGTCATTTGGGCTAAAAAATGCACCAAGTATTTTTCAGAGAAAAATGAAAAATAATTTTTATAAACATAGTAAATTTGTAATAGTATACATAGATGATCTACTTATATTTAGTAAAAATAGAAGAGAACATAGATGACATTTACAAATAGTATTTTCAGAATTTATCAAGCATGGTTTAATAATCAGTAAAAAGAAAATAATTTTATTTAAATAATTTATAGATTTTTTAGGAGTAAATATAGGGGAAAGAAAAATTAAGTTACAACCCCATATATCTCAGAAAGCTTTAGAATTTCCAGATAAATTAGAAGATTTAAAGCAAATCCAAAAATTCTTAGGATTAGTAAATTATGCTAGACCATTTATAAAATATTTAGGAAAAATAGCATGACCATTATATGCAAAGACCTCTCTCATAGGACAAAGATTTTTTAATCAAGAAGACATAAGGTTAGTACAACAAATAAAAGACAAAATAAAAAATTTACCAGAATTAGCCATGCCATTAGATTCAGAATATTTAATCATAGAAATAGATGGAAATATGATAGGATGTGGGCTATATTAATATGTAAACCCAATAAATATACTGATAAAAGTACAGAAAGGATATGTAGATATAATAGTGGAAATTACAAAGAAAAGGGAAATTTAAGTAGTATAGATGCAGAATTATTAGCTGTAAATTATGTATTAGATAGTTTTGAGTTATTTATAATCGCTAAAAAAGAAATAACTATAAGAACAGCCTATGTAGCTATAGTTTTCTTCGTAAATAAAATGATAACAGACTCAAAAAGTAGTAGACGAAGATGGTTGAACTTCATAGATAGAATTACAAATACAGGAATAAGTATAGAATTTGAACATATTAAAGGTAATGATAATAAAGCGGCAGATATACTAAGTAGAATTATAATAGATAAAAGTTATTCTTAAAATTTGTTTAACATAATATTGTTATACAGATGCCAAAATCAATGCCTTTAAGACCAGGAATTCCACCAGGGAATTCATTTGCTTCAAGTTCATTGCCCCAGACTCCATCTAATTAGAACAGACCAATGTTACGAGACAGATTAATGTTTGGTAACCAAGAACTTTTAGTTTTCCCAAATAGTAACATTTCTTTTAAGATTTTAGCTCATATCTCTCTTTCAAGAGAAGAAAAATGTATTTTAGACAATTTATGAATTTCATATAATAAGAATCCTAAAGATCAGAGATATTTCCTTGCATGCATGAATGCATTATCAGAACATTTAGTCAGAACAAAAATAGATTTAAATTTTATGTTGTTGTTAAAGGTAAAAAACCAGGAATTTTCCATTCCTAGCTAGAAGTTTTAGATTATATTAAAGATTTTTTAGATCCACTTTACAAAGGTTTTACAAATTTTCAAGAAACTTTAGATGCAGCAAGACAACATATAGGAATAAATTTCTATTTATCTCCTTTTTTGAAAAATTATTCAGATCCTTCATTAGATTTCTCTCTAAGTAAAGACCAGAATATTTTCTGCCAAAACTGTGAGTACAGTAGAAATTTTTTAAAGTTATTAATGAAGCAAATCAGAACCTCTCTATAGAAAAAACTCAACTTCAGAAGAAAATAGCCCAGCTAGAAAAAGAAATTATTGGATTAAAAGTCCAATATCCAAAAGGTACTATGGAACCCAAGAAATCCATAGCTAGTCCAGCCCAAATGGTAGCTGGTAAAGACTTATCAAATTCGTTGATGGTTGTGGACTTACCAAAAGCCCAACAGACTCAGAGGACTGTTGATTCCTCCACTAAAACAGATAATCAGACTCAGCAGACTGATAAATCTGCTACAGATAAAGGTAAAGAGATCCAAATGAAGATGTTGTTTCCTTAGAAAAGATTTTTACACAAATTGAAGAATTTCAGAAACAATTCAAGAATGATGAAGGAAATTCATCTAGAAGAAAGAAAAATATTCATATCAAGAAGAAGAAAAATGATGAAGAACTGAAAGAACAGATTATAGCAGCAGTTAAACAGGTTTTTGAAAATAGACATAAAGAAAAAAATATTCCAGAACATCCAGAAGACAAGATTGAAAATATTCCCAAAGAAGATGATAAGCATAGTCCTTCAAGGTACTTAGATGAAGATCCACAGAATGAAGGATATAATAATTCAGATAGTGGAATGTCATTTCATCGGTGGCACTTCATAATCTCAATACAAATTGATCTAATCAGAAGATGCTCAATAATACATAAAATGACAAAGACCTGTCAGAAGAAAAGAAATAAAGCAAAAATTCTCTCAGAACTACAGCAAAAAGATGAAGACACGATAAAAAGAACTGTAGATCTTTTTGACCTTAGAAAAGATTCTTTTATCTGTTAGACTTTATAGGTAAGAAATTTTCAAAAAGGAAAGATTTCCATTAATCAAACATTTGATTGGTCAGAAGATTCTCGATGAAGTGAGTGCCTTTCCCACTAAGGATAGAATAAACTTTTTGCTCTCAAGAATTTCTCTATTTAAGGAGATAGTTTCATTCGGATAAGGCAAAAGTTTACAACCTGTGTAATCACTGCTCTTAAAAAACCTTTGAAACTTCTCCTCTAGAAAAATTCTCAATTCAAAAATCTATTGTATAGTTGGAAAGCTCTTGTAAATATTTAAGGTACTCTTATTTTCCTAAATTTTTTGTTTTAGAACTTTAGGGACTTCCCGAAAGGGAAATCCTTAGTTGTTAATCTTTTTAAGAATGAATTTATAAATCCTCTATCCATGTATGTTTTTAGAATTTATGTTTTAATGTTTTGAAGTAAATATTTGTGATAATATTCATTTCATCCCATGGATATAATAAAAATATAACTTGAATTTTAGAAACCATACTGTTTTTAGATTAATCCTGAGTGACCCAGATAAATTAAAATTGTAGGCCGGAGTGAGCATTTTGATGTTTTCTGAGATGCTGGGGAAATAAAATAAATTAATCTAAGAATTTTATAAGGGAGTACCATGGGCGACCTTATAAAAAAAATCAGGTTCAAGTTTAAATGTCTTAGGTGGTGAAAATAAAAAAATAATAATAATAATAAAAAAGAGGATTTATATAAGATTTTGAAATTTTTTTTATAGAAAACTAAGGAGAGTATTGAGTAGGATTAAAGTAAACCAAAGAAATTGCAGTCATAAAACAACCAAAGAAACATCAGTCATATTTAACAGCAGTCATACCCCCCCACCTTTCTATATATATATATATATATATATATAAAAAAATTGAAAATAAGTGAGAAAAGACAAAATAACATTCAGTAAGCCCTTGGACATTTGGTTGATAGAACTACAACTTAAAGCGAGGTAAGTATCTTAATTTAGTCTTAAAGGTTGAAGTAATAAAAAATAGGATAATATCTACTTGTTAAAGTGCGAATTTGTGATGGTGAGATCTATCCAAACTAAGAGAGGATAAGGATTACAGTTATTTAAACTCCTAACTTTAGAACACACTTCGAGATAATTAAGTGAAAAGAACAAGTTTGGAGTGTGTATCTTTCAAGTGAAGAAATGACATATTTGACCATTATGGGTAGGGAGTTGAACCAATCATGAGCTTGAGGGCAAACAATAGTTCACTTTGGGGAGTTTGATAAGTGTGTTTTACACACTTATTTTAAACACAAAACATGATTAATTATTGATACATATGTTGGAATATGACTTAATTCTATATAATTTATGTATTGTAGGATAACATTGTTGAATGATGCAGAATCTAGGCGAAAAAAGTGAAAAAAATGACTGAAATGAAAGAAAACCAAATTGGAAGATGATATCTGAAGCAAAGTCGTAGCTCTTTGAGTAGCTTTCCAACGCATCTTGAATCACCTCAATCGGACATTGGGAGAGAAAGACATGATAAAAATACTGAAAACTGTCCGGCAGAAAAATATTATAGCTATGCGGTTGCATAGTTAAAAATCTATGCAACCACATACCTATTTTCAGAGAATTCAAGGGCTGATTTTTGGTGAACTATGCGACCACATGGGAGTGTCAGCGCGAATTTTTTGGTTTCCTTATTTCGTCCAAACTCTTATGGAAACACAATTTTTGGACCCCATATAACCCAAAACTCAACCAGAAACGAGGGTTAAACATATTACACCAAAATAAAAAGTGATTTTGGGGGAGAGAAGAAGGTAAGAAACACGAAGAGCGAAGATTCAATTGAAAATTTATGTGGATGATATTGTTTCTTCAATATTTCTTTTGTTTTCTTCTTCCTCACATGCTAGGCTAGATTCTTTTGTACTAGGAGAACGATGAACCATGTGATATGATGTTTTAATCTTTAGTTTTATATATTTGACATTATAAACACATTTTTGGATATTGAATGATTTATATGAATTTATTTTCTCCATGATTATTATGCACGGTAATTGTGTGAATATGATGTCTTCTTTTATATATTCGAAGGAAGGAAAATATGCTCTACATGGTATAAATCGTCATAAGGTCGGATAGGAGATATAAATATACCGCTATGCCTTGTATGAATCTTTAAGTGTTTATAAAAATTCATGCATTCTTGTATATTTGCATCCGTTATAGAAATATAGTCGGGTCATATATGATAATATGTTCAACATTTCTCGAGAGAGATTGTTGAATATAATAGGAACATTGATTTTTCAATATACAATCACGTTGTCAAATTGTAAAACTAAGGTTGAAAACGATTATTGCATGTAAATTCGTGATCCTAATGCGTTTGTCATTTATTAAATACATCAATTTGCATCAATCACAACTTGCATTTAGTTTAGTCGACTCATTCAGAATTTCATAAGTAATTTATTTTAGTTGTAATTTCATCACAAAAACACATAACATTATTCTTGTTTCGGTTAAAGTCGGGATAAGTAACATTAAACTGACTCAATCTCTGTGAGATAATATTCGGAACTCAACATTCCGCTTTATTACTTGTTAACAAACCGTACATTTGTGGAGTTTAAATTTGAAAGATATTTTCGTGAACACAGGACAACCATATAGTTCAATCTGTAGGCTTATATAGTTTCCTTTCTGTTTCAATGTAAATGGGGAAAGGAAAAACATTGGCTATCCCATTCAGATTTTTCCCTAAACTATTTTTGCTTACCTAGGACCAGATTACACTAATCTCATGATGTTGACTTAATGAGTTTGGCTTAACTTTTGGTTTTTTTTTCCTACACTCTTTTTTGACATTGTTATTTGTCCCTCAATTTTAATGCCCTTCAAATTTTCCATCCAGGTTATAGAAAACATTAATTCTTCTTGGTCAGACCTTTAGTCGATGCAGTTCAGCTTATTATGTTAATGGAATTATACTCTTGATATTAAAAACATTTAATTAAAAACATGCTCCCTATCTGTTTATTGTACGAGAAATTCACCTTCTCTATTTGAGATATATCCTTGAAAGTAAATTTCTGCTTTACATTTCTCACCCTTTTGATGCCTTCCTATTCATTCTATTTTGCACTATATTCAAATACATGTCGACCTCATTATTAAGAATTGCAAGGGAGCATAATCCAGTAGTTGCAGTTGTTGGAAAGGAGAATCTGCTAGGAATCCAGAAGAACTGGAAGCAGCCTGTTGACGTAAGTACGCCCTAGAAATGTTTAGAAACCAGGCCTGGACATTGACCCCAAAAAGATCAAGGGTCAAAGGATCGACTGGTAGTTAAAGATAAATAAATCTGTATGAAAGATCTACAAATCAAAATATACTACCCTATGCCTTCTTTCATATCAATTTATTCCCATGTTTGTCAAGATATTCTACATCATTTTTAACCAAGTTAAAATCTTAGGTCCTTGTCTTGCAGATTGAATAATTTTTCAATAGTTCAGACTTCATGAATTTCATTTATTGGCAACTGTACTTTTAGCAATCTGCTTGCAATATGTTTCCCTAATTCTTCTAACTGGAACTAAGTTGCCGGCAATATTTTAAGCCACGCATAGTAGAAGAAAGTTTCAGGATAAACACCGAAGTTTATTTTGTTTAAAAATGATCACTCGAGTATCCTTTCGTTTCAGTGGCCTCGGGCAGTTGGCCTTGTGGTGGACATTTGCGAGGAGCTTTGATGGATCGAAAGACATTTCTAGTTTTGCAAAAGTAAAGAAGCCAAGACATTAGCTCGATCTAAAGTTCGTGTTAATAAGAAAAAATACACAAAAAGATAAAGATCGTACCCTCGAGGCCTCTCACATTGGCAAAGTCGAGGGTGTCATTCTCGAGTAGATAGTCAATTTTTTTTGCAAGGTGATCTTGGTTTACTAGCTTCAGCCTATCCATTTCTAAAACCTCGAAGTACGCATAACCCTCATTGAATTTGTCCTTATCGGGGATATCCCAGTTCGGGCTAAAAGGGTGGTCGAGGTCCTGAGGTTTTACAAAGAAGAAACATTCTTCCCAACCCCTAAGTGAGCTTGGGGTGTTGGTATCCTAAACCCCTCTTAGTAGATAAATAGACAAAGCAGTTATACCCTGGGAAGAATTTTATGTCAAAAACCATCCTCAAGAGATCAAGCCGAGGCATTTACACAAGATGAAAAAGTAGATTAGTAGCCTCCATCCATTAGGGGCCAATTGGCTCGAGCACATAAAATAGGAGGTCAGGAAATGGATAAAGAACTAGTGGAGAGGCCACCTAAGTCCGGCTCTAAGGGCATCCCTAAAAAGGTCATCTCACCCTCACGAGCATCTACCATAGTCTCAGTAGGCTCGGGGTCACTTCATCACATAAAGGCATGATCACGAACTCCCTGATCATCTTAATAATTACGTGTTTCTTGTACTTTTTGGGCTCCTTAGGGAAGGTTAGATCGACATCATCCTCGAGATGTGAGCTAACAGGTATGGCGATTAGGATAAGGGACGTGTCTATGCCCTAGGGGCTACTAGTGATCGAGCTCCTAAAGGGAGGACTACTACTATCGCTCGATCCTCTGCTGCTACTATTACTCGAAAAAATACTTCTTAAAAAGTAATTAATAACTTAAAAGGCTCAAACTCTTACCTCCTTGGATGGTCACTCACAAACTCACTATCCCCAAACTTGAACTTCTTTTACTGAGAGTTGAGAGTAAAATAGTGAAAAGTGAGAGTAAAAAGTGGGATATTTATAGGAGTCTCTGGAAGGTCAAAAATCTTCCATTCTCAGCCCTTGAATATGACATGTGGCAACATATGAGATGGGGAGCTACCTGCCCAATGCGTATCAGACACGTGCCATGCATCCATTTTGACCTCAGACTGTTGCACCTCGTTGCATCTCACCTCGCAGCTTGGACGCACAACCGCTAGTTGTGATATAGATGCCGGGGGCTTGTGATGTCCACGAAACTAAAGAACCTCTGATCTCAAACTTGGAGGCCTGATCTCGCCATTCCTCAAATCTCCTATTATTGAGGTTGGGGTCACTACCCTGGTCGAGTTATACATCAGTTAAACTTAATCTTCACCTCATACCTACTTTGATTATAACTCTCCGTGACCTTATCCTCATCAAAATTATTCACCTGTTGCAGTTCGATTCAAACTCAAACAGAACACTTTCAATATAACACAAACACATTACATGATAAAGATAAAGATTACAGGTGGTTGAGTCCCTTTGCAACTTTATCACCACACTACAAGAATTTTATGTTTTCCCTAAAAATATTTTTTGTAGGAAAATGTAAGAATTTTGGGGAAAAATCTTTGCAGATAAAACTATTTTGTAGGCACATTTGTAGGGCAAACATCGAAGAGATAGGTATAAGACGACAAATTTTTGAAATTTGTGGGCTAAAGTTTTTCCCTACAGAAACAATCCCAGCAACTACATTCAGTTCAAAATGGGGAAACAAAAAAATGATTAAAACTATATTGATCAAGCATCAATAAAAACTAAAAATTTCTGTTTGAGAAAAGTACTAGTTGAATAATTAATTAAAGATTAAAACTTGGATATAAATCCAATAGTTTATGTTAAACAAATTCTTCGGACTTCAGAAACATCTATAGAAACACCATATCTAATTAAACAAAGCCAAAAAATTAATTACAGATTAAAACAAAGCTGATAGGCCCTGGGGAAGAAAATAAGAATTAGGATCCTTCCAAAGATTCTTGGAATAATCGTCAATATATCTATCACCAAAACCAGGAAATTACAATATATCATTGTTTTAGGACTCAAAATAAGAACTGTATTTTCATATAGAAAGTACCAGCAACCAAGATTGAATCACCCAAAGCTAAAACTAGTCAAATTTGTTTCACCCAATACTTCAAATTCATCTATTTAAACAAAAAAAAAAAAAAAAAGATTGATGGGCATACCTTGAAGACTGCTTGAAAAAAAAATACAAAATCTGAAGTAGCTAGATCAAGCCTCAATTTTGTTGACTAAAAATCGACACTGTGTCAATTGAAGAAATAGGGATTGCAACCATGGGATCTACAATAATTTTTTATACTAAGTACATTAGAATTAGGTTTGAGAGGAGTGGGAAAGACGTAATTAAGAGGAGAGGGAGAAATTTTCGGTGAAAATTCCGGAGGCAAAAACGTGGGGAAAGGTGGGTTTTGTTATATTTCTGGAGTGTTGTAAGTTTTGCAGTTTTGTTATATTTGGAAAGCTGGATTTTGTTAACAAAATTCTCTCTTTTTTTCAATTATCTTTTCCCTTCAAATTACATTTTGTATGGACTAAAAATACAACTAGTAAAAAGAAAAAAAAAATTCCGCTAATTATTAGCCTACAAGCAAGCAGAACAATTTTTTTGGCAAAAAATATATCTTGACTGTTAAGTCGGAAAAAATACAAATTTTTGTGAGCATAAATCCTTCTGCAATTAAAAATTTTGAAAAAAAAAATTATTTATAATCCTACGAAATGTCATTTTTATGGAAAAAATTATCTTCTCCTACAAATCACAATTTGTCTCCCAAAACTTTGTAGGCACAAGTCTAAAAAATTGAAACAAATTATACTCCTGCAAAACATCATTTTTGTAGGAAAAAATAAACTTTGCCTACAAATTTCAATTTGTCAATGGAAATTTTGTAGGGCAAAAGCCTTCCCATTATTGAAAATTTTAAAACAAATTATATCACTACAAAATGTCATATTTGTGGGGAAAAGTAAATTCCACATACAAATCTCAATTTGTCTCCCAAGATTTTGTAGGGAAAGTATAAAATTCTTGCAATGCCAACGTCTATAAATACATGACCAATGTTCATTATTGAGGTTCGTTTTGACATTATTTTTCAGTTTATAGCCTCACATATAAATTTTCTCTGTAATTTAAGCATCGGAGGGACGATAAAGACGCACCTCTAGATCACCAAGATCCTCTTTGGCCACCAAGTCTTCAGATCACCTAGACTTCGAATCAATAAGATCCATCTCGATCACTAAGACCTCAATTATGTTTATCTTGGATCACCAAGACCTACCTTGGTTGTTTAAACTTTGGATCTCCAAGATCCACTTTGATCACAAGACTTTGACTCTCTGTCAAATCCTCAACAACCTAAACCCCAAATCAATAATATTAACATTGATTGCAATGACCCAAATCACTAAGATCCACCTCAATCACAATGACCCTTGAATGTCCTTCGAGCCCTTGGCTACTATAGTCTCGAGTCACCTAGACCTTGAATCATTGTGATCAACATCAATCACCAGGACCTCGGATCACTATGATCCTCAACTCTTTGTCGAGTCCTCGACAGTTACATGTTTGATAGTATGAATGGATATAATTGAATGGTACTAAAAAGAAAAAAGAATGAAAAATGTTGTTGAGTAGTCCAGTTCAATTCAATTATATTGTCTTGAAATCTATAAACGAGTACCATAGTTTGAAATACGAATTTCAGCTCTTGAATCTTCTTGGTAGCTTTCCCTCTTCTAGGGATGTCAATGGATCAAGCTAAGACGGTTTGGCTCCCTCTAGTCATGAGTTGAGTTGGGCTCATGTCCAAAACAAGGGCTCCTCTCAACCTTGTTAGCTTGAACATGTATAGTGATTGGGACTTCTCATGGATGAGATACAAGTGGCCATAATATGAAAAATCGCCTATGAACGTAATAAATGACAATTGACCATTCCAAGACATCGTAGGGAATGACCTACAGATATCCGTATGTATTAGTTCTAAAACGTTCAAAGTTCTATTGACACCTAATCTTCTTATGTTTGTCTATTTTTCCTTAATACAATTGACACAAAAATCATAATCTAAAAAATTTAGGGGATTAAAAATCCCACCTGACAGAAGCCTTTCAATTCTCTTATGGAAGATGTGACATAATCAGTTGTGCCATAACGAAGTAGAATTCTCATCGATTAATTTGTGTTTAATATCTCGTGAACTTACATGCAATGTTTCATTAAACATGGTAATTGTATTAAGAAAATATTGTTTATCATAAATAGATAAAGAATCGATACAATATTTGAATTCAGAAAAAGACTAAACTGATTATTTTCAAATGAACAAGAATAACCAAATTTGTCCAATACAAAATAGACACCAAATTCTTTAAAAGACGATACTATGAATGTCTCTTTCAAATCCAAATAATATCCAGCCTTTAATAATAACCTAAAAGTCTCTATAGCCTCGACTTCAACTGATTTCTCATTGCCCACATAGCTAAATCTTTTAGCATCATTTACCTTTCGATTGTTTAGGCAACCCTACACATTTATGTGAGCAGTAGAACCGAAATCTATCCACCAAGTATGTCTAGGTACTGAAACTAAATTAATCTGAGAACAAACCAATGTGAGAATCGTACGTTTCTTTACACACCAAGCGTGAAATTTGGTAGTCTCTCTTCATATGTCCATGATTTCATTGCCAAATACTTCATCGTTTTCAGGCTTTTGCTAATTCTTTTGAACTAGTTTAGTTGGAGCTTTCTTATCCTTCTTCTTTTTCTTGTTCTTGTCCTTATAAGTACTTGTCAAGTAAGTACTTTCGGTCCTATCTTGCTTCAGCCTTTCTTCTTCTTGCACATAATGAGAAATGTGCTCATTAAGAGACCATTTCTCCTTTTAACAGTTAGAACTGGCCTTGAATTGGTTGAATTGTGCAGAAAGAGAAATTAAAACTAAATACATGAGCAAATCCTTAGACAGCTATAGCTTTAGTACATTTAGTTTTAAAGCAAGATAAAATATCTCCATAATGTACTCTTTATGTTTCCTTTAGCCGTGTAACTTAATGAAATCAAGTTCCCCAGAAGCGTACTTGTTTCAACTTTATCGTATTTCGAAAATTATTTTTAGTTTCTTCTAGGCAATCTTTAACAGTAGTAACCTTTTCGGTCACAACGCCCTTGAAGGTTTTTTGAATTTCACTCTTCATGATCACAAGACTCATGCAATTTGAATAATCCCACTTATCAAAGTCCCTTTTTCATCGGTGAAACTCTTATCCGTAAGAGCAGCAAGTTGTTCAATTCTTAATGCAAGGACTAGATTTATATAGCCAAGAACGAGGAGAACGTTCCATTTTCGGTCTTTAAAGTTGGTTCCATTTAGTATAGAATTGAGTTGATGTTGGCACATATTGTAGAAGCAAATGAATTAACTTAATAGAGAATAAAACAACTAAAACATGTTTGTATAAGAATCTATATTAAATAATCAATAAATTCAAATAATGTTGGGTCCATCACAAGAGACCGAACACGACATTAACATCTAGTCTTTATGCAGTAATATCAACTTGTAAGTAATACTCTTGGAATTGTAATAATATTGACAATAAATTCTGTTAAACGTTACGTTTATCTTTGGTCGTCTTATTGTTCACATAATGAGAGCTTTATAATTGTCACATATTTATTACTATAGATGTGCATGCAATTCGGTCAAATATTGATCTTCATTTGGGTCGATCAATACCGCGTGAATTACATACAGACAACCATCTTAACATTTCAAATAAATTAATTTATACAAGAGAGATTGTTATGACAACGTGTTGCTTTAGCTAATCTATTTTAGAATATCTGATATCCAAAAGAAACTAAACAGTGCCAAAATTTAAATTTAAATTGTTTTTTAAAAAAATTGCAGCAACTTTGCCCTATAGTGCCATGTGCAGCTCTGAGCCACAGCGTTGCCGTTCTACTAGGCAGCGCTGGCGCTGCTTGTTCTACCCCAAGTAGTGTCTGCACTGTTGCCTGAACTGTTCCTAGTGCATTCCCAATTCTTAAAAAATTCAAATTTTAAAATATAGAGCTAAATTTTGCATTCCAAAATTAAAAAACCCAATATACTAATTTCAACACTAAAAGTCTTTCTTGATTCTCAACGGTTTAACATGGAGGCGACTCTGATACCACCTGTTAGAAATTTAAACATTTAGAACTTAATAGAGAAAACTTTATTTATGTCAAGATCTTCCATGTCAAATCACAAAGAGAATAAGATTTGAAACGTACCTTGATCCATAGAAAAGAGATGGTTGCGGTTGTTGATCTTCCTCTTCAGTACAGTCTCTCTCAAAGAGAAGTCTATGTATTCTTTCTGATGACCTGGTCTATGAATCTATTCTAACTCTCAACTAATTCCTAGAAATTTAGGTGGGATGGAGATTGTAATTCTTTCTACTTCTCCCAATCGATTCAAGAACGTGAGAACGAACTAATGCCCTGTTTAGGTATCTCGATTGAAATCTCCTTAAATGGCAGTAGAAATAGTCCTGGATCAGAATCCCAAAATAATGAATTAGAGCACATGGAGCCTAATACACGTATGAATTGGGGATTATAACCCTAATATATATTTCCATATGTATTTTGGCCAATCATAAAATAGAAATTGGGGACAACATGTCTCTATATATAATTTAGGTTCATACTTTATTAGCTATCTAAAGCCCAAGAACTTTAATCCTATCTGATCACTTTAAATGAGCTTAACCTTAAGATAGCTTTTAATACACATTTAATTACATATGTAGGTTCACATGATAAATTATTTCCCAACAAAATATACTTACTAGAATGTAGATAAAAATAGCTAAATCCTAATTGTTGTTCCAATTGCTAATTGAAATGCAATTAGTATCATTTTTCTTCTTATTAATACTTATCTCCTTTTTTGGTATTGTCACTTGAGCCTTTATACATTTTCGGAGCTGGTATTATTAATATGGTAACTACAATTTTGTATGTGACTTGTTATGCTTCACCCTACAACAGGGGCGGATCCAGCTAGTGGCAAGCTATAGTGACCGCTCTAGCTGGATTCGCCGAATTTTTGGGCTTCTGTGGAGTGCCGGTGGGCCGGGGATGGACAGAGGGAGACCGGCCGGAGGAGATGGAAGAATGTTTTCTGGTTTCTGGCGTTCTAGGGACAAAGCTGCTGGCTGGTGGGCGGACTGTGGTTTTTTAAAAAAAAATTGGGCCATATGATATGGGTTGAGTCCAGTGTGTGGTAGTTCAGCCGTCTACCAGGCCCAATTTCATCCCCAACCCAAACCAATTTCATTCCCCCTCCCAAATCCCAATTGCAAACTGCCTAAGTCCTAACCCACAACACGATTGAGGATGAGAAGAAGATAGACTGCGATTCTCCAAACCCTTACTCTTCCAAATTTTCTAAAATCCCGTTGGTTAATTGGTTGGAGACTTGGAGTTGGAGAGTGGAGTTGGAGTTCACTGGCATCTGGGTCTGGCTGCGTGCATTTCGGACAATCGAATTCGGACTTCGCTTCGTGTCTTCGCCAGTTGCCACACTTCGCCAGAATTGCCACGACTTCGACTTAGGAGGTAAGTTCGATTTTTTTCTGTGATTTGTGAGCCTAGTTGTGTGACTGAGTTGTGTGACTGCGTGTGAGACTGTGTGAGTCTATGAGAATGAGACTATGACTGTGTTTGTGAGTCTATGACTTATTGACTGAGTTGTGAATGTGCTGTGTGACTGTGTGAGAGACAGTGGTTCTCTACTTGTCTTTGTGATATTGGATATTGGAATTGATAAATTGGATATTGTAATTGTGAAATTGTGAAATTGGATATTGTAATTGTGAAATTGTTTATCAATTCTAATTGAAAATTAAATTGGGTATTTTAGATATTGGATATTGGAATTTATATATTGGATATTGAAATTGTGAAATTGGATATTATAATTGTGAAATTGTTTATCAATTCTAATTGAAAATTAAATTGGGCATTTTGGATATTGGATTTGATATATTGGATATTGTAATTGTACAGGTGGGGAAGAAGAAACACAGAAACTCCGATGACGAGCCGCGCAAGGATGAAGTACTTTACAGAAGAGGTTTCTCCATGCCTCTTCTTCATTGCACAGGTGGGGAAGAACAAAATTACGTGCTTCGAGAAGTACATGAAGGTGTATGTGGCAACCACTCGAGGGGCTGGGCCTTAGCCCAAAAAGTGTTAAGATAAGGATACTACTGGCCGACCTTAAAGAAAGATGCTAAGCAATTCTCCCAGAAATACGAAAAATAACAAAGGTTTGCAACAATTCAGAGGCAACTTTCGCAAGAGCTCACCGTAGTTTCAAGTACATGGCCCTTCGTCAAGTGTGAAATTGATCTCATTGGGCCCATGCCAAAAGGAAGAGGTGGTGCATGCTTCGCAATTGTCACCATAGATTACTTCACCAAATAGACTGAAGCCGAACCTTTATCCAAAATCACTGAAGCAAATACAACGAAATTCCTCTGGAAAAACATCATCTATAGGTTCGGTATCCCGCATTCGATTGTCTCCAACAATGGACGACAGTTCGACAATAAAAAGGTTAGAGATCTCGATGATGAATTGGGCATTAAAAATCATTTCTCTTCACCTCACCACTCGCAGGCCAATGGCCAAGTGGAGGCAGTAAACAAAACTATCAAGTATACACTGAAATAGAAGTTGGACGCCTCCAAAGGTGCTTGGGTAGACGAACTACTACAAGTCTTATGGGAAATCCGAACCACTAGTCGAACGGCGACAGGACAAACCCCGTTTTCCATAGCTTACGGGGCCGAGGCCACGAGTCCCGTCGAAGTAGGACTCCCCTCTCCTCGTCGATTGCACTTCAATGAAATATCAAATGATGAATTAATAAAAATAGGAGCTCGACTTCCTTGAGGAAAGGAGGGATGGAGCGCAAGCCAAAGTGGCTACCTATTAAAGAAAAATGGCCAGGTACTACACTTCGAAGGTAAAGAGGAAGTCGTTTCTATTGGAAGACCTTGTGCTAAAAAGGGTCCTGCTGTCAATGAAAGAACCAGGTACAGGGACTCTTGGACCCAAATGGGAAGGCCCTTACCGCATCAGGGAAGAAGTCAGAACTGAGACTTACAGGATCGAATCCATGGATGGAAAGGTACAACCTCATCTATAGAATGTTGAACATCTGAGGAAGTATTATCAGTGAAAATTGTAACTTTTTTCTTGTATGATTAATAATGAATGAAAGATTATTCTACGAAAAAGTCTCCTATTGAGTTATCTGGGCAGAAATTGAACAAGTTATAATGTCGGCACTTCGACTAGGAGGCAGTCCTAAGAGGACCCCTCTCAATAGCGAAGTGAATAGAACATTCCCTTACAAACAAGATTTATAAAGGGGCCTCGGCATGAGAATGCAACACAAACTCCATGCCTTAGGAAAAAAAACTAAACTAGTTATAACATCGGCACTTCGACTAGGAGGCAGTCCTAAGAGGACCTCTCAAAATAGCGAAATGAATAGAACGTTCCCTTACAAACAAGATTTGTAAATGGGCCTCGGCATGAGAATGCAACACAGACTCCATGCCTTGGGAAGAAAAACTAAACTAGTTATAATGTCGGCACTTCGACTAGGAGGCAGTCCTAAGAGGACCTCTCTCGATAGCGAAGTGAATAGAACATTCCCTTACAAACAAGATTTATAAAGGGGCTTCGGCATGAGAATGCAACACAAACTCCATGCCTTGGGAAGAAAAACTAAACTAGTTATAACATCGGCACTTCGACTACGAGGCAGTCCTAAGAGGACCTCTCTCAATAGCGAAGTGAGTAGAACGTTCCCTTACAAATAAGATTTGTAAAGGAGCCTTGGCATGAGAATGCAACACAAACTCCATGCCTTAGAAGAAAAACTAAACTAGTTATAACGTCGGCACTTCGACTAGGAGACAGTCCTAAGAGGACCCCTCTCAATAGCGAAGTGAATAGAACGTTCCCTTTCAAGTTGAATTTGGTAAATTTAGCCGAATTGATCCCATTATAACAAAACCAAAGTTAAATCTCGTGTGAAGAATTGCCGGCTAGAACCCAATCATTTCGAGATAAGTGTTACCCTTCTATATACAATTGTCGTGAGTGATAGGAACAAAGTTCAAAATATTAACGTGATAAGTGAAAAGAAATAGCAGACGTCACAATCAAATATATAGGTACGAACAAGTTCGGATACAATCATTCAACTTCGGATTCAATATCATTGCAGTTATCGAAGTATTAACACTTAGATTTAAAATTGATTCTTCCATACATTATAAGTACGAACAAGTTCAGTGTGCGTACAAGGTAAAGGAAAAAACTTGGAACTACTAAGAGATAAGGCAAAATCACAATTTCATTAAAAAGAAAGAAGATTACAAAAAGTGGGCTCCAAGGCCAAATACATAAGCCTATCTTTCTATTTATACATTTGGGGGAGGAGGAGGTGTGAAAGGGACAATGACATTCAGGGGTTTGACATTATGGACCTCAACCACGTCATCATCCAAATCATCAGCAGGAGGGACTTCTTCAGCTGGAGTCTGAGGTTCAGCTTCTTCCTCCAGAAACACTTGCTTCATCTCCGAAGTGTCAAAACTAGGATGTTTAGCCTCCATCCATTCGATCAAATCCCTATAAGCATAACCCCTCCAGTAGATGGCAAAATTCTCATACATTTCAGTCAGGTGGAAGTTGCAAATAAAGCGTCTCTCAGCTTTTCCCCTGCAACCTCGGCTTCTTTCCTGGCATCCTCAACTTCTTCAGTAAGGCTCGACACTTGAACAGCTAAGGCGTTGTTCTCAAGTTTTGCCTTCTCAAGGTCTGCCTTCAGAACTGCATTCTCTTTGTTGGCCTTTTCCAAAGCTTCGGTCGCGATCTTTTGGAGGGCATCAGAATTTTCCACTTTCCTTGTCATAGAGGCCACCTCCCCTTGACAAGTATGAACCTCCTTCTTCAAACTTTCAATCTCAGACAAAGTAGAAGATAGCTTCACGGAGTCTTCAGAACGAAGCCTCTTAACCTCCTCCACTTCAGCTCTAACCTTACTAGCCTCCTCCTCTGCCTTAGTTACCTTGCCGGCAGTATCACTGCTTTTCCCTTGCAAGTTTTTAAAGAGGGTTTGCACCTCTATAGCCGCTCCAAAGGCCCTGGCAACTTATCCCACCAGTACAGTAAGGACGTCATTGGTGTCAGCTTCCTCCATAAAGTTCTGCCACCTATCAGTCCAATATTTGTAGAAATTGGAGGTGGCAGTTTGGACATCGGCCGGAAGCATGGATAAAACCTCCGAAGCCAATTCATCCTCCCTTTGAGTGGGAAGCAATCTGGTCCTAGCAGACCCAGGGACAGAGGCCGCACTGGCAGTCCTTGGCTTTTTCTTGGGAATGGGCCTTGACGGCTCCACATGCCTTTTCTTCCCAACCGGAGCTGCAGAAATTGAAGCCCCCAATAACTTCTCCCCAACTGGTACTTCGGGACGAGGAGGTGGCACCTCAGAAGAACCTCCTGTCCCATCAGGTCGGGGAATTCTGAACTTTTTCTTTGGCTTCTCCACCACCTCTCTCTTACCCTTGTCCACTGAAGGGAGGACAACCTATTGAGAAGTAGCCTCCTTACTGACCTTCTCAAGGGTCTCCTTCACTTTCTTCGCACCCGCCGAGGTGACTGTCAAACCTTTCCTCCCGGCAGTGGATGTGGCAACGATAATTGTGGCCATGTCAGGTGTAGGATGCCCCCTCTTTTCAAAATTCTCTGTGCAAATAGCAGAAGTCGTGTTAGTACACAAACAAGACTGGAAATAACGTGGAAGGTCGACACACAAAGTGGGAATTATCTCATTTAGCCATCAGTTGGAAATCTTCAAAAAATCGCCTCCTTACGATGAGCCTCTCGTATTCTCTCGACGAGGCAAGGCGAATGTAGATGTCCTTGACAAGGTCGATCTCCCCTGGGGTCAGCTCGAAGCGCTCAACCACGTCTGCAAAAACGCTCCAAACAGTTAGACAGATACTCAAAAAATACTAGGATGGGAGGAAGCAAGTAAAATGCACTCAAGGGGGGTCGGCACTCACTAGCTTCGGAGTATGAAGTTGGGACTTTGACATGGGGAACTGTGTTACCCTCCACCTCTTGCCACTTCTCTCTTACCCAAAACCAGGATTCTTTCTACCCTTTAATGGATAAGGGAAGCTCGATAACAAAAGGGAAGTGCGACCCCCATGGACATAAGGAATACCAACCCCGGGAATCCCCTTTTCCTAAAGAGCGAGGCTCGAAGAGGTCTGGAGTATGTGAAGGGGCAGGTCCTCACCCAATGAAATTTTCTTCCAAAGGAAATAAGAACCCACGAGTTGGGCCCACGCATTAGGGACGAGCTGGGTGGGAACAAGCCCATATAGCCTAAGGACCGCTCGAAAAAAGGGATGAAAGGATAAACGAAGTCCAGCTTTAAGAAGATGCTCGCTGATAGCTACACAGCCCGACCTGGGGTAACAGGCACGTTCTTCTAGGGACGGGGTGATGAGCTCTATGTCATAAGGGATGCAGAAATTCTCCCTAAGTTGAACTAAGCGAGTAGGGTTTTGGTTCGATTTAATTTTTGATGCCCTCCACATATTGTCCGAACTAGCACCCTGGGCAGGTAAATCAATTTGTTTGGCCATAACCAGGTCCCTGAGTTCTGAGGTCCTAATCAAGCTTACGCCCCACTCTTTGGCAATCTCAACAGCACCTACCCTTCCAGAGGTTGAGGTCATATATCAAAAGGCAATGAAGAAAATTAAACCCTTTTTACCCAAATACTTACGAAGGAAAAAACCACCTGCGAAGAATGGCTGGAGCAATGTTGGAAAATGAAAAGAAGAATGCAGAAAGGAGAGAGCAAAAGAACCCAAGTGTGCTTATCAAGCAAAAAATAAGAAATGATTTCCTTGCCTTCCTCCCACCTTTTATAGGCATAAGAGATGGATCCCCACCGTTGGATGTTGGCATAAATCATCCAACCATTCAAAATGGGCTTAATCTGAACTGTCCGGTACTTCGGACGCTTGAACTTCTACGTCTCTGATGCCCTCATGACCCACACGTGCCCTAATACGCGAGTAAAACAGCTGGCATGCCAGACCACACTCATAATTGCGCACTAAAGGCAACGACGGTTGTGTGGGTTGGGAATCAAATCACCACAATTGCACTCTTGGAAACACGCGAAAAGACAGCAAATTATTGCGACGCGACTACCCATGACTTGTGTCCAATAAAATAAGTAAAACCTCTTTAGGTTTTCACACTCACGACTTCGCCAACCGAAGTCCGATGCTTAAACACCAAGAGAGCCGGTTCGGCGTGACCCACTTTGGAAATAACCAACTTTGGCGATCCTCCGTCTCCTTACTCTAATACTTTAGCACTCAGGCACTACACCTGTTGAGTGACTTCGGAATAACAGCGCATGCTGTTACATAAACCATTCCTTTAGTTTTTTTTTATCACCCACCGTGTTACGCCTTGCAATTAAAACTCTAGAGCTTCGGCATCAAAACACAATTTTAAGGACTGTGTTTCAAAGTCCATGCATTTACATAAATGAAAAATACATAAACTTGGGGGATTATTGTTACCCCATTAAAATGGGGTCATCATTTAAAAGACACGTGGAGGACCCCACGAGAAGACACTCGGCGATGAACAGTAAGGGGGACCTAGTATTCACTTGTATGGAGTCCTTCCCCGAAAAAGGACGTCACCAGCACAAGAGTGACGTCCTGCCAAAGTTAACCTTCCATAGACGAGGCACCTCTAATATATCCAAGTCGAAGTTCCTCCAACCGCCTAGTACTTCTCTAGTTCGAAGTCCCTCCAACCGCCTAGTACTTCTCCAATCCAAAGTCCCTTCAACCACATAGTACTTCTCCAGCCGAAGTCATTAGAAAGCTAGAACCTGGTAAGTCCGAAGTCCCTCCAGCTATCTCAAGCTTCGTTCGTCGAGGTCCTCATAAGAAACAGGTCTGAATGATATCTCTGAGAAGTGATTGACGTGACAAGTCACTTTAAGCCACCTTACTTAATGTCAGTAAATAGGAAGGGGTGGCAGGGCAATCATCACTATAATTAATGTCGTGAATGAATGATGCGATGTTCAATTCAATAGGATGAAGCCATGTGGATTCGATCCGACGATAGGTAGTTCGGCCGTTTGTCTATAAATAACACTTCTTGAGATTGTAATAAGGATGTTAAATTTGAGATAATATAAGGCATGGACTCGAGTTCTTACAAAAGAGATTATTGTGAAAATACTTTGTTCTTATAGTTATTGCACCTTTACAATATTATAAAGGATAAAACGTAAAAGCAATTACAAATCTTTATTCATTTAACACAAGAATCATCCGTTGGTACTCCGACTCGACAGTTCATACATATTTCCGATCATCAGCTCCGGTCAACTCGTTGGAATCCTCGTGTCATGAGTCCGATACCGACATCTGTTGACAATATTTTTTGTGGTCAATAATATATATATATATATATATATATATATATATATATATATATATATATATATATGTGTGTGTGTGTGTGTGTGTATTCATTTGATTTGAGCGTCAAAGTGTTTGCGATATCGTACCTCGTTGGAGTTGATTACGGACAATCTAACGTGATTGTAGAAGTTTGCAGATAGAACGTACGTGGACAGAAGAGCGGATATCTGCTGATCACGCGGCACTAACGAATTCGAGGTTAACATGACTTGTGATCGTATTTTAAAAAATTACTTTTTGCACTTTAATCCCAACACTGTTATCTATAACCTTTGATAATTTATTTTATCAGATTTATCCGACAATGCCATTCACTATGTATGCCATTATATCACCTTTACGGAAATGTCTGAAGTATTTATTTATTTTGTTGAGCCTTATTATTTTTGTTTTAAAATGACTTAACGGCACTTTAATCCTGTTGAGCCTTTATATTATATATATAAATGAGTTTTATAATAGTAATTTTTGAAGAATATGTTGTTAAAAGTAAAGAAAATTTTTAAATTTACGTACAAAATTATTTTATTAAAAGAAATGTTGAAAATAAATTTGATAAATAAAATTAACTCCTTTAACATCTGGATGACATTCCATGATTGTGTAAAAATCTATGTCATCGATTTTAAGTATTGTTAAAATTAATAACAAAATTAGGTGTTACGTTATGGAGTGTAAATAAAGTTGTCAATCATGTTGTAAGTATAGCAAAACTCAAAAAAAAAATTCAAAAAATGGGGCCAACACGTCCCTAAATTTGCCTATTCTTATACGAATGGTGAGAGGTGCCGTGGAGTGTTGGGAAATTTTTGTCTCCATCGAGAAGCCCGTGCACGTTTCATTGCCATGCGTGCCGTGCATCAATAAATGAGTGGAGGAGTATGCCTTCCTCTTTCCTCTTTCCTCTTTCCTCTTATCCTTATAATTATTACTTTCTACTACTCATGAACAACAGAAATTACACTCATTCCTTCCTGCACATGACGGTAAAGATGCAAGCATGTGACTTCAATTTATCTACGACTAACTGAAAAGAGTGATGCCATGGTCTAGCCAAAAATTATTAGTGTTGAAAATTAGAAATATTAATTCTATCATTAAAAACAATAAAATTTAAAATACGTTTTTAGTAATTTACTATAATAAAAAAAAATTTACAAAAGAAAATCGTACACTCTTTCTAACCCTTCTCCCTTTTTGTGGTATTGCCGACCTCCAATGAGGACTTCTTATTTATAAGACAAATTAGGCAAATAATCGATCTTCCAACCTCACGGTGACCTCACTGTGGAGGTCTATCCACGTATTGGTTCTGTACAACGACAATAATTATACTACAAAACTTAACAACTAAAAGTCATTTAAACAATAAAGTCATTATTATATTCTTCAATTGATAGAAACGCATCGTAAACTTTATTGAACAATGTAGCAATAATCTAATTATCACTTGAATTATCTACGATGATACATAATATTATTCAGTTGAAAATAAAACATGTGTTTGATTTATTTGTTAAGATTTGATATTTAGCCCCTGCTTGGTAGTCATTTTTGGGGAAAAAGTGTATTTTTGAATAGTTGATTGATGGAGAATGTGTAGTTAAAATTAAGGAAAAGTTTTGCGTTTGCGTGTAATATTATTTTTATTGAAGAATGTGTGGTTGAAAAAAATAGAGAAAAATACATTTTAGGAAAAATGACTACCAAACAGGAGCTTAGACTTTCGCTTTAAATATATATATATATATATAATCGAACATGAAATAAATTATCAAATTATAATAAAATTTGAAGTTTGGTGATCCACTTGTAATGAAAATTTAAGTTTAATTATATCAAGTCACCGACTAACAATGAAACTTAGATGAAGGTAAAGTGTCAACTATCACCTACTAATTAGGAGGTCACTTTTAAATGACGAGAGGAAATACCTGTCCTGAAATTTTGATTGCCCTGTACGAAATTTAAAAGAATGTCCCTCTCTTCTTTAATTATAAAGCATGGGTAAAGAAATAGATAAAACCATTATATTAATACATTAAAAATAAACTACCATATAACAAAAAATAACATTACAATGTTAATTTTTTTTACATGTCATAAAGCATACATATAAATTACATGGCATACGCGTGACGGAGGGGGTCCCACTTTGGCCGACGTGACGACTATTTAATTGATTGGACCTGTTTAATTACGTAACCACATTTTGGGCTTAGGCTCGACCCACTAACCCATGTTGTCCATTTGCATTTTCTTATATATATTTGAGTTTCATTTACAATCAAAGATATATTCTTTCTAACCCTAACCAAACCATCTCTCTCCCGTCTCTTGTACTCTCTTTATATTTAGTTCGGCATTGACTTGACCGCCGGAGTGCAAATGATCGTCAGATCTTTTTCTTCACTGACAGCCTTTGTCTTCTAACGAGGTGTTTGGTGTGTAGGTGATGTCTGTGTGGAGGGAGTGAGGTCGGGATTATGTTAGCACATTTTTTAGGTTAACATATTGACGCCATTTGTGGGAAGCGTGGGCACTTCAACAAAGAGTTGGATCCCAAAGAGACCACCTCCTAATTCGTCGAAGTGAACAACACATATCTCTCATTGACAAAAGTCATGGGAGAAGCTTCTGTATAGATGAATCATCCACTATGTAGAGAAGCGTGGACGCTTAAACGAAGAGTTGGATCCTAAAGAGGACCACATCTTCATTCATCGAAGCAGATAGCACATGCTTCCTATGTACAAAAAGTCATGGAAGAAGCCTCCTAAATGTTTAAAAAAAAAAAACTTACATTCAAACCTCTGAAAGATGACCTTAAAAAACGCTTCAACTTCACTTTAGCACTTCAAAGCCTCGTTTCTACATTAAATTTAAGCAAAATTGAAGCATCACTTATGTATGTTTAGAATAACTCAAAATTGAAATTAAGACTTCTGAATAAATTAAAAGTTTTCCGTGAAATGTCATATTTTCTTAACTCCAAATGTGATATAAATATATGTAATTGGATTTGAGAGATTATTGTGATACTAGTATTTTAGTATCATTACATTATTACTGCAAGCATGACATGACACTATTTTCACTACTTCAATACGTATGTCATGTTATCTACATTATCAGCATCTACATTATCTATCTTTTGAGGTAATTCGTAAGTCCTTGCTTATTCGGGCTCGCGCACATATTTTCGAAGCAGTTCGTAAGTCCTTGCTTATAGAAGCTACTCATATTTCTGAGACAATCTGTATGACCACGCCTGCTTGACAATTTATATTTCGAAGTTCAACCCACACATAAATGTAAGACTCAAATTTGGAGGACTATTTTTACACATATAAATTACGTGGCATATGCGTGATAAAGGGGGTCCAACATTGTTTGATATGACATCGACTATTTAATTGATTAGATCCACTTAATTAGACAACCACATTTTTTGCTCAGGCTCTACCCACTAACCCACATGGCCCATTTGAATTTTCCTATATATATGTGAGTTCCATTCACAATCAAATGTATGTCTACTCTAACCCCAGCCAAACTCTTTCTCTTCTGTTTCTTCCACTTTTTTTATATTTAGTTCGGTTGTTGACTTGATCGTCGGATCTTTTTCTCAACTGTCGGCATTTGCCTTCTAACGGGGTGTTTAGTGTGCAGATAATGTCTACGTAGAGGGGCTAGGTCGAGATTCTGTTGGTACATTTTTTAAAGTCAACACAAAGTACAACTAAAAATTGAATTTAGGCTTGATTGAACCTTGAAAAAATCAAAAAGCTTATATGTCCTTGAGAAAGAATCACAAAATCACTAATATCTTCAAGCAATTATGAAAGAATTAAGAGCATGTTTGTTCTAGATTTTAATCTAAGTCAAAGTCAAACAATCAATATAAACCACATCTTTTTTGGGTCCCACAACTTTTTAACCACACATTTCAAAAACTTCTATCACAATCTACTAAAAATTTGATTTTAATCCCCACCAAACACCATCTAAAACAAATAGGGTGTAAAAGTTTTCTCCCCTCAAAATTTTTTCCTTCTATTATTATTATTATTTTTAAAATTATCTTCAATTTTTTTTCTTAAAATTAATAAAGATATACGTATATTATTATAATAATTTACTACTCCTTCCTTCTCATTTATATAGGTTGACTTTCTTATTTTTTTTGGTTCGAATTACATAGTCATTTTCTTTATTGAGAATATTTTATTTTGTTCGTTTACTAATATATATTTATTTAATTTGTCTAATAATCAAATTTTCACTCAATCTTAAAATTGTACAAATATAAATAAGAGTAAATTAGAAAAAAAAATGGCAAAAATTGCATTTTAATAACATTAAATAAGATTATTTAATGAGATGGTGGGATTAATTTTTTTTTGTGTCCATGTAGTTATGGAGCCCATATGATCGCACCTTATGTACGGCCTCAGAACTAGGGACGGACCCACCCAAGGTCCAGTGTAGGCGATCGCCTGCACTGAACTTTGGGCCGCCCATAGGTCACTTGTGTCCTGGTGTTGGAAAATAGTGAGAGTTAAGGACCCATTGAAACTCAACCTATGAGAGTGCCTGCCTCATTTCCCGCCAAATGACTGGACCCTTGTTCACTTTTATTTTGTATCAAGAACTGACACAAGGCTGCACTCCCCATTATGCGGAGTTGGAATTGTTGATAGCTTAAAAGAGGAAAGATTGGTTTCTTTATAAAGCTTAGAGTCTTAGCCTTGGGAAGTTATAGAATATCCATCTTGAAAGCTTTGTTGTCTACTGAAGTAAACCCAAATGGTAGAATTCTTGAAATGGATGGGGAAATTTGATTTTAATTTATGTTAATAGAAAATTTTTACACTACAAGTGAACGGCTTAAATACAACTAGTTTCTTAAGGATCCCAATAAAAATTAAAAAATGAAAAGAAATGTTCATTGAAGTAATGGGGACAAATAAATTTAAAAAAACTGTGTGAAGAAATACACCTAGAAAATACACAAGTTAATATTTTTAGAGTTGATATAGCAATTGTTTGCAGGTCCTCTTAGATTCTGCTACCATGCCTAATGCTTTCTCATTACACCCTAAGTTTCACCTTGATTCCATGGATTTCGTCTAACTCTACTGAGGCAGTGTGAAGCATGAGTGCTATATCAAAGTTTTGGCTTCCACTTATGCTTCAGAGGTGTGCTTTGTTTTTATAGTTCTACGTGTACCTCAGGTTCTCCTAAATAGGATCAGTGTGTCCCACTATTCCAGTGATATGATCTAAAGACTTATGTCTTCTTCAATGTTGTGTTATAATGCTGTTATTTTCTTCTTACATTTTTCTAATATCGTCCGCACTAAAACAATTTCCTGGGTCCGCCTCTGCTCAGAACGATCCTAGCATAAATTGAACCGATTTGTAAGAAGCACTTGCAAATGTCAAAAATCGTAATTATTTTTAACCAGCTTCATTTGGATAATTGGATTGCAACATGAACCAAAGAGATAGTGACACAACACTATCGAGCAGTGAAACTAAATTAACTCATAACTGACCAATAACGTTTAGCCCCGAATATTATTTAAAAAAACTTTTTTTCCCTGCATACTTACTTTCAATCACACATTCACATAATAAAATATTTTGCACGTAAAATCTAAAATTTTCTCCTACTTTTTAACCACAAATTCTTCTAAAAATTACTATTCTAAAATAATGATTGTCAAATAGGGACTTAATTAGATATGAAAATGATCCAAATTAAGAACTGGAAATTAGTTGCTTTTTCTTCTACATAACTATACCGATCAGATATGAATTTAATGGTATTGCTAATGAGTTTTACAGGGGGCGGCGCTGTCATCCGTAGTGTGTACTTTGAATATACGAACAGCAAAACACATTGCTAAACACCTTAAACAATTCCAAGTATTTTGATATAAGCTCCTATTTGTTAACCATTTCATGGGCTGATGAAGGATTGAAACGTTATGCTAATAGAGTGACTAATGTATTGAAACAAATTGAAGATCGAGATTTGACAAATTTAAGGTGAGTAACCTAATTGTGACAAAAATGAAACTAAATCCCTTTTTAATAACATAACATAATCTCCATCTATACAACTGCTTATGAGAGCAAAATGAAATTGACTCACATGGAATAATTAATATTCATAGCTGTACGACCACATCAATCCAACAAACCAAAGTTGAAATTTTATATATATATAATGCTTTGTATTATAGTATGGTCGAAAATTAGTCGAAAGAGCTATTGCCTTTACGGAATGCCGAGCACTGATATGACGGCCTCGAAAGTTGCTCACCCGCGCTAGCAGGACAGGAGGCCAATCCCACGGGTGGTACCATACAATTATATGATAAACAAATAGAAATCGAGTCTAACAATGCCCCATCGGGAAATCCCGTAAAATAATTATGTTGTAAGTACAACGCTTTGATGCCACCCGTTTCTACGTATTCCTTGGGAACTGTCCCCGTCAAGAGATTGTTGTTGAGAAATAAAGTCTCGACTCCAATTAGAGCAGTAGTTAATTCGCCCGTCAGGAAGTTGTGACTCAGATCGACTGCAGAACCCGACCCGTAAGTTGTTGGTGAAGCTTGTGGGACCCCTCCTGACAAGTTGTTCCGTTGGAGTAGCATTGAATTGAGTGTGGGACGAAAGAGTGAAGTGGGGATGGACCCACTCAGTTGGTTCATGCTTAAGTCGAGGTATACTAAATCCGAGAGTAATTCTAGACCGTTGAGCGGGCCCCACAAGTGATTCTGCGCCACAGACAAGTAGTGGAGCGCCGACGGGAGCCGCCGTGGAAGCATTCCCGAAATGCCATTGCTACTCAAATCCAAGTGCAGCAACTGATCCGGAAATGCACTGGGAAGCAACCCCGACAGCCTATTCGAGCCCAGAACGAGGACTTTCAACTGAGTTAAACCAGAAATCGTTGCTGGGATCGACCCTGAAAGCTGATTGTGACTTAGATCGAGCGTATGGAGATTGGCTAGATTGAAAATGGTGGCCGGGATTGCTCCATTTAATCGATTATTCGTCAAAGAGATGACTCTCAGATTCTTGAGGGAGCCAATCTGTGGAGGGATAGGCCCGGTGACAATGCCTGCGAAGAGAATGAGTTGGTTCAGCTCAGTCAGTTTAGCTATCGACTGAGAGAGTGTTCCGGCGAGTCCAGGTGAGCCGGTGAGGCCGGTGCCAAGAGAAAGTACGACGACTTTTCCGGTGGACGAGCAGGTGACACCGTGAAAGGACGAACACGGGTCGGGAGAAGTGAAATTCCAGCTTGAGAGGAAGTGTTGAGTCGTAATAGTAGAGGGAAAATCTGTGAGTTGATTCTTGATTTCACGTAATGCATTTAAATCTATGGGACTGATTTTGTTTTGTGAAAGTGAATTTGTGGGTTGAGTGGAAAGATTGTAGAGAACAAGTAGAAGAAACAAATGAGAGCACTTTTTGGCCATCTTAAATTTGAGTGAAAGTAAGGAAAAGGCTATTTGCTTTAGAATATGGTGATGGTGAGATTTGAATAGGGGAGAGAGAGAGAGAGGTTGCAGAAACGGTCAGTTGGTTTAAGGGCAGACTTTTAGAAAAAATGTTAACTGCATCTGGGGTACTTAACATTTGCCAAAAGGGTAATTAGCAGAAATGGTCCCCATCGTTTACATTTATTGCTAAAAAAGTTCCTATCGTTTAAAATTTGCTATTTATACCCTTATTTTACACCTTCTTTGCAGAATTGGTCCCTGCCGTCAATTCCGTTAAACGAATCGTTAAAAATACAATTTTTTTGGTTTGATTTTTTCTTATTTTTGTTCCAATTTTGCGGGATTATTACAGGATGTCAAACGAAGTCAAAATATTGCATTCTTAATATCATTTCAAAGCGCTAATGACCTAGTTTCTCCCATTTCTAGTGACTGTGAAACGGCCAACTGTAGCGAAAGTTACCACTCGTCGAAATAGGTAGGTTGTTCCAAAATATATAAAGGATTTTTCTTATTTTTGTCTCAATTTTATGGGATTATTACGGGAAGTCAAACGAAGTCGAAATATTACATTCTTAATACCATTTCGAAGTGGTCAAGATCTAGTTTCTCTCATCCCTAACGGCGTGCGAAACGGCCAAACATAGCGAAAGTTACCACTCGTCGAAAGACTCCTTTCCAAAATATATAAACATTTTTCTTATTTCTTAAGAATACAATATTTCAATTTCGTTTGACATCCCGTAATAATCCCGCAAATTCGAGACTTAAGAAATAAGAAAAATCGTTTATATATTTTTGAATGGTCTCCTTCGACGAGTGATAACTTTCGCTATGGTTGGCCGTTTCGTACGCCGTTAGGAATGGGAAAAACTAGGTCCTGAGCACTTCGAAATTGTATTAAGAATGCAATATTTCAATTTCGTTTGACATCCCATAATAATCTCATAAAATTGAGACAAAAATAAGAAAAATCGTTCATATATTTTGGAACGGCCTCTCTACTTCAATGAATTGTAACTTTCGCTACGGTTGGCCGTTTCGCACTCCGATAGGAATGGAGGAAACTAGGTCATGAGCGCTTCAAAATGGTATTAAGAATGCAATATTTGGATTTCGTTTGACATCTCGTAAATATCCCGTAAAATTGAGACGAAAATAAGAAAAATTGTTTATATATTTTGGAATGACCTACCTACTTCGACAAGTGGTAACTTTCGTTACAGTTGGCCATTTCACACACCGCTAGGAATGGGGGAAACTAGGTCATGAGCGCTTTGAAATGATATTAAGAATGCAATATTTCGACTTCGTTTGACATTCCGTAATATTCCCTCAAAATTGGAACAAAAATAAGAAAAAATCAAAACTAAAAAAATTGTATTTTTAACAGTTTGTTTAACGGAATTGACGGCAGGGACCAATTCCGCAAAGAAGGTGTGAAATGAGGGTATAAATAGCAAATTTTAAACGATAGGGACTGTTTTAGCAATGAATATAAACGATAGGGATCATTTCTGCTAATTACCCTTTGTCAAAACTACAAATAGGTTTGTAACTTTCAAATCTTGGCAGCACCATCCTCAAATATTTCTTAAACGTAACAATGGAGATCCATTTTGGATGGTTTTCGTCTAATTTGAAGCTAAATTTGCATTTGCAAGGCACATGTTCATCATTTTGATTTGATTTCAAACCGTAGTTTAAAATCGTTTTAATGACAAGTTCATGTGGCACCAAATGGATGAGTTCAAAAATGTTATTTTGATTTTATTTTCCAATTTAACAATAATTGGTTACCGTTGTAATAATAAGGATAAAATAGTTGACAAATAAAAAGGTGATATTGGGAGGCAAACATTAAAATGGTGAGGTCACGTGCGGTAGGGTGAAGTTGGATATATTTTTTTTGTTCTTTTCCTTATTCTTCTTTTCATTTTTTTTTTAATTTGCGATTCATTGTAAAGACAATTTTACCCTTAATATTTTGACATGTCTATTGCTACATTTATGAAAAGTAAAGGGTGATATTGTCAAGGTTCGAAGTAGAAGAACGTATTCGCGTTTGCACAAAGATCGAGACCTTAGATGCAATTTTTCCAATAAGAAAATGGGACGTTGTGGGTGTGGGAGGTGGGGACTAAAGATTCCATTACATATAGTCAAATGTAGTCATTAAAATCTTGACTGTCTGAACTAAGTTTTAGATCCAAATGGAAAACCGCAAGTTTTAGGATTTCAGTGACCTCGTTGAATGGTCAATCTTTTTAAAAATAAACTTTTATAAAAGTTGTTTTTCATTTCTATTTTTCATCAAAAAGTTGGGGAAATCGAGCCGGTTATCTTATTATTGTTTAGATAGTTTTATATTCTACGAGTGCTCATCAAACCAACTAGCTTCAAAGATTGAAAATGTTTTTAGTAATAAAAAATAATTTTGTGTACTAAAACGTAATTTTTATTCCTAATTTCTTTGAATTTTAGGTCGTGATCACATCTATTTATTAATAATAATCGATTTAATACATTTTATCGACATACGAACTCGACGAGATCCAGTGTTAACAGATCTCAACTTCTCTCCAATCCACTTGTATTTTACCCACACACTCGTACAATCACGTTGCATTGCATATACCGTAGCTCCAATGCGAAGTGCAACAATCGAGTGAATCTCGACACTCAAGTCAGATGGTGAAGAAATATTGATTATGGGAGAGACAAAGATAACATAATTGTATTGGTGCTGGTTTATTAAAGACTAACTTTTGAAAAATAGATAAACGAGTACTTATAGGTAGAAGAAGCCATCTCTAAATGCTGACACGTACCCACATCATACTTATAATGTTCAATTGTGTCAATCTATAGACATCATATGCAAGTGTTTTCTATAGCCTAGATATAGGCTGAAAACTTGTGATTGCACTAAACGTCGTCGTTGTAAAGCTATCACAACAATCATTCTTTCAAGTGTACTTTGTCCAACTTGGTCGAGGTGAGGATTATAGTTCTCCAACTTTCACCTTTTAACACCCTTTTAGTTTCTGCTTTCTCTTAATAGTGCACAATTCTTTCAAAAATTTGGCATAACGGGGTACTTGTTTAATAGCATCTAACAAGGGAATGTTTACCTTACATTTTCGAAAAGTTTCATAAAGTTCCCTATTTGAATAATTTTTTCTAGATTCTACCAAAGCCTGAGGGAATGGGGCTATGGGTTTATAATAAGAAAATAGAGGAAACTTACGTTTTGGTGTATCATCGTCAATTGGGTCACTCTTTTTTGCAATGCCGCTTTCTTCCACTTCTTGCTTTGATGATGTAGGGGTTGCCTTCGTAGGAGTCTCAACCTCTTTACCACTCCTCAAGATGATTGCGCATGCATTTTCTCTTGAATTTACCACCGTTTGAGAGGGTAGCTTTCCCGAACTTTGTGATTCCAGCCGACTAATTGCAGTTGCCATTTGACCCATCTGATTCTCTAAGCTTTGAATACTCGTCTTTGGCTCCTGTTGGAATTTCATAGTGTTAGTGGCAAGGGACTTAACAATATCTTCTAAGGGTATACCAAAGTGAGAAGTGTGGCCCTGTTGTTGTCTCGAAGGGTATGGCTGGTTATACTGCTGGAAACTTTGACGATTCTAATTTGGCGGGTTCCTATAGCTAAGGTTTGGATTATCCCTCCATCCTGGGTTGTACATGTTTGAGTAGGGGTTATAATTCCTCTGTGGTTGTCCTGGGAAACCACCTACTGCATTGACTTATTCAACGGGTTCTTCTTGAAGCGTTGGGCATGAGTCTGTTGGATGACCTACTACTGAGCAAATCTCATATGCTTTTACTATTTGCACATTACCTGCAGCCATTTGACGCACAAGAGTAGTTAGACTCATTATTTGTTGTTCAAGGGATGATACATTTACCTCGTTAACATGCTTAGTTGGGGTGTCGAGTCTAGTGCCAAATTGTTGAGAATTGGCATGTTTGCAATCAAGTTCCTCACTCCTTCAGGAGTTTTATCCACCAAAGCTCCACCACTTGCAGCATCAATCATGCTCCTTTCTGTGGGTAGAAGGCCTTCATAGAAGTATTGGATGAGAAATTGCTCACTAATCTGATGATGGGGGCAACTTGCACACAATTTCTTGAACCACTTCCAATACTCATGCAAAGACTCTCTGTTGTCCTGCCTTACACCACAAATCTCTTTTCGAATGTTAGCTGCTCTTGAAGCCGGAAAATATTTTCCTAAGAACATCCTCTTCATCTCTTCCCATGTGGTGACACTCCCTGATGGTAGATAGTAGAGCCAATCTTTTGTCGAATCCTTCAAAGAGAATGGGAAAGCCCTCATTTTGATTTGCTCCTCAGTCACACCAGTTAGCTTCATACTTGTGCACACTACATGAAATTCCTTTAGATACTTATGTAGATCTTCACCTGCAAGACCATGAAAGGTCGGTAGAAGATGAATTAGTCCAGATTTAAGTTCAAAAGTAGTTGTTGCATCTAAAGTGGGAAAAGTAATGCAAAGGGGTTGTTGATGTAAATCTGGAGCTGCAAGCTCCTTCAAAGTCCGATTATTAGCCATGGATCCTTCTTCCTCTGATTTTGAATCGCTAGCAAAAATGATATCGAGATTGGGAGTGTTATCTGTGAGATTCCACCGGTTGTCAATCTGTAATCTCCGCAAAGTCCTGTTTATTTCTAGATCAAACTGTAAACCACTTGGATTAGTGGACCGAGTTATGGGCATACGCAATTAAAGGGGAATCTTAAAAAGAAAATATCCGAGAATTAAGCTAGAAATAAACCAAATTAAGGAATGCAATTAAAAATTCTACCTCAAAGTGATAAAAAAAAATAATACTACCTAAAAAAAGATTGAAAATGACGATTTTTTTTTGAATAATTAAACTAAATAAACAAACAAAACACAATGAATTAAATAGCACCACTCCCCGGCAATGGGCACCAAAATTTGACGTGATGTCGTACGCACCCAAAAATAAGTTCCCTAACTCCAAAAAATGTAGTAGTGGGAGTAAGGGTCGATTCCACGAAGAGTGTGTGATTTAACGTGTCGTTCTTTGCATACAATTATGAGGGGGATTTTGTGTGTAATCACGAGAATTGTAAATAACACAATTGATAGCAATGTAAATTAAATTGACGAAATTAATTAGAGAACTAACCTTGATCTAAGTTTTCTCCGCCACTGAAATCTCATAATTGATCATTGATCCACGAGAAAAATTGTTAATTCATGTTCTAAGCATTCATTATTGGTGAAAAATCCTATTTCTCCTTAATTATAATCAATCAAATTCAAGCAATTCAATTAACCCTAATTGTCAAATAACCCTAAGCAAGCATCAAGATTTAATTTAACAATTGCAATGGGAATGAGAGAAATTGATGAACATGACAATATAATCATAAAGAATTATATTTAATCATGAAAAATATTCTTTTTAAGAATTAACAATCCCTAAGTAGCGAACTATTAATTCCTAGTTGCTTCACGAGTTAAATCAATCAAACAATTACGAATTTGATGATTTATCTAGCAATAGATTCGAAAATATGAAAACTATCAAGATCTAGCAATCAAACATTCAATCCATAGAAATATACGCAAAATAACATTTAATACCAGAAACACATGAATTAAAACCTGAAAATAATGTAGATCTCACAATTTAAATGATTTCAAGGCTTTGTTTTCCTCGATCAAGACTTGAAAGTTTAGTTACACATGATAAAAACTTTGTAAAAACCAAAGAAGAATATGGGAAGGTGTCCCAAGATGATCAATCCTCGAAATCTGGTGCTTTGGTCGAGTTTTAGGACGAGAAAACGCGTTTAGAATAATTCCATAGATGAATTGGTTGCTTTCCAAAAATAGGCAGATTTTTCCAGAATTAAGCCTATGCTACCGCATAGCGTAAAGTATTGCGGTCGTATAGAACAACTATTTTCAGTTTTGAAGCTCTCGGGTTCTTCAATGCGTCCGCAAGGGTTTTGTTCTATGCGACCGCATAGTTATAAAGTTTTTCTCCGCTGGATAACTTTCAGTATTTTGGCCATATATTTCGTGTCCGATATCTAATTGAGTCGATTCGAAGTGAGTTAGAAATCTAACTCAAAGACCTACAACTTTTATTCAGACGTCAACTTCCAATTCAATCGTTTACCATGTCAAAAATGAGTCTCAACATGAGGCTGAAAATCTGAGGCATAACTTTTCGATTGGAAGTTGATGTGTGATCCTACTTTGATGATATTTCAACCCTTTGACGTCTTCTTTCAAACAATTGATCTCTAACACTCTCAAATCTTCATCATGAAGTTCCACATAACTTTTGAGTCTTTGCATGTCAGTCCTCGTACTTTCATTTCCTTCCACTTTTGGCCCTTGTTCGCTTATTTCTTTCAAATTACTCCGTATCCATAGAATTTCCACCTAAATCAAAATATGAACATAATGAGTACATTTTGGCATTAATTTATAATACGAGCGCATAAAATAGGGAAAGAAAATTTTGCATTTTACATTCCTATCAGTTTGTGAACCAAATTATTTGTAATATGTGGTTTCTAGTTTAGTTTAGTTTGAGTTTGGTTAAAGTCCAACTCATTTGTGATGTAAAATGTTAGAAAAAGTATGGTATTGTACTAGCAAATGTATTGTCTAATATGACCTACTACAAGAGTGGAGTATGGCAGTTGATTAGTTGGTAGATTGTCTAGGATTTTCTCTATAAATAGAGCCCCTCATTGTACTCCTCGACACACAATCAATACACAAAAAATGTAGATTTTACAAGTATTTTCTCCTTTTTCTCTGCTGGTGAACTCCAGCAGAGAGATTTGTGAATATTTATTTTATGTGTTTTATGTTTTCCTTTTATTGTGTTTATGTTTCAATGTTGTTATTCACTGCCATCTCCCCACTATGAAACCACTAGTTTATTGAGTTGTTGAACTCATTTTGCTGTGCTTAAAGCAGCTCCATCTCCCCTTCAATCTGACTAGTTCTGCACCATAAAGATGGTCATCCTGTAGATGGATGAACCTCTCTTTCTTCACACCATTGAACTCAAAATTCCGCACAAATGGAAGAGCTTCGACTCTTCCACATTTTAACATGGTATCAGAGCAAAAAAAATGATCTTAAGGGCCAAAGAAAAATGCTTCAAAAATGCTGTCATACTCTGTGCAAAAACCTGTTTTTATCACCCTTTTGTCTTGGTATTTTATCTTTTTTTGAACACTCTTAAAGAGAGTTTCCATTTGTTGTTGTTTTAGCTCAAACATGGGAAGATCCATGAATGATCAGGCCCAGTTAACAAGTAGCGAACAACCTATTTTCAGGCACTTTTTCAGTGAGAAAAGTGACCAGATTTTCGAGCTTTGCCTTAAGTGAAGGAGTCTCATTTTTTGATCAGAAACAATCCCTTGAAACCTTGAAGTGACAGCCTAAACATGGCTAAACTCTTGGACAAACCAGGTGAAAGAGCCTGAGTTTCTTGAGGTGTTAAATGCTGTGACTAGAGGAATACTAGCAACCCCTTGTGGTGTTAAATGTCTGATTGTTTTTTCAAAAAAAAAAAAAAAGGATCATTTGATCTTGTTGATCTTGAAAAGGATCTTGCAATTATTGTTCAAAGTTGAGAAATCAGACAAGGGGAATTAAATGTTGAAGAAGAAGCTGAAAATGGCTTAAAATCAGTGTTTAAATGTTGAAAATCCGATATGCAATTGTAAAATCTGCTTATGTTAAAATCCGGTAAGCACAAGCCATATACGGTTAGCTAAAGTCCATATCCGGTATTGTGAAATCCGGTATTCTACCAAAACAAAATGAAATCCGATAAGTGCCAAAACAAAGTTGATATCCGGTATGCATTGAAAAATCCGGTATACAAAGCTCAAATCCGGTAAGTTGAAAAAAATTGTAAATCCGGTATGTGATCAAAATTGAAGGAAGACCGGTATTCAAAGGCACATTTCAGCAGCAGCAAAGGCCAAGAAAAAAATGAAGAAAGTGAAGCGTTACACCAAAAAATGTTGTCAACAGATGTCGGTATCGGACTCGTGACACGTCCATTCCAGCGAGTTGACCGGAGCTGATGACCGGGAAATATGTATGGATTGTCGAGTCGGGTACCAACAGATGATTTTTGTGTCAAATGAATAAAGATTTGTAATTGATTTCACGTTTTATCCATTATAATATTGTAAAGTTGCAATGATTATAAGAACAAAGTATTTTCACAATAATATCTTTTGTAAGAACTCGAGTCTATGCCTTATATTATCTCAAATTCAACATCCTTATTACAATCACAAGAAGTGCTATTTATAGACAAACGGTCGAACTGCCTGTCGTTGGATTGAATCCACGTGGCTCCATCCTATTGATTTGAACATCGCATCACTCATTCACAACATTAAATGTAGTGATGATTGCCCTGCCAACTCCTTCCTTTTGACTGACATTAAGTAATGTGGCTTAAAATGGCTTGTCACGTCAATCACTTCTCAGAGATATCCTTCAGATTTGTTCCTTATGAGGATCTCGGTGAGCGAAGCATTAGGCAACTGGGGGGACTTCGGACTGGAGAAGTACTAGGCGGTTGGAGGGACTTCGGACTGTGTATGTTAAAGGTGCCTCGTCTATGGAAGGTTAACTTCAGGACGTCACTCTCCTGCTGGTGACGTCCTTCGGGGAAGGACTTTATACAAGAGAACACTGGGTCATGTTTGAAGAAAATTACACCGCAAGCGCAGGGTCGAGAAAAAGTAATATAATGGACTTTTAGAGTCCGAATATCGATCCCACGAAGAGTGTTAATCTAAATTACAAGTATGTGGATTCAAATTAATGAAAGCGACACACACATTTATATACTTGAAAAGCGATAAAGAAAAGATATGACTAAAAACTTAAAATAACAATTTAAAAAGAGAGGTTTTTGATTTGAAAGAGGTTGGAATTTATGATTTTGCTTAACTGTCGTTTCATTAATATCAAATCAACAACTCGCAGATGCAAATTACCAAAATACAAAGTTAGACCCGATTCTCCAATTTTAGTTAACAACCTCTCTCGAGTGAAATTAACTCTAATCAATCACGCCCCTCCACGATATTTCTATGTCGAGTAAGACTTAATCAATTGCATTCAATTGTTGTGAGAATACTCAAAGGATCACCTAAGGTAAGTGTATAATTCTATACACCTAAACAAGCATAGTATACTACACAACTTAGAGCATTAATTAATTTGGTCTAGTTAGTCTAACAATTTCTCAATAAATACCCAGACCACTTAACACACCATTTAGTGATCAAGTAAATGAAGGAAAATCAAACATAATAATTAATACACCATGATTTTGATAACAAATGCATCATTCAATAAATAACAAGATACTAATGAAAGTTAGGTTAAGTTTTACCATAAATTCCAACACAAACTATTTAGCCCATATTGTATATATGATAACAAAGGAGATTATATATACAAAACATTACAAATTCGACAAAATAATTAGGAAAAATCGAAGTTTAAAGATAAAACCCTATTTATGAAGCTCGGTCGATTTTCTCCAACTCTTTGCCAAATTCTTGGGTATCTCCTTGTTGCTCTTTGATTGATACTCCAAAATCACCAAGTAAATACAAAAGAAAAAGGAAAGAAAAACAAAAGAAAAGAAAAAGCTAAGAAAAAGAAAGAGGAAACTCGCAGAAGACGTCCAGAGGCAGAAGACGTGAGTAATGGGACCCCAGCTAAAGACCCAAATTCTGGGTTTTAATGTGAAACCTAGTGGAAATTGCATCTTTGTCTCTGAAGTTTCAAAAGGCGAGCAAAAAGGTCCCTAAACTTTGAACTTGTGCATTTTGGTCCTCAGATTTTATCTTTTATTTCAATCTTGCCCTCCATAAATCGCACTCCAAATCCTCCACTTTCTGGCTTGCTCATATTGATCCCCAACTTCGCAAAAGAGTGCACTTTAAGTCCTTTTTCACTCGTTTTGCCTCCGTTCTTTTTTCTTTGGATGATTTTTGCCTACAAATGCATAAGTTACACAATTGTAAGTAGAAATTCACTCATTTTAATTAACAATAAGCTTGTTTAAGTATTAAATAAGTGTACAAAAATACACTTATCAAATATCCTCAAATTTAAGCTCTTGCTCGTCCCGAGCAAGATTATCTACCACACAATCATGCAAATGTGATAATGACCAACATATTAGATAGCTTGTCAAAAATATCAAAGAGTGTAAAATTATATATCAATTCACAAGTATGCCTCCAAATAATGCTACCAAAAACAATTTAAGCTTATCCAATGTTCGATCGGTGTGTATGTGCATAGTCACTTTCAATCATCATCTAAATTAGGAAAAAGTTGTCAATATGGAAAAATATCAAAACCCCGACCCTTTTTGGTCAAATATGTCATTTCCCGCTCGTGTGATTCACACTCCTCAAATAGATATTTCTTTTCTCTCCCCGGGTGTAAATCTAAAGGTTGTTCTCAATCACTCATTTCTTTTTCCGCTCTAGTTCGGTTGGGTCAAACCGGCAATCTCAATCTCTAGTCATGTGATGATTCTCCACTAATGAGTGCTTCGACATTCAAGCTCATACCAAGTAATTCAAACCCACTAGTTATCTAAGCCCAATAATCAAATACATTTGCACAACAATCTTTTTTTTTCCAGTTAAATCTCACGTTTTATCTCACTCCCTTAAGCTTTCTAATTGACCCTTGTAGCGAGCTTTAGGTCAATAACTCCCCGGTTGTTTAGACCAGAGGGTACCGGGTTTTGAGATACCCCAACGGACTTAATAACTCGAGTAAAAAAGGCTACGAAGTGAGGTCTAAGATTCAACAGTGCAATACCACATTTTTTTACAACAAAACAACATGGCTTAGATCCCTAGCATATGGTCATTACTTAGTTTATATGTGACGAAGGACACTCCACACAAGATTTTTTTTTTCAACACACATGGAATCAACACACTTCTAGATAATATCCTTCACCGACTCGACCACCCCCAAACTCATCTTGCAATAGGTTAAGTAAAAGAGAAGTGGATATAGATTGATACAATTTTTCAATCAACACACAACCTAGTTCTTACCAATCCAAAAATCTCTCCATCTATCCAAAAATTTCCACACCTAGATAACAATTAATCATGACTATTGTGCTCAATGTAACTCAAGATCTTACATGGACAAGCAATTTTTGAAAAATTTTAGGCACAAATAGCATATTTGGCCATGCATAGCTCATGAATCAATAACAATTTTAAACATCAAGCACTCATATGCCGACAAGGCCATCTAATATGTCAATACAATATCACCAATATAAGCACAATATCAAAAGCCGGCAAGGCTATAACATCAAATCAAATCATCAAAAGCTGGCAAGGCTCAACACCCCCTAAACTTAATTCACACATTGTCCTCAATATGTAAAGAACAAGATAAAGGAAAGAGGAATAACGAAACTTCCCTGGTTAGTCATTTGTGAGAGGATACCAATGCTTGACTTGGACTTGTGATGCACTTGATTAGCTTGGACAAAAGACCATTTTGTACACCAATTGACCCCCAAACTTGTGAGAAACCATGGATAAAAGGGAACTTCACAATATTACCTACAAAAGATGATAGTTGAACAAAATAAAAAGCATGGAAATACATAAAAATAAATAAATAAAAAGCTCAAAAAGAAAGAAAAGTTGGGTTGCCTCCCAACAAGCGCTTTTTTTTATAGTCTTTAGCTCGACTATGGTAGTGGTTATGGGCACCTAAAGAAGGCTTTCGATGCCCTATCCATTTTTACTCTTTTGGCTTTGATCCACTTCTCATTAGATCGCCAAAACTCGACATTGCCCTCTTCAACATAGTAGGACCTATCCATCCCCTCCGATTTAAACTCAACAATGTAGTGTTCCATCTCCTCGTCGAACTTAATCACAAAATCAACTCCTATGCAATCAATGAAATCGGACGAATGTATGTTGATTTCATCTTCATTGATTTCTATATCTTTAAACAGTTCACTTGTGATTAAGTTGTTATTCATTTCAAGCTCCTCTACAACTATTGATATCTCTTCGGAATGAATGATCGATCCACAATTTAGATCTACGGGCAGTGAGAAGTCGGTCTCAATGACTCTCTCAAGTGGATCACACCCCCAATGTAGAAATCCATCCCAATATTTGTAATCTCCCACAAGCATGTTATCTTCTTCCAACTTGGCAAGTTCATTGTAATACTTTGCAAGTACCTTCTCATTCAAACAGAGAGGACCATCTCCTGAGAATTTGATGTCCTCATTCCAATCATTAGGTACATAGTCTCCAGCGAGCATGTAACTTACATCGGAATTGTCCAATGCTTGTTTTCGGCATTTCAAATAATATCTAAACCGAAGAAGTTTCGACATTGAGACATCGGTGCACGAATACAAACATTGCCCTATACAATGCATCGCTTGAAAAATTTCACATCTTAGACCTCCAAGCATAAACCCAGAGTCAATGTAGAGACTAGACAGTGCAAACATTTTGTTACTCTACCAACTTAGAATCAAACAAATATCTGAAAAGTATGGGGATAAAATACAAACACAAGATAGATTAGCAATACGGGAGTTAGCCAAATTACCCAAAAATAAAAATAAAAAGACAATTAAAAACAAATCGTTAAAGTGAAACAACAAAACTAGTAATTAGATTAAAAACACTCTCCGGCAACGACGCCAAAAACTTGTTCGAAGAAAATTACACCGCAAGCGCACGGGTCGAGAACAAGTAATATAATGGACTTTTAGAGTCCGAATATCGATCCCACGAAGAGTGTTAATCTAAATTACAAGTATGTGGATTCAAATTAATGAAAGCGACACACACATTTATATACTTGAAAAGCGATAAAGAAAAGATATGACTAAAAACTTAAAATAACAATTTAAAAAGAGAGGTTTTTGATTTGAAAGAGGTTGGAATTTATGATTTTGCTTAACTGTCGTTTCATTAATATCAAATCAACAACTCGCAGATGCAAATTACCAAAATACAAAGTTAGACCCGATTCTCCAATTTTAGTTAACAACCTCTCTCGAGTGAAATTAACTCTAATCAATCACGCCCCTCCACGATATTTCTATGTCGAGTAAGACTTAATCAATTGCATTCAATTGTTGTGAGAATACTCAAAGGATCACCTAAGGTAAGTGTATAATTCTATACACCTAAACAAGCATAGTATACTACACAACTTAGAGCATTAATTAATTTGGTCTAGTTAGTCTAACAATTTCTCAATAAATACCCAGACCACTTAACACACCATTTAGTGATCAAGTAAATGAAGGAAAATCAAACATAATAATTAATACACCATGATTTTGATAACAAATGCATCATTCAATAAATAACAAGATACTAATGAAAGTTAGGTTAAGTTTTACCATAAATTCCAACACAAACTATTTAGCCCATATTGTATATATGATAACAAAGGAGATTATATATACAAAACATTACAAATTCGACAAAATAATTAGGAAAAATCGAAGTTTAAAGATAAAACCCTATTTATGAAGCTCGGTCGATTTTCTCCAACTCTTTGCCAAATTCTTGGGTATCTCCTTGTTGCTCTTTGATTGATACTCCAAAATCACCAAGTAAATACAAAAGAAAAAGGAAAGAAAAACAAAAGAAAAGAAAAAGCTAAGAAAAAGAAAGAGGAAACTCGCAGAAGACGTCCAGAGGCAGAAGACGTGAGTAATGGGACCCCAGCTAAAGACCTAAATTCTGGGTTTTAATGTGAAACCTAGTGGAAATTGCATCTTTGTCTCTAAAGTTTCAAAAGGCGAGCAAAAAGGTCCCTAAACTTTGAACTTGTACATTTTGATCCTCAGATTTTATCTTTTATTTCAATCTTGCCCTCCATAAATTGCACTCCAAATCCTCCACTTTCTGTCTTGCTCATATTGGTCCCAACTTCACAAAAGTGTACTTATCAGGTCTCCCTGACTGTTCATCGCAGAATGTCTTCTCGTGGGGTCCTCCACGTGTCCTTCAAATGATGACCCCATTTTAATGGGGTAACAATAGTCCCCCAAGTCTATGTATTTGTCATTTATGTAAATGCATGGACTTTGAAGCATGGCTCTTTAAATTGTGTTTTGATGCCGAAGCTCTAGAGTTCTTACTGCAAAGTGTAACACGATGGGTGATACTAAAGGAGTGGTTTACGTAAAAGCATTCGCTGTTATTCCTTAGTGGGTTATGCCGAACCGGTTCTCTTGGTGTTCAAGCATCGAACTTCGGTTGGAGAAGTCGCGAGTGTGAGAATCTGAAGAGGTTTTACTTATTTTATTGGGTACAGGCCATGGATAGTCGTGTCGTAATGATTTGCTGTATTTTCGTGTGTTTTCGAGTGCAATTGCAGTTATTTGATTCCCAATACACGCAGCCGCCATCGTCATTAATGCACAATGATGGCTATTCTTTTGATTTTTAATTAACGTCTCATTACTTCACTGCGTGTGGGTGACACGACATCATCACCCTCGTAGAAGTTGGACAGTTGGATGTTCTAGATCTCCATCCAATGGCTGAGTTCTAGCATTTGTGTCTATAAAAGATGGGACGAGAACAGGGTGGACCTTTACTTTCATTTTCGCGTGTTGGTGCGTAAGTAATTCTCCTTCGTCTTCCATCCTACCGGCGATTCATTCTCCATCATCGTAAGTTTTTGCCTCAGGACCTTCTTTTTGTGTTCTGTTAGATGACCCTTAATTCCTGTAAAGAAGACGCCGTAGAAATCGCAAGGGAGTGGGGTTTGGACCTGACTAGAACCTCCGATCTTAGGAAACTCGTTATAGCAGGGCAAAATTCTTCTCCGGTTAGGGAATCAAGTTCTGGTGACACATGAGGAACCTTCAAAATCCAATCTAACGTTATCCCATCTCGCCTAGTCCAAATTAGAGAGAAATTTTGTATCCCATATGATATAGAGCTTTGGACTCCTTCATCCGATGAGCGTGCCTATTATCCCAGGTCGGGGTGTGTAGCCATTAGTGAGAATCTTTTAAAGGCGGGACTTCGTCTACCCCTCCACCCTTTTTTTAGGGCAGTCCTTAGGTTATATGGACTTACACCCACCCAGTTGGTTCCCAACGCCTAGGCCGAACTGGTGGGATCCTACTTCCTTTGGAAGGAGACCTCCTTGGGTGAGGATATGCCCTTGCACATCTTCCAGACCTTTTACCAACCTCGTTCTTTAGGAAAAGAAGATTCTAGAGGTTGGTACTCCTTGTGTCCATGGGGGTCGTATTTCCCTTTTGTTATTGAACTTCCTTCATCCGTTAAAGGGTGGAAAGAATCCTGGTTCTGGATGAGGGGACAATGGCAAAAGGTGGAGGGCAACGCAATGCCCCATGTCAAAGTTCCAACTTCATTTTTCGAACCCAGTGAGTGTTGTATGCTTAGTGTTCCTTGCCTTTATCTTTCAAACTCTGATTCTAACCGTATGAGTTCTTGTGCAGAGGTGGTTGATCGTTTCGAGTTGACCCCAAGGAAGCTTGACTAGATTAAGGACATCTACCTTCGTCCGGCCTCTTCCAGGGAGTTCGATAGGCTCATCGCTGTTCGACGATTTTTCGAAGAGTTCAACTTAATGTCTAGGAGAGGTATCTCTTAGGAAATTTCTTTCAACGTTTTTCTTTTCTCCTTTTGTTCGGACTTTGATTTATTGTCGTATCTTTGCAGAGAATTATGAGAAGAGGAGGCATCCCGCGCCTGATATGGCCACTATCATAGCTGCCACCTCCACTGTTGGGAGGAAAGGTCTCAAGAGCACATCTGCGAGTGCTAAAAAGGTAAAGGAGACCTTTGAGAAGGTCAGCAAGGAGGCTGCTTCGCAAGAGGTCGACCTCCCTCCAGTTGACAAGGGCAAAAAGGTGGTAGAAGAGGAGCCTAAGAAAAAGTTTAGGATACCCTAATCTGATGGGACTGGAGGTTCCTCCGATATTCCACCTCTTCTCTCCGAAGTCCCAGTTGGGGAGAAGTTATTGGGGGCTTCAATTTCTATAGCTCCAACTGGACAGAAAAGGTCTGCGGAGTCATCAAGGCCCATCCCAATGAAAAAACCAAGGACTGCCAATGCGGCCTCAGCTCCTAGGTCTGCTAGGACCAGGTTGCTCCCTACTCAGAGGGAGGATAAGTTGGCTTCAGAGATCTTATCCATGCTTCCGGCTGACGTCCAAATAGCTACTTCCAATTTTTACAAATACTGGACTGAGAGGTGGCAGAACTTTATGGAGGAAGCTGATTCACTATTTTAGTGGGACAAGCTGCTGGGCCTTTGGAGCGGCCATAGAGGTGCAAACTCTCTTTAAAAATTTGCAAGGGAAAAGTAGTGATACTGCCGGCAAAGTAGCGAAGGCAGAGGAGGAGGCTAATAAGGCTAAGGCCGAGGTGGAGAAGGTGAAGAGGCTCCATTCTGAAGATTTGATGAAGCTGTCTTTTGCTTTGACTGAGGTTGAAAACTTGAAGAATGAGGTTCATACTTGTCAGGGGAAGGTGGCTTCCATGACGAGGAAAGTGGAAAACTCCGATGCTCTTCAGAGGATTGCTTCCGAAGCCTTGGAAAAGGCCAACAAAGAAAATGTGGTTCTGAAGGCAGACCTCGAGAAGGCGAAACTTGAGAATAAAGCCTTAGCTGTCCAAGTGTCGAGCCTTACTGAGGAGGTCGAGGATGCCAGAAAAGAGGCCGAGGTTGCAGGGGACGAAGCTGAGAAACGTTTTATTAGCAACTTCCATCTAACTAAAATGTACAAGAACTTCGTCATCTACTGAAGGGGTTATGCTTACAGGGATTTAATCGAATGGATGGAGGCTAAACACCCTGGTTTTGACACTTCAGAAATGAAGCAGGTGTTTTTGGAGGAAGAAACTGAACCCCAGACTTCGGCTAAAGAAGTTCCCCCTGCTGATGATCTGGATGACGACATGGTCGAAGTTCATAATGTCAAACCTCTGAACGCAATTGTCCCTTTTACACCTCATCTTCCTCCTTCAAATGTATAAATAGAGAGATAGGCTTATGTACTCGGCCTTGGAGCCCACTTTTTGTAACCTTCTTTCTTTTTAATGAAATTTTGATTTCGACTTTTCCTTTACCTTGTACGCATCCTTTTTATAATGTATGGGAGAATCAATTATAAATCTAAGTGTTAATACTTCGATAATTACAATGATATTGAATCTGAAGTTGAATGATTGTATCTGAACTTACTCGTACAATTCACGACCTTACTTGGTGTATGTCCGGTACTTCTGCCTTCTTATCGATATTTATATATTTGATTGTGACGTCTGCTATTTCTTTTCACTTATCACGTTAATATGTTGAACTTTGTTCCTACAACTTGCAACAATCGTATATAGAAGGGTAACACTTATCTTGAAATGATTGGGTCCTAGTCGACAATCCTTCACATGAGATTTAACTTTGATTTTGTCATAATGGGATCAATTCGGCTAAATTTACCAAATTCAACTTGTAAGGAAATGTTTCATCCTTTTAGGACGTCATAGCTAGTTAAATTTTCTTCCTAATGCATGAAGTTTGTGTTGCATTCTCATGCCGAGGCCCCTTTACAAATCTTGTTTTGCAAGGGAACGTTCTATTCACTTCACTATTGAGAGGGGTCCTCTTAGGACTGCCTCCTAGTCGAAGTGCCGACGTTATAACTAGTTTAGTTTTTCTTCCCAAGACATGGAGTTTGTATTGCATTCTCATGCCGAGACCCCTTTACAAACCTTATTTGTAAGGGAACATTCTATTCACTTCGCTATCGAGAGGGGTCCTTTAAGGACTGCCTCCTAGTCGAAGTGCCGACGTTATAACTAGTTTCATTTTTCTTTCCAAGGTATGGAGTTTGTGTTGCATTCTCATGCCGAGGCCCCTTTACAAATCTTATTTGTAAGGGAATGTTCTATTCACTCCGCTATTGAGAGGGGTCATCTTAGGACTGCCTCCTAGTCGAAGTTTCGACGTTACAACTAGTTTCGTTTTTCTTCCCAAGACATGGAGTTTGTGTTGCATTCTCATGCTGAGGCCCCTTTACAAATCTTGTTTGTAAGGAAACGTTCTATTCACTTCGCTATTGAGAGGAGTCCTCTTAGGACTGTTTCTTAGTTGAAGTGCCGACGTTATAACTAGTTTCATTTTTCTTCTCAAGGTATGGAGTTTGTGTCGCATTCTCATGCCGAGGCCCCTTTACAAACCTTGTTTGTAAGGGAACGTTCTATTCACTCCGCTATTGAGGCAGGTCCTCTTAGGACTGCCTTCTAGTCGAAGTGTCGACGTCGTAACTAGTTCAATTTCTGGCCATGTAACTCAATAGGAGACTTTTTCGCAGAATAATCATTCATTCATTTTCAATCGTACAAGAGAAGAGTTACAATTTTCACTGATATTACTTTCTCAGATGTTCAACATTCCATGGATGAGGTTGTACCTTTCCATCCATGGATTCGATCATGTAAGTCCCAGTTCTGACTTCTTCCCTGATGCGGTAAGGGCCTTCCCAGTTGGGTCCAAGGGTTTCTGTACCTGGTTCTTTCGTCGACAGCAGAACCCTTTTCAGTACAAGGTCCTCCAATCGAAACGACTTCCTCTTTACCTTCAAATTATAGTACCTGGCCATTTTTCTTTGATAGGTAGCCACTTTGGCTTGCGCTCCATCCCTCATTTCCTCAAGAAAGTCGAGCTCGCATTTTCTTAGTTCGTCGTTTGATATTTCATTGAAGTGCAATCGACGAGGTGATGGGAGTCCTACCTCAACGGGACTCATGGCCTCGGCCTCGTAAGCTATGGAGAATGGGGTTTGTCCTGTCGTTGTTCGACTAGTGGTTCGGATTGCCCATATGACTTGTGGTAGTTCATCCACCCAAGCACCTTTGGAGGCGTCCAGTTTCTTTTTCAGTGTATACTTGATATTTTTATTTACTGCCTCCACTTGGCCATTGGCCTGCGGGTGGTGAGGTGAAGAGAAATGCTTTTTAATGCCCAATTCATCAACCTTTCTATTGTCGAACTGTCATCCATTGTCGGAGACAATCGAATGCGGTATACCGAACCTACAAATGATGTTTTTCCAGAGGAATTTTGTCGTGTTTGCTTCAGTGATTTTGGATAGAGGTTCAGCTTCAGTCCATTTAGTGAAGTAATCTATGGCGACAATTGCGAAGCACGCACCACCTCTTCTTTTTGGCATGGGCCCAATGAGATCAATTCCCCACTTGGCGAAGGGCCATGGACTTGAAACCACGGTGAGGTATTGCAAAGGTTGCCTCTGAATTGTTGCAAACCTTTGCCATTTGTCGCATTTCTAGGCGAATTGCTTAGCATCTTTCTTTAAGGTCGGCCAGTAGTATCCTTGTCTTAACACTTTTTGGGCTAAGGCCTAGCCCCCCGAGTGGTTGCCACATATACCTTCATATACCTCTCGAAGCACGTAATTTGCTTTTTTCCCGCCTGCGTAGTGAAGAAGAGGCATGGAGAAACCTCTTTTGTAAAGTACTTGATCCTGATGTATGAAGTTCGCGGCTCGTCGTCGGAGTTTCTGTACTTCTTCTTTATCAGAGGGTTGGGCTTGGTTTTTCAGGAAAGCAACTATCGGGTCCATCCATGATGGAGTACTTCCTATCCACATCACTTCCTCGTATTTTGCAATGGAGGACCTTGGCAAGTGTTCTATTGGGACCACAGCTAGGAGTTCGGCGTCCCTGCTGCTTGCCAATTTTGAGAGTGCATCTGCATGATGATTTTCACTATGAGGGATGTGTGTTAATTAAAACATGTCAAAACTAGGTATGAGCCCCATGACTACCTTGAGGTAGGCTGCCATTCCTTTGTCTTTGGCGGTGAATTCTCCTCCGACTTGGCTAACAACTAGCTGAGAGTCACTTTAAATAGTTAACATTCTGACCTACATTTCCTTGGCAAGGCGAAGCCCAGCAATGAGAGCTTCATACTCAGCCATATTATTTGTAGCTTTGAACCCGAACCTTACGGCACAGTTCAACTTGTGCCCTTCTGGGCTGATTAGTACTACTCCTGCACCGAATTCTCTTGAAGAGCCATCTACATATAGATTCCAAGTGGGAGGTTCTAATGATTTCATTTCTTCTTCCACGTCTGGAATAGGAGTGAATTCTGCCACAAAGTCTACCAGGGCCTGTCCCTTAACAGCAGTTCGGGTCTTATAAATGATATCAAATTCTGTGAGCTCCACGACCCATTTTAATAATCTACCTGAGGCATCAGGCTTCTGAAGCACCTGTCTTAGGGGAAAGTTGGTCAGTACCTCGATGGTGTGCGCTTGGAAATAGGGCCTCAGCTTTCGCGAGGCTATAATGAGTGCTAAAGCTAATTTTTCCATATCCAGGTACCGCGTTTCGACGGCAAGAAGTGCTTTGCTGATGTAATACACAGGCAGCTGATGTCTTGCCTCCTCCCTGATTAGAACCGAACTGATAGCTTCGGTTGTGACAGCAAGGTATAACAATAAGGGTTCCCCGGGTTTGGGTTTTGAGAGGAGAGGGGCTTGACCAAGATGCCTCTTCAGTGCTTGTAAGGCCTCTTCACACTCCGCGATCCACTGAAATTTTCTTCCCTCTTTTAGAACTTTGAAGAAGGGGAAACACTTATCTGTAGCCTTTGAGACAAAGCGACTCAGAGCTGCTATTCTTCCCGTTAGACTTTGCACTTCCTTAGGCTTGTGGGACGACCTCATATCAATTAGGGCCTTGATTTTGTTGGGATTGGCTTCAATTCTTCTCTGGTTTACCATATAACCGAGGAACTTCCCTGAACGCACATTTCGATGGGTTCAACCACATCCTATATTGCCTTAGTATTTTGAAGACTTCGTCTAAGTATTGTACGTGATCCCTTGCTTCCAGGCTCTTTACTAGCATGTCGTCCACGTATACTTCGACTGTCTTTCCGATGAGATCTGTGAACATTTTATTTACCAATCTCTGATAAGTGGCTCTGACATTTTTCAATCCGAAGGGCATCACCTTATAATAGTACAAACCTCGGTCCATAATAAAGGAAGTGTGTTCTTCATGCGCTAGAAGCATCGGAATCTGATTGTAGCCTGAATAGGCGTCCATGAAACTCAACAGTTCGTGCCCAGCTGTGGAATCAACCAGTTGGTCGATTCGGGGTAACGAAAAACTATCCTTCGGACATGCTTGATTTAGGTTGGAGAAATCCACACATACTCTCCACTTGCCGTTGTGTTTCTTTACCAACACAGGGTTGGACACCCACTTCGGATAAATTGATTCCCTAATGAAATGATTGTCGATCAACTTCTTTACTTCATCCTTCAGGGCCTCGTACCTTTCTGGATTTAGGGCCCTTCTTTTTTGCCTGCTTGGGGTCACTTTTGGATCAATTTTCAAATGGTGGCAGCTGACCTTGGGATCGATCCCAACCATGTCTTCGTGCTTCCAAGCGAAGATGTCCAAGTTTTTGAGTAAGCTCTTCAGCTTTTCTTTTTCTAGTGGCGCCAAGTCTTTGCCGACCTGCAAGGACCTCATTTGTTCAAGGGGTCCTACTAGAAAGTTTTCTAGCTCTTCTATTGGTGCTGTTTGAGATTCACAGTCTATCATGCGGGGATCCAACTCATCTGTAGTTATTGTTTGCTCAACAGTCCGTTCATTTTCAGGAATAATTGCCATTTCCAGGACCACCTCTTCTTTAGAGGCCTCAGTCATCACGACATCTTCCCCTTGGTCAAGGTAGTTTCCTTGCGTAGGATAATCAATTTCCATTAAGATAACATTCACACTTCTTGGTTCGGCTTTGCGAATGGAATTGGTATAACATAGCCTTGAACTTCTTTGGTCTCGGACTGTTGCTACACCATATTTCTTAGGGAATTTCATGCACAAATGGTGTACTGAGGTAACAGCCCACAGCTCTTTTAGGGCAGGTCGACCTAGTACTCCATGGTAGGCGGAGCGATGATCTATAATCAGGAATTCCATAAGGTTTTTTGACACAAGAGGCGCTTCTCCCATTTCTATTGCTAGAGCAATCTTCCAGTAAACCCATAAATTGGAGATGTTATGGGGGTCAATGCCTGCTTCACCTCCATTTGATCGAAGGTAGCTCCAAAAATAATATTAACCGAACTCCCGTTATCTACCAGCATCTTCTTCAAGTCGTTATGGGCCACCACCACCCTTATGACCAAAACATCATAGTGGGGATAATGTACCCCTACTGCATCATCTTGTGTGAAAGTAATGGGCTCCGCTCCCCCGTTAGAAGGTTGGGTGCTGACTATCAATCTAGACATTGAAGGTTCTCTAGCCTCTTCTGCGTAATTCCTTTGGGCATTCCAGGACTCACCGCCAACATAGGGCCCCCCGAATATGGTATCAATTTCTCTGATGGGTTTGCCTCCATCACTGTTATGAGGCTTCGGCAGCGCCTCCGACCTTCTTCAGGCCTCAGACCTTCTTCAAGCTGCATGCGCTCGCCTCCTCTCGAATTGTTGCGATTTTGTTACCAACCCTATCGTGGTGGTGCACTTGCCTGTTAATTTCCTCCTTGGGCATTATTCTGCCTCAAGTCCAGCACGTGGTGGTGTCGTGGCCATATGAACGGTGGTAGGTGCAATAAGGAGTGTTGTTCCTATTTCTAGGCCCAACGTTCCTTCCCCTACCTCTCGATCCACGCGTCGACGATGAAGTGAGTCTTTCTTGCCTTCCTGGATTGGAATTGACTTCCTCATACACCAGGTTTGGAACTACATTTAGTGTGGCAGCTGCCAGTGCTTGTCCTGGGTTAAGATCTGACTGCCCACCTTGGTGGTCTATTAGGTGGGAGGTAGGACCTCGTCCCCTTCACAGTTGGGGAGGTGGGAGACCTCGGCTTGCCCTGTTGCGATGATCCTTGAGCTCTTCATTTATAATTTCTCGCCTTATCATTTCCAACAAGGCATCATAACTGGTAGGATCTTTGTTTTGTACATCCCTCCAAAAGAGGGAGTTCATGTCCAATCCACCCCTCAATGCGGTAAGCGTTTCTCTATTTGAAACTTGGACACAGTATGTCATTTCGTCCGTGAATCGGGATAGGATGGTTTTCAGCAACTCTCCCTGTTGCTGCCTTATGTTTTGAGGGCGCTGGATTGGGCCTTCACCTTCTTTGCTAGGCGATAAGCGCTTAAGGAATGTTTTTTTGAAGTTAGGCCAACTTCGGATGCTTCCTGCTCGCAACCTGCTATACCAGACCTCAGCTACCCCACTCAAGGTAAGATGGAAAGCTCTGGATTTCATTGTCGGGGTGGATCCCCGCAAACCCATGTGAGTTTTGAAACATTTAGGTGCTTCGCAGAGTCTCCCTTTCCTTCATACTTTGGTATTTTTGGCAAAATGAAGTGGTTTGGTGAGGGAGCATCTTGAATCTCTCTAGAAAATGGTAAAGTATCATCATCATCATCAATGTCGCAAGGCCGTTGTCATTCGTCTGCGTATTGATTCTCATCGACAGGCATGTTCCGAAGTGATTGAGACGGGCTGTCTTGATTTCTGGCTTGGTCCCTTTTCTCTTCCTATTTCTAGGCTGAGGTCTCACTCCTTCGTGATGTGGTTCGACCTGCCATCCAAATTGAGGTTGTTCAATGGGCCCTTCTCTAGGCCCCTGCGGGCACCTATTCAGCCTATTTCTAGGTGGGTCAGTGATTCTGTCAAAAACGCTCCTGGTCCGTCTGGGCTTCGTAATTCAGTGAGTAGTCAATCTTGGTCCGTCTGGGCTTTGTAATTCATTTTCAGGAATTCTGTCAAAAATGCTCCTGGTCTGTCAGTGGTTCGGAATCGTAATTCAGTGAGTAGTCTTGTGGTGCTTCTTGAGGAAGTTCGCCAGCATGGTTGGTGGAAGAACCGACCCCGGCCTCTCTCCCCAGGGAATCCCCATGTTGATATGGAGGTTGACCTCCCATGTGATTGTCACCTCCGTCGTAGTGGTTGTTTTAGTAAAACTCATCTCCTTGTAGAGGGTTCGGAGGGTTAGGGTACCCTCCTTGAGCCTGCATGTTCATTAACATCTCATGCATAGCGTGGTTCTGCTGGGTGATATTTCGCATGTTTTCTGCCATGGTGGCCATTTCTCTGCTAAGTTTAGCAACTTCCTTTGATTTGCCTCGGGGGTCGTGCCTTTGCAACTAGTTAAACCTGTGGCGGGACGTAGGCATTCGAGACGCTATTTCTCCTTCATTTTCGCTCAATATCTTCTTTTGCGGGTAGCTTTCAGGTTAGTTTTCTTTTCAACTTTTGTATGTTACTTAATCCTTCTTAGTGATTTTTTACTCAAGAATAACCTCCATTTCTTCAAGGGCATATGATTTTTTCCTCTGCAGGTATATAACAGCCTTTGATTACGGGATTCTCGTGGTTTAACAGTTTGTTTCCCATAGATGGCACCAATATGTTGACCCTAAAAAATGTTGTCAACAGATGTCAGTATCGGACTCATGACACGTGGATTCCTGCGAGTTGACCGGAGCTGATGACCGGGAAATATGTATGGATTGTTGAGTCGGAGTACAAACGGATGATTTTTGTGTCAAATGAATAAAGATTTGTAATTGATTTCACGTTTTATCCATTATAATATTGTAAAGTTACAATGATTATAAGAACAAAGTATTTTCACAATAATATCTTTTGTAAGAACTCGAGTCTATGCCTTATATTATCTCAAATTCAACATTCTTATTAAAATCGCAAGAAGTGCTATTTATAGACAAATGGCCGAACTGTTTGTCGTTGGATTGAATCTACGTGGCTCCATCCAATTGATTTGAACATCGCATCACTCATTCACAACATTAACTATAGTGATGATGGCCTTGCCACCCCCTTCCTTTTGACTAACATTAAGTAAGGTGGCTTAAAATGACTTGTCACGTCAATCACTTCTCAGAGATATCCTTCAGATTTGTTCCTTATGAGGACCTCGGTGAATGAAGCATTAGGCAACTAGGAGGACTTCGGACTGGAGAAGTACTAGGCGGTTGGAGGGACTTCGGACTGTGGAAGTACTTGGCGGTTGAAGGGACTTCGGACTTGAGAAGTACTAGGTGGTTGGAGGGACTTCAGACTGGAGAAGTACTAGGCGGTTGGAGGGACTTCGGACTGTGTATGTTAAAGGTGCCTCGTCTATGGAATGTTAACTTCGGCAGGACGTCACTCTCCTATTGGAGATGTCCTTCGGGGAAGGACTTCATACTAGCGAATATTGGGTCTCCGTTACTGTTCATCGCTGAATGTCTTCTCGTGGGGTCCTCCACGTGTCCTTCAAATGATGACCCCATTTTAATGGGGTAACATGAAGAACAAATTGATGAAGAATGGATCGAAATTTTGAAGACTTTGACACAAAAAAAAAAAATTGTTTTCCAAGCTAAATGTCAAAGGGGAGTTTGTTGGGCATAAAATAGGGAAGGAAAATCATGCATTTTACATTCCTATCAGTTTGTCAACCAAATTATTTGTAATTTGTGGTTTCTAGTTTAGTTTAGTTTGAGTTTGGTTAAAGTCCAACTCATTTGTGATGTAAAATGTTAGAAAAAGTATGGTATTGTACGAGCAAATGTATTGTCTAGTATGACCTACTACAAGAGTGGAGTACGGCAGTTGATTAGTTGGTAGATTGTCTAGGATTTGCTCTATAAATAGAGCCCCTCATTGTACTCCTCGACACACAATCAACATACAAAAAATGTAGACTATACAAGCATTTTCTCATTCTTCTCTGCTGGTGAACTCCAGCTGAGAGATTTGTGAATATTTATGTTTATGTGTTTTATGTTTTCCTTTTATTGTGTTTATGTTTTAATGTTGTTATTCATTGCCATCTCCCCACTATGAAACCACTAGTTTATTGAGTTGATGAACTCATTTTGCTGTGCTTAAAACAGCTCCATCTTCCCTTCGATCTGACTAGTTCTTCACCATAAAGATGATCATCCTGTAGAACGATGAACCTCTCTTTCTTCACACCATTGAACTCAAAATTCCGCACAAATGAAAGAGTTTCGACTCTTCCACATTTTAACACTTAAAAATAGTCAACATTGCTTCATTACTGATGCCACCATTTTAATTTACCGTCTGGGACATCATATAACTCGCGAAACTTACCTTCAAGGAAAATCTACTTTGCCAAGAAATTGGACTCGTCCATTTAGCTTTTGAATTTGGACAGGACTTAAGTGATGCCTGTACTTCAAATAAGTCACTAGTACGAATGATTTGGATACTACCTGCCATTAAAACTATAGACGAAATTACCTAGAGAAGGTGAGATCAAACAAGAATCCATGAGCTCACAAATGTAAAAGGCAAACTCTAGTGAGCGTAAAAACACTTATTTGTCAACCATAAACTACAATAAAATATTAGTCATTCACTTTAAAACACACTAACAAAAGTATTTGGATGATATCTGTTATCATGAATCAGATTAGTTAGTTAATATAAGATTGAGGTTAAGAGTATATATGCGGAGATAATTAAAGATTGAAACCATTCATGTACAAGTAAAAAGTGGCAGCAAATAAAGATTATGGTAGTAGTATAATCACCTCCACTAATGATTCTTCCAAAGAGATGCATAAGTTTTTTTTTCCAAGCAACTTATTATTAAAACATTAACGAGTCAAGAACAATGAGTGTCAAGTTTTCTTACATGCTTGTTTGTCAAAAATACCCCCCTTGACAATGTTATAAGAGTTGTCATTTATAGTGTTCTGGCCGATGTGATAACTATTGGATCAAATCCACGTGACTCCATCTAATAGACTGATGTCTCACACCACTCATAAATTGACAACTTTCATTGATAAGGGGTCGATCGCCCTACCATTTTAGGCTGAGAGGTCTGACACTTATTAATAAAAGCGTTACATCAATCATTCCTAAATATACTCATCAAATCTACCTCAAAGATAGCAAGTACTTCGACAGCATGGAGGTTCAGATGTGAAAAGGTTTTCCCTAGGAGGAAGTACTTCGGTCTTGAGGGCACTTCGACATTGAGAGTGAGTACTTCGGTTGCAGAGGTAGTTTCTATCTTTCTTTGTTTTGACTTGGTCGAACGCCAGATGTATGCACGTAGTGCCTCCATGTGGCCTTTATTGAGAGCTTTATATACGAGGAGTAACAGTAATCCCTCAAGTCTATGTATGATCATTTATATAATACATGAAATTTTTTATTGGAAAAAAATTTGTAGTTTGCATGGTGGTTTTTTTTTTCTATTGATAATCCAGTAGTCCCTCAAGTCTAATTTGTGAATATTTATAAAAATTAGAGTTTGAAAGTAAAGCTAAAGAAGTGGTAGTATTAATCAAGTTCATTTGCTGAGATACCTTAGGTCGTGTTCATACTGGAGTGGAAATTGAGTTGCCATTCATTTGGCTGAGGTCGTTATTACCTGAAGCTAACTATGCCGGATATGTGCATGTTGAAGCTAAGGTGATAGGCTTCAACAACTAGAATGAGGTTGTAAATAAGCAAATTGAGGAAGCCTACCAGCTCAACTCTAATAAACACGAGGAGTTGTTAATAATTGTGCCGTGATTAGCTGCCTGCTACACTTCCTAGAAAAAGCGGCTACGGTAGTTCGAGTTCCAAAACACGCAATACCTTATGCTTTTAATGCGTAATGATGGCAGTTGAGGGCGTATTTTCTGGGGCTCAGATACCTCTGAGGCACATTAATCAGACGCTCTGATCTGGGTCCTTGAAGACGAAACGACAGACATGGTGAGTGGCTCAGATGAAATATTCAATGAACAATCAGATGGTCCAGATCATTATCCAATTACTAGGATTAACAGACGCAGCCTATAAAAAAGGATACTCTTGGGCAAAAATCACTTTTGCCTTTTTCACTCAAAGAATTCAAACTCTCTCACTCAAGCCCATATGATGATTTTGTTAGGTTGTGTACCCATATAGTATATTTTGCTATGATAAAAATAATAATTTATAATAAATAAATTGTGATTTTATTTATTTATTGCATTATTTACTATTTAGCATGCAAATCAAAGTGCATATGATCACTTGAGATAATATAAGTTGGGTATTTGCATTGAGAAGTACAACATGATACAAATTATATTTTAATCATAAATAATTTGATCATAACTTATGTATAAGGGTTGGGACCTTGTACTGGAATGTTGTAGTGTTGATCGATTTTCTATTCAGGTTTGTGATTTGTCTTTATAGCAGAAATAGTTAAAGGTAATGCTAGTACACTTGGAGTGTATTGAATGGATCACGTGTTGAGTTTAATTCTATAGTATGACCATGTGGAGATTAAATTCCACTTGACCATCATGTATTTCATCTAAATCCCTTGATATGGTTATGAATATTTTTTTGTGATTTTAATGGTTCTTTGATTTATCAATGAATGAGATCAATTTGATTGGTCAAAAATCTCGATGAATTGGGAACTTGAGAATGAGAAAAGGAGAGAACATGAGTTCGTATCGGGAACCGTCACCTTGAAAGATGGGTAGAATGACTAAAGTATTTTCTGTTGAATGATTAAAATTTGAGCTCAGTGTTTAGCGACGGCTAAACGTCGACATATGTGATTAGTTCACATGGTCGTTGAAGAAAATAATACTTAAGTTAGTAAGAATAACTAGAAGGAAAAAATGATCATTTATGCTCGTACCTAATTATCGGATCTCAGACGGCGATAAAATACATATACGGCGGGTCGAATGAAAGTATTACAGATTGATTGACTTCTATGATCTTATATGTTCCAAGAGTTCAGTCTTTTGCCTTTAGTGAAAAAAATAAAGACTAATAATTAGATTCGATGGTCTAAGGTCGACTGGACATGATCTAATTATTGGAGCTTGGATAATATATGTCCGATTAGGTCCCTATGGTTGCTCCATAAGGTATTGTAACTTGATTACGGTAATTATAATAATTTTGGGCTTAATTATAATTACAATAAAGTTTTGTACTTAATTGTAATTACTACGAAAGTTGTAAACATAATTATAATTGTAATTGAAGTTCTAGGACTACACATGTAATTGAATGTAAACTAATTCAATTTGGACTTTAATTAAAACTTCTACTTGGATTTTAATTAGAACTCTGATTTCAATGTGGAATTATTGTTGTACAAGGATTGTAACTATTCTATCTCTATAAGTAGAGATTACATGAAAACTCGACATCCTATGGGATTGTACAATAATCATAATCTACAATTTCATAGTATTCAAAATTGTAAAGAGAGAAAATTAATTTTCTTGCTTTTTCATTGTCCAGTTCAAGAATTAGTTTCTCGATTTAATTAAAAGAAGTTGTCCACCCATCAGTGTAGTCTTAACATTGGAGAATACCATAGAAGACTTGTGATATGAGCCAGGATAGGCCCCGGACGATCAAAGTGCAATGTTCATTGAGAAGAAGTTGAGGGCTCGTTCGAAGGTGTTTAGGGCCGATAACGTGGTTAATGACGTCGCACAAAGTCATACAAATGCATGCTCGGGAAAGAGGACACATGAGATTGAAGACAACATGTCAATGAACAAGTTTCATGTTTGGGTCGAGGCCGAAAACCAATTGGATCAACACGATACAAGCGACTGAAGAAGGAGGCCAACCGATCTTCTAAGTGACCGCTTAGAAGAAATGGGCAAGCGGTCTCTCAGACACTAACTGAGATATTCAGACAGCAAAACTTCCTTCCAAGCGACCGCTTGGAAATGAACTAAGCGACCGCCTAGAACAAAACTGAAGCCGAGTTTCCTATTTTTGGCGAGATGTTTAGTTTGACTATAATTCTTATTTTTGGTAATTTCTATATTTTAGGACTCTGGAATTTCGTATTTTCCATATTACCTAGGATTTATTGCTTTAGTATAAATAGAATTTTTATTCTCATTGTATTGGGAACTTTAATATTGAATTAAATTGAAATTTTTTTGCTTTCTACTTTGTTCTTTCTTGAACAATTTTATCAAACTTATCAAAGATGAATAATCTTTGTGGTGTTCAAATATCGGTACGAGAGTTCTTCAATTATGTAATCAAGGGGTTCAACGCATCATCGTTATCGTTGGATTTTTTGGTTCACTTTGTTGGGTTTAATTCCAACCCGGATTTTATTCGCGTTCTTGGGTTCCGCATCAATCTCGTTGTGGGTTTCGTAGTCACCGTTGCTACGGGGTTCGTATCAGTTGGTATCAGAGTTTTGGCTCCAATTTAATCAGGTTCTATCCTTTATTTTCTTTGTTGAGTCGTTTCTTTTGTTTTCTTTCTTTGTTCTTAATGTTCATGTGTCCAGTAATTTATTTTGAGTCTTTGATCCAGAAAAATCTAAAAAAAATTTCAAAAGTTGTTTTTTGTGCTCAATTTGAGTCCAAATCAATTTCTATTTTCTCTGTCGTTCTCGTAGTCAAATTTTCGAGTTTTTGTAATAAAAAAAAAAGTACTGTTCATGGGGTACTGTTCACGTCCAAGAATTAAAAAAATATATATATTTTTATTTTTTGATTTTTTGGAAATTGTCCAATGTCCTATCATCTTTCTTAATTCCAAAATCCATTTGTATTCAATCCAAATTCAAGAACCACTTTCTTGAATTAATAAATTCTAGTCCGAAGTTGTCCAGTTTATATCCTTTTAAGTCTTAGAGTCAATATGAGTAATAGGATGGATCGATTGGAAATGATGTTGATGGATATGGGGAGAGTGTTATATAGGTGGGATGGAGAATTGAATAGAACTCATAGGGATCAATGCGATGATGTGTTCAATGTGAGTAGTCGGGAGAGACGGGGATGTAGAGATTTGGGTGAAGTTGGTATTAATAGGAGGATGGGAGGTGCAAAAATAACAATTCCACAATTTAAGGGTAGGAATGATCCCGAGGCGTACGTGGCATGGGAAGAAAAAGTAAAATTGAGGTTTGAGTGCCATGATTATTCCGAGGAGAGAAAATTGAGGTTGATTGTGAGCTCATTCGTAGACTATGCTGTGATTTGGTGGGAACAATTAACAACATCTAGGCAAAGGTGTGGTGAGAGGAGTATTGAAACTTGGGATGAGTTAAGGAGTATTATGAGGAAGCGTTATGCGCCTAATCATTTTTTTAGGAGGGATCGACGTGATCGGGAATGTGGGGATGAGCCTAGAAGATATAGTGGAGTTGGATATTCAAGAGAGGAGAAAATACCAAGTGTGGAACATGTTCGCAACACATCAAGCAGAAAGACTGGGTTGGATTATAAGCTTGAGTTCTCAACAATTCGTGACTTGATCAACTCACAGAATAATCATAAGGAGCAAAAGAGTAAGAGAGAAAATTGTGAGGTGGTTAGTTGTGAAGAAAATGGAAGAGAGCTACAAAAGAGTGAAAGGGAAGTTGAGCTGCAAAAAGAGAATGAAGAAGAATTTTCGAAAACAAAAGAGGAGTCGGAAGTTATCTTGAAGGAGGGGAAGCGTGAAGTTAAGGAGGAGTTGGTGGAAACTAATAATTCCCTCCCTATTTTGAATACTTCTGTTTTGCAGGTTACCGAAGAATTATTTCCAGTAAACTATCCCATTGGAATACCACCCGACCCGGGGATTGAACCTCAAATTGACTATCAAGGCATGGATTCGAGGACGAATCCTTTCGGAGAGAGAGAGAGAGAGAGAGAGTGATATGATTCAGGCTATGCTAGAAACCATCAAGAATCCGAAGAAATTTATATGCAGTGGATTAAGCAACAAAGTTGAACAGAAGGGAAACGAGGGATCATTTGCATTGACATTGTTACAATCACTGCGACAGCATAAGACATGGAGAAAGCACAGTGGCATGCTAATAGAGATTATTTTGGGAACATCACAAACTTGCAGAAGGAAGCCGTTGGGACGAGCACACTTTGATCGATGTGCTGGTTATTGGGTATTCATACTACAGAGGCAGGAAAGAATTTAGAAGAGATCCAAACTGCATCCTAGAGGAGATGGACTGTTCCATGTTCTTGACTTGATTGGGAGTAAAGGGTATAATCTGAGCATTCAATGTATGGATTCGAGGACGAATCCTTTTGAAGAGAGAGGGGATGTTATGAGCCAGGATAGGCCCCGGGCGATCAAAAGTGCAAAGTTCATTGAGAAGAAGTTGAGGGCTCGTTCGAAGGTGTTTAGGGCCGATAGCATGGTTAATGACGTCATACAAAGTCATACAAATGCATGCTCGGGAAAGAAGACACATGGGGTTGAAGACAACATGTCAATGAACAAGTTTCATGTTTGGGTCGAAGCCGGAAACCAATTGGATCAACACGATACAAGCGATCGAAGAAGGAGGCCAACCGATCTTCTAAGCGACCGCTTAGAAGAAATGCGCAAGCGGTCGCTCAGACACTAATCGAGATTTTCAGGCAGCAAAACTTTCTTCCAAGCGACCGCTTGGAAATGAACTAAGCGACCGCTTAGAACAAAACTGAAGTCGGGTTTCCGATTTTTGGCGAGATGTTTAGTTTGACTATAATTCTTATTTTTGGTAATTTTTATATTTTAGGATTCTAGAATTTCGTATTTTCCAGATTACCTAGGATTTATTGCTTTAGTATAAATATAATTTTTATTCTCATTGTATTGGAAACTTTGATATTGAATTAAATTGAAAAACTTTTGCTTTCTACTTTGTTCTTTCATGAACAATTTTATCAAACTTATCAAAGATGAATAATCTTTGTGGCGTTCAAACATCGGTACGAGAGTTCTTCAATTATGTAATCAAGGGGTTCATCGCATCATCGTTATCATTGGATTTTTTGGTTCACTTTGTTGACGTTCTTGGATTCCGCATTAATCTCGTTAGAGGTTTGAAGCATCAAGTTCTTGGAATGAAAAGCTGGAAGTTTATGATCCAAAAAACTGGAAGTTCGTGATTCAGAATTGAAAATAATCATCGAATTTAGGTAAAAATTCGAATCCTTTATTCATGATTTAGAATACATGTGAACATCTAGACGATCTTGTATCTTGAATTAAAGAATTTTTTTTAAAAAAATTTCTAGATAATTTTGCTTCCGCATTCCAACAACTGGTATTAGAGCATTCTAGATCGTTCACATGCTTGTTATTTTCGAATCTTGATTGCATGTTCTAGTCGAGCAATGTTTAGGAATAATTTATTATATGTTGATTGAATTATTGAATTATTTTAAAATGTGAACCAATTATTTGTGGCCAGTTTTGATCGTAATTCATTATTTCGAATCTGTAACAAGATAGGTGGATTACGACTTCATCATCTTGATTTAATTTTCTGTTCAATTAGAATAAAAATTGTTAGCCTACGAGACATAAGTTTTATGTAAATAATACAATTCTTACAATTTTTGTGTCTTGTAAGTTGATTGAAGATTGAAGATCCGACAACGAAGAAATCTACAAATTGATTCAAGAATTACAGCAAAAAAAAAAGAATAATGTAATTGCCGGCAGCAAGTTGCTGCCCAGCAGTAATTTGTTGCTGCGTGGGCAGTAACAAGCTAATGTCCGGACATCAACTTGTTAGGTTTGGCGCCGCGGATTACTTGACTTTAATCTGTGTTTGTTTTTATACGAACTGGATTAGATCTGGATAAGTTGGGTTCAGAACTAATTAATTTTTTTCAGGCACGGTCGCAGAGTCCTTTGATAATTTTGGAGTGCTACCGTTGGATCCTTGAAGATTTTGGACTCAAGATTTAGATTAAATATTGGGCTTGAGTTCAATTAGTTTTTAATTTAATTCTTGAGCCTTTCCGGGCCACAACTAATTGTTAATTTATCGCTTATGAATGCTTTGAATTACTGTTTGAAATATTATTGTTCTAAATATCACGACATATAGATTTATTTATGACATCGCTCGTGAACCTATGAATATGATGCATATCATTGAACACTGATTTTTCTTTGATTAATTTAATTTAGATTAAATTTCTTTGGATGGAAAAATCATAATAATTAGACTGTATATTAATTTGATTAATATGAACACATGATAATGATTTAAAATTTTATTGATTAATTTAATTTAGATTAAATTTTTCTGGAAGGAAAATTTGTAATATTTATACTGTATATTAATTTGATTAATATGAATAGTTGGTAATTATTTTAATTAAAATCCATTAATTTAAAATATTGAGTGAGAGCGGGTGTTTAATTAAATAAAAATCCCATGGTCTCCTTTGATCAATCCATAAGCAAAGTAACGCGCTTGCCTTGTGCCGGTAATGTAACAGACTCCCTATACGAGGGCCATGTAGTTCAAGTTGGTTGATTGGATTTCTTTACGGTAAGATCGTCTAGATAAGAATATAATTTGTGATGATCCTATAGATGGTGAAATTATTTTCAAGTATCTAAAGGTTTAGACAAAGGTTATACTCTCAAATCGGTATCATCTACGAACCTCCTATAGAAGCTCTTGTTTATGATATTGGTGGCCAAATAAAATGATACCGGACTTATATAGACATTTGTTGTTAGATATGGTTTGTCAAGTGGGAGGGTCCCAACTTGATCAGTGAACACAGTGACCTTTCCTATAGAGAGGCTTGTTGGATCACAAGGGTCAAGTAAATGTCGCATTATTGTAGTTAGATGGATCTACCTATGCATTCATGCATCATATGCAAAATTGTTATTTGCTGCTCAATTTTGAGATGTAATGTATGACTATTTGTATGCGAAATATCACTTGGCTAATTTTTTCCATTATTCTAAAAGAAAACCAACTAATCAGGAAAGGTAATGTGGATTGGAAACGTAATTCAATATTTATGCTTAATGTGGGAAAACTTAATTTTGTGCTTGACGGATGTCATGATGAACCTATTAAGACCATGTGACTAGTCCAAAAGGTTGAATATGTTGAGTGAGAGATTGCAAACAAGATGACTAGTTGTTTCATTTTGACTTCAATGTCAAACGTACGATGTTACAACAAAGGCTTGAAAGTTAGAGTACCTCCCATGACATACTACAAACCCTTTAGAGCATTTGGTCATTGAAATATAAAGTTTCTTTTGAAGCCATTTATACCTTATAGAACATCCACATGAAATCCATAATGCTTATGAAGTTTCATAGTTTGACTATGATTGCATACTTCAAACATGGCTAAGAGTCTGGATGCAACCATCTATCAACGATACTCAGTTTTTGACATGGTATTGAATTCTTTACCTCATAATTTTTCATAGTTTATTATAGATTATCACTTACATAAGATGAAGATACCATTGACTGAGTTAATGATAGAGTTGTAATGTGGAAAGTGGTCTTAATGGTATAATGGTGATATTTGTGCATCATTTGGTGGCTCCTTAGTTCCAAGCCAAAAAGGCAGATTTGGAAAGAAGATGAAGAAAGCTATCAATAAGCATGAAAGCAACAAAAGATCAAAAGTAGATAGAAAGCTTTGAGGCAAGTGTTCCAACTGCGATCAAAATAGATACTGGAGAAAAACTGCCTGGATGCACCAGCCATAAAGCAAAGTGCGGGTGAGGTTTTTAGTGGTTGATACTATAAATTCCTGTTGTAGATTTTGGAACCACTAATCATATTTATATGTTGATGCGGGTGCTTCAGGAAAGCAGAAACTCAGTAAATGCCAGTTTAAAATTATCGTTGGCACAAGATCAATAGTTTTGCAAAAGCAAATGATTTTTTTATTTTTCTCATAGTGTTAGGTGTTTGATTCTTAAAGAATGTTATTACGCCCCGCGAATGAAGTAGTAATTTGTTTTCTGTTTTAGATTTAATAGGACAATGTTATTCTACAAAATCAGCGTCTAATACGCTTAGCATTTTAATGAATAAAGTTCATGTTTGTACTGGACATTTGATTAGTGGTCTTTATATTTTAAACTATTCCACATATGAAATAAAAAGGTTACTCTTGTCGACCATACATTGTCGCACCATACTAGAGATGCATATCTATAACATCTTGGACATATCAACCTTAACATAATATAAAATTGACTAGAGATGGTCATCTCAACTTAGTTAAGATCGAACCATTGTCAGTTTGTAATTCTTGTTTGGAAGGTAATATGACCAAGATATCATTTTTCGACAAAATGATAGAGCTAAAGATGTATTGGAACTAGTGCATTCTGATATGTGTGGACCTGTTAATACACTTGCGAAAGGAAAACTATGAGTATTTCTTTTTAGATAATTACTCTAGGTTCAAATACATTTACCTAGTAGCTTGAAAGTCAAAATAATTTTAAGAAATCAAAAGAATATAAGAATAAGATCGACAAACATTTTGGTAAGAATATTAACAAACTTCGATCTGATCGAGGTGTTGAATAACTCTCAAGAGAATTCAGGGACAACTTAATAGAAAATGGTAATGTTTCTTAATTGACTACGCCTGGCATACTCAAACAGAATGACACTTCAGAAAGAAGAAACACGACTTTGTTAGATATGGTTAGATCAATGAAGAGTTTCACAACTCTACCTATCTCATTTTGGGATATACGCTGAAAACAATTGGATATATTTTTAACTTAGTTCCCTCTAAGTCTGTTCTCTAGACTCTCTTGAAATTTTGGAATGGATTCAAGTCCTGCTTTCATACATCTAAGATTTGGAGGTCCAACTCATGTGCTGAAAGAGAAGTTAGAAAAGTTGGAGTCTAGGTCGGAGATGTGCCTGTTTGTTGGACATTCTAAAGATACCAATGAATAATTTTTATAGTCATCTAGATAGAAAGGTTTTTGTTAGCACAAATGAAACCTTCCTAGGGGATAAATATATTAATGATCCTCAAACCAAGAATAAGGTTGTGTTGGAAGAAATGAGTGGGAATAATTATATCTCATCAATTTCTGGAACACAACCTGGGACATATATCCATGGTATCAAATATACCTGGACAACGTGATCTGAATGGGAGAGATGAGTTGTCATATGATCTAATAGATCAATAAAATGTTGAAGGTAATGAGGAAGTAATGACGTCACCTAGTGGTAGCACCAGCATTGATAAAAATATTACGTTCCAAATGACACCACAGTCCTAGATCAATCGACCATTAGACAAAGTTGGATAATTATCAGTTCACCATCCAGGTACTTGTTGAGTGGAGAGTCTAATATAGTGATCTCCATAGTACAAGTTGATGATCAGCCTTTACATAATGAGGCTTTGGATGATATGGATACATCGATCAATTTATGGATCAAAGCAGACATCGAGATCTTGGAATAGGGATTCGACAAAGTAATTAAGACATATGGTTTTAATCAGGACTTGGACGAATCCTGTGACTATAAGAAGATACAAGATAAAATTGTAATTTTCCTGGTACTTTATGTGAATGATATTCTACTAATTGGAAACGATGTGGGAGCATCATCATCTATGAAAGCATGGTTGGCCTAATAGTTTCATTTAAACGACTTAGTGAAACTAGTTATGTTCTAGGTTTCAGATCTTAAGAGATCAAAAGAACGAGAGAATAGCTTTGTCTCAAGTCTCATATGTTGACAAGATACTTGTTAGATTTTCTATGCAAGATTCTATCTCAGGCATGGAATCCAACTCTCTAAGGATTAGTCCTCTAGGACTCCTAAAAAGATTGAGTACATGAGTATAATAACTTATGCGTTGGCAATAGGTAGTCTCATAAACGATATGTTGTGCAATAGACCTAACATTTATAATACTGTTGGTGTGGTGAGTCGAGATCCATTTAACCCTAGGATCAAAACATTGAATGGTGATAAAGCATATCCCTTAGTATTTTAGGAGAACAATGAATAATATGCTTATCACCAGATCTTGTTCTAATGGGGTAAAAGAATTTGGACTTCCAGAGTGATGACGACTATCACGTGTCTATATCAGTGTTGTTTACATTTGATGGTGGGGCCATTACTTGGAGAAATATCAAGCAATCATGCATTGCTGATTCCACCATTGAGGCCAAGTATTTGGCAACTTGTGAAGCTATTAAATTGACTGTATGACTTAGAAAATCCTTACAGACATTGATATGGTGCCTTCATCTGCATAGCCCTTTACACTGTATTGAGATACAGTGGGACTGTGGCAAATGTTAAAGAACCAAGAGTCATCAGAGGGGTAAACACATTGAACAAAAATATCATCTCTTAAGAGAGATAATTGGTAGAGAAAATGTGGTCGTCGGTAAGATTGGTATTGGGATGAACTTGTAGATTCGTTTATTAAAAGCTTGTCGGCTAAGGTTTCCGAGGGACATTTGCAAAACACTAGGTTGCAAAACATGACACATATACTCTAGGGCAAGTGGGAGATTTGTTGGGTTGTGTGTCCAGGTAGTATATTTTTCTATGATAAAAATAATAATTTATAATAAATAAATTATGATTTTATTTATAGCATTATTTAATATTGAGCATGCAAATTAAAGTGTCTACGATCATTTGAGATAATATAAGTTTGGTACTTGCATTGAGAAGTACAGTGTGCTACAACTTATATTTTAATCATAAATAATTTGTTCACAACCAATGTATAAAGGTTGACACATTGTACTGGAAGGTTGTAGTGTTGACCGATTCACTATTCATGTTTGTGATTTATCCTTATCACAGAAATAGTTAAAGGTGACACTAGTACACTTGAAGTGTATTGAACGGACCACATGTCGAGTTTAATTTTATTGCATAACCATGCGGAGAATTAAATTCCACTTGACCATCGTGTATTTCATCTAAATCCCTTGATAGGGTTATGTATATATTTTCATGATTTTAATAGTTCTTTGATTTATCAATGGGTGATGTCAATTTGATTGGCCAAATATCTCGATGAATTGAGAACTTGAGAATGAGCGAAGTAGATGACATCAATTCGTGTTGAGAACCGTCACCCTGAAAGATGGGTAGAGTGACTACTTAAGTATTTTTCTTGATTGGTTAAAATTCGAGCTCAGTGTTTAGCGATGGCTAAACTTTGACTTTTGTGATTAGTTCATAGGACCGTTGAAGAAAATGATACCTAATTTAGTAAGAATAATTAGAAGGGCAAACGATCATTAATGCTTGTACCTAATTATCAGATCTTGGATGGGATAAAATACATATACGGCAGGTCAGCGAAAGTATTACTAATTTATTGATTTCTGTGATCTTATATATTCCAAAAGTTTAGTCTTTTTCCTTTAGTGGAAAAAACAAAGACTAATAATTAGATTGAGTGGGCTAAGGTCGACTAGACATGATCTAATTTTTGGAGCTTAAATAATATATGTTCGATCAGGTCCCTATGGTAGTTCCATAAAGTATTGTAACTTAGTTACGGTCATTATAATAGTTTTGGACTTAATTGTAATTACAATAAAGTTTTGTACTAGTTGTAATTACTACAAAAGTTGTAAACTTAATTAAAATTGTAATTGAAGTTCTATGACTACACATGTAATTAAATGTAAACTACTTGAATTAAAACTCCTACTTGGATTTTAATTAAAACTCTTATTTGGATGAGGAATTATTGTTGTACAATGATTGTAATATTCTAACTCTATAAATAGAGATTAGATGGAAACTAGACATCCTATGGGATTGTACAATAATCATAATTCATAATTCCATAGTATTCAAATTTGTAGAGAGAAAAAAAAATCTTGCTTTTTCATTGTCCAGTTCAAGAATTAGTTTCTTGATTTAATTAAGAGAATGTTTTCAACCACCGGTGTAGTCTTAACATTAGAGAATACCATAGAAGACTTGGAGGTTTGAAGCATCAAGTTCTTGGAATTAAAAGTTGGAAATTCGTGATTCAGAATTGAAGATAATGAATTGATCATCGAATTTAGGTAAAAATTCGAATCCTTTATTATTGATCTAAAACACACGTGAACATTTAGATGATCTTGTTTGTTGAATTAAAGAATATTTTTTAATTTCTGGATAATTATGCTTCCGCATTCCAACAGTTTTTTCCATAAAAATTTGGAAGTGTTGGCTTCAGTTAATTTTGTCAGCGGTTCGACTTCGACCCACTTAGTGAAGTAATCGATAGCGACAATTGCAAAACAAGCACTTCCCATTCCTTTTGGCAGAGGCCCAGTAAGATCAATTCCTCACTTGGCAAATGGCCAAGGACTAGAAACAACAGTGAGATCTTGTGAAGGTTGTCTTTGAACTTCTACAAAGCATTGACCCTTATTACACCTTCTTGCAAACTGCTGGACATCCATTTTCAAGGTCAGCCAGAAGTATCCTTGCTTTAGCACTTTCAGTGCCAGAGACCATCCCCTAGATTGATTTCCATATACTCCTTTGTGTATCTCCTCAAGCACATAATTAGTTTTTTCACCTCTTATACATCGGAGAAAAGACATGGAAAAACATATTTTGTACAGAATTTCGTCTTGAAAAGTGAAGTGTGCGGCTCCCCTTCTGAGCGTTTGTGCTTCATCTCTGTCAGATGGTAGGATTTGATCCTTAAAAAATCTATGATTGGCTTCATCTACGATGGGGTATCTTTTAACCACATCATCTCTTCTCCCTTTGAAATGGAGAGCCTCGGAAGGTGTTCTACAGGGAGTAGGGACCACGGTGAGTAGTTTGGAATCTTTACTACTAGCCAACTTTGAAAGAGCATCGGCATAGGAATTTTCACAACGTGGGATTTGCGACAACTCAAAACATTCAAAAGTGGGGATGAGCTCCAGTACTAGCTTCAAATAAGCGGTCATGCCCTTTTCTTTAGCTGAAAAATCGCTATTGACTTGGCTAACAACTACCTGGGAATCGTTGTTGATGAGCAGCCTTTTTACTTGCATCTCCTTGGCCAACCTGAAGTCGGCTAGGACCTCATATTTGTCTGCGTTATTGGTTGGCTTGAAATCAAACCTTACAGAACAATTCACTTATGCCCTTCTGGACTGACCAGGACCACTCTAGCTCCAGATCCATCCTCTCCCAAGGAGCCATCAACAAAAATGTTCCAAATGGGCGACTCAACAGGTTCCATATCCACTTCCAATTTTGGAATAAGGGTGAGCTCTGCCACGAAATCTATCAAGGCATGTCCCTTAATAGTAGTCATTGCCTTGAAAATAATGTCAATTTCACTTAGCTCCACCACCCATTTGAGTAATCGTCCCAAAGCATCAGGCTTCTACAACATTTGCTTGAGAGGAAAATTAATCAATACCTATATGGCATGGGCTTGAAAGTACGGCCGTAGCTTTCACGAGGCTGTAACAAGAGCTAAAGCTACCTTCACCATGTTTGGGTAACGAGCTTTTACTGCAATAAGTTCTTTACTCACGTAATAAACTGACAATTGGCGACCTTCTTTTTCCCTCACGAGCACTGAACTGATAGCCTCGATGATTATTGACAAGTATAGTTGGAGTTGTTCTCCTGATACAGGTTTGAAAAGGAGGAGAGCTTGTCCCAAGTGCTTTTTCAGCGTTTGCAAGGCCTCTTCGCACTCCTCGATCCATTGAAACTTACTTCCTCCTTTTTGAATTTTCAAGAAAGGCAGGCATTTGTTCGTTACTTTCGATTCAAAGCGACTCAAGGCCACTATCCGTCTTGTTAGACTCTACAGCTCTTCAGTTTTCTGCGGTGACCTCATTTCAACTAGGGCCTTGATTTTCTTCGGGTTGGTCTCAATGACTCTCTAATTCACCATGTATCCAAATAAAATTCTGAGGCTACCCTAAAGGTACATTTGATAAGGTTCAGCTTCATTTTGTATCTACGAAGTATCCGAAAGGCTTCTTCAAGGTGCTTGACGTGGTCCTTCGTTTGTAAACTTTTCACAAGCATGTCATCTACATACACATCCATAATTGTTCCAAGGAGTTCTGCAAACATTTTATTAACCAATCTTTGATACGTAGCCCCTGCATTTTTCAACCCAAAGTACATTACCTTGTATCAGTACAAACATCAGTCTGTAATAAAGGATGTGAGTTCCTCATCGACTAAGTGCATTGGAATTTGATCGTAGCCTGAATAGGCATCCATGAAGCTCAACAGCTTATGTTCAACAGTAGAATCAACAAGTTGGTCTATCCGGGGAAGTGAAAAACTATTTTTGGAGCAGGCTTGATTAGGGTTGGAAAAGTCTACACATACGCTCCACTTTCCATTGTGCATCGTCACCAAGTCTGGGTTTGACACCCATTTCGGATAAGTGTATTCTCGGATAAAGACATTGCCAATCAATTTCTTCAGGCTTTCAGAGTTTCGTACTTTTCTAGGTTAAGGGCCCTCTTCTTTTTTCAATGAGGATTAGCTTTTGGATCGATCTTCAAATGGTAGCAAATAACATTTGGATCTATGCCAACCATGTCGTCGTGCTTCCATGTGAAGACATCTAGGTTGCTATGCAAGAAACATTTCAGTTCCTCCTTGACCACTTCAGACAAGTACTTTCCGACCCTCAAAAATGTAATAGGGCCTTCGGGGTCTACCATAAGGTCTTCTAGTTCCTCAACTGGTGCAGTTTGTGGTTCACAGTCAATTATGGGGGGACCAGTTCGTCATAGTCAGCTACTTTTCCAGCAGTTTCCATTTCCTTAGGGGTTGACTGTACTTCGAACACAGCCTCAGGGTTTTGCCCTTGTACAGGGTCATCGACCTCATTAATGTCCATTAAGATGACATTGACATCCCTTGGCTCAACTTTTTAGATAGATTTGGAATAGCATTTCCTGGCACTCATCTGGTAGCCTCTGACCGTGGCTATTCCAATTTCTATTGGGAGCTTCATGCACAGATGGTGAATAGAAGTGACAGCCTATAGTTCCTTCAAAGCGGGTCTCCCAAGTACTCTGTGATAAGCAGAGCAGTGATCCACAACCAAAAATTTTATGAAGCGGTGAGCTATCAGAGGTACAACTCTCATTTCTATTGCCAAGGTAATCTTTCAACATGGGATGACGCCGTCACCAGTAAATTTCATATAGAGCGGAATTTATTGGATTTAAACTCATGGTCCACCTCTATTTTATCAAAAGTGGCTCCAAATATGATATTGACTGAACTTTCATTGTCTACCAGCATTCTTTTAAAACCATTCTGGCCACCACAACTCTTACAACAAAGGTATCACAGTGTGGATAGCCACACATCTACAACATCATTTTGCGTAAACGTGATAGGTTGGACTCCTCTCTCAGAGGGTCCGCTATTGATGACTATGAAGCTCGCCATTGAAGGGTCTTTGGCTTCTCTGGTATAGTTCTTTTGGATATTCCTAGACTCTTTCCTTACGTAGGGGCCTCCGAAAATGGTGTCGATTTCTTGAATGGATTCATGTATAGCGTTGGTCGTAGGGATTTTTCGTTGCCTTCTACCTTCTTCAGGTCTTTCCCTGTCGTCTCACCTTCGCTGGGCATTGCTCCTATTGGAGCGACATACACCATCATTTTGAGGTTGTCGGCCTTGCCTAGATTTTTCGTCCCTTTGTGGGCGGTTGTTTTTTTTAGGGTTAGGGTGATTCTCGATGACCCTGCATCGTTCAATGATGTGGCTACGAGAATGGTGGTATGCACAATAGAGAGGTACTTTGTTCCTATTTCTAGGTCCAGCACCTCGGTCCATGCCCCTTACTGTTTGAAGAGGTTGCTGATAAGCTCTCCCTTGATACATTTCTGTAACAGGCGTTATCTCTTCATAAGCCAAAGTAGGAACTGCATTTAGTATTGCTGCAGCTAATGCTTGCCCATGGTTGAGGAAGGCTAATTGCCCACCCTGTGGTGTATAAAAGTGAGTGGTGGGACCTCTTCTTCTTTGCATTTGCATTTACGAAGGTGGGAGGTCTCGATTCGCCCTATTTCGGTGATCCCTCAATTCTTTATTGATGATTAGTGCTTTATCATTTCCATCTAGGCATCATAGCTGGCGGGATCTTTGTTCTGCACGTCCTTCCAAAAGTGGAAGTTCATATCCAATCCTCCCTTTAAGGTTGTCAATGCCTCCATATATGTGACTTGTATACAGTAGGTCATCTGGTCAGTAAAGTGGGACAAGAAGTTTTTTAAGGATTTTCCTGATTGCTGCCTCATATCTTGGAGGCGCTTGCCCTCCTTGCCTATGGTGAAGCGTTTTAAGAAAGCCTTCTTAAATTCTGGCCAGCTTCGAATACTTCCCGCTGGAAGCCTGGTGTACCAGACCTCAGCTGCTCCACTTAGGGTCAGATGGAAAGCTCTGCACTTCATGGCAAGTATGGCTTCCCTGAGGCTCGTATGAGTTTTGAAGCTATTGAGGTGCTTTATCGGGTCGTCTCTGTCGTCATACTTAGAAAGTTTAAGCAGCGTGAAGTGGTTCAAAATAGATGTGTTCCTAATTTCTTGTGAAAATAGCAGATTGTCATCGTCGTCATCAAGGCCGCAGTATCGCTATGGCTCTTCAGAATCATTTCCTCTCTGACTTGGACCTCCTAGGGTGGCTAAGATTGTCCTGCTCGATTTCTTGCCTATTCTACCCTCCTTTCACTCCTAATCCTATGCAGAGGGTTGATATTACCAGGAACTTGTTTGGTTTGTACTCTGAATCAATGTTCCTCATGTTGCCTATTTCTAGATAAACGAGGCTGTTGTGCTAGCCTATATCTAGGTATCCGGGGCTTATTCTATGAAAGAGGCTCACTGACCTCCTCGGTGCGTCCTCTGGGTCATATTTTGGTGGAAAGTTGAAGGGGACCTTTAGGATTGATCGGTGGTATAGTTGGTTGATGTATCTATCCCAACTTCTCTCTCATGAAGGGCCTCTCCCTCATGATATTGCTGATATCCTACCATTTGGCTTTGGACCTCGTCCTCGCCATTGTCATAGTTCCTTTGAGAGGATACATTCTCCTGGGCGACATATGGAGGAATCGGGTACTCTCCTTGGTTTTGCATGTTTCTTAACAATTCTTGCATGACAATGTTCTATTAAGTTATATTTCTCATATTTTCGGCCGTGGCGGCCACTCCCTGGTGAATCTTGCAGTTGTCTTGGACCATCTCATTGATCTACCCCTCCTACCTAGTTGGTGAAATCTATGGCAAGATGCTAGGGCAATATATTAGGGCTTCTCTTCTTCATGGTGTTCCTTAGTCCTCTAAGGTGTTGTTTTCTCATTATTGGTACTCATTGTAGTGCTTCAAATTGTTAAGAGGTCAAGTAATATTCCTTTTTTCAAGGATTTTCTCTTTTCTTCAAAGGCAAGAAATTGTTTTGCACAAAAAGACTGACATTTTCTTACGGGATTCCTGTGGTTAATTGTAAATGTTTTCCACAGACAGCGCAGCTCTGTTGATCCCAAACAATGTGCCAACAAGTGTCGGACTCACAAGCGTACACGTGAGAAATTCCTAACACGTTCTTGATCGGAACACCAACGAAAAAGAGGAAAGACGATAAGTGCAACCACCTCCACTAATGATTTCCCCAAATAGATGAATAAGTTTTTTTCCAAACAACTTAGTATTAAAACATTAATGAGTCAAGAACAATGAGTATCGAGTTTTCTTATATGTCTGTTTGTCAAAACGACCATCCTTTACAATGTTTTAAGAGTTTCTATTTATAGTGTTTTGGCTGACGTGATAACCGTCGGATCAAATCCACATAACTCCATCTAATAGACCGAAATCTCACACAACTCATACATTAATTACATTGACAATGGGTTAGCTGTCCTACCATTTTAGGTTGACACTTATTAATACAAATGTTACATCATTCATTTCTAAAGATACTTATCAAATTTGCTTCAAAGACAACAAGTACTTCAACAGCATGGAGCTTTGGATGTGAAGGGGTTTCCCCAGGATCAAGTACTTCGGTATTGATGGCACTTTGGCATTGAGAGAATACTTTGACTGCAAATACAGTTTTTGTCTTTCTTTGTTTTAACTTGATCGATCGCAAGATGTACGCACGTAGTGCCTCCACGTGGCCTTTATTGAGAGCTTTATATACGATGAGTAACAATGCTCTCAAAAAATGATGATTTGTTTGAGCAAACTAATTTTAAAATCTCACGTACTCATTTTTTAGTCTTAACTGGGAAAATTGCAATTTTGAACTTTTAGACTGATACTTAAAAATTAAGTTTTCATCTTCAATGGCGAATCTTGTTAAGTGGAATAGCTTAAACCTTATATGTATTTATTTTATAATCTTTCGATATGGGATTATCCCTTAAAAGTCTACACAGTAGAGCTCGATTGGCTCCACTCAACTCCTAACTTCTTTAGGTGCAAAACACCTTTGGACCATAATCGTTGGATTTATCAAACACAAAATGCTTACTTAATTACCCAGCTAAAGATAAAGCGAAATGAGATGGAGAATTATGTAATAATTTATGCACTTATGTTTGAACACAAATTTTAAATGCAACTTGTAAATCGCAATTACAAGACAAAAATCCTTTGCCCAAATAGAACACATAAAGACTTTGCAAGTTTTTGTAGATAATCCTCTATTAATTGGAGTCAATTATGGATCAAAGATTGATGTTCCATCTTATTGGTTAGTAGAGGAGTATCTTGAGCTCCAATACTTCTCAATTTCCTCAGCAGTTCTTCCGGGAATTCTTCCAGCAATCAATGACCACCTAAATAATAATAAAAAAAACACTATTTATTCTTAATTTTTCAAAGAAAAAGAAGTAGAGAAAAAGAAGTAGAAATTAATACATCGCAAGAGGAGAAAAAAAAAATGAAATCACCTTTCTCCAACCAAATTATACATCCTAGTAATTAGGGTTTCCTCATCTTCAGTAATATCTGGCTTAAGATTTCGGCAGGTACCTTCAGCAGCTACCTCTTCGTGTAGGAATCAATCGATACAGTGCAAGATCAAAGTATTAACAACACGTAAAACATACATATAATTCACATGTATTGAACAAAAAATACGACGATATTTATTAAAAAAAGTTGCATGATTCGAATCTACACATAATTCAAAATTCTACTTATACTGCTACAAGAAATAGAGCTAAAATCTGAATAAATGCTTACCTCCAGAGTCCAAAGAGGCATCAATTTTATCAGAAGTCGTAGAGTTATCCAAATCAGCCATTAGGATTCTTAAAAAGACCAAACTGTATTAAAGTATTTTAAAAGTGTCGAAGGGTCGGTGAATTTTTTTTTTTTGGAAACAAGTGTGGGATGGAATGATAGGTCTCTCTATATAAAGTAGAATTACGAGGAAAGGTAGCTAAGGGTGGATTCAAGGAAACAAAGGGGTGTTGAATTGCTAGTTTTAGGAGGAGAATGGGTAGTTGACAGAGAAATAGTTAAGAAGGGTAGTTGACATGCGAGACGAGGTCCAAATTTGATAGGTAGTTGAACCATAAAAAATTAATTCTTTTGGGCTTCTCAAGAAGGGGAATTTTCCAGTATGGGTACTCGTACATATATAGTAGTACGTGTAAATATGGGAATAAATATGCAACACAATCTTAACTCTAATAATTTAGTTGACGATGCATTCTAGTTAGTGGTTCGACGTTAATTAATAATTATTATAGTGATCGATTCCTTACAATTCATCTCTTATTAATCTTTATTGTGTTTTTTTTTTTTTTTTTTACTATTTATTAATCATCAAAATGGGGTTAGTGATAAAGTGAGTATTTCGAGATTTTTTGGTTGATAGTATGTATAAACTTTCAAGAATTGTGCTCTATTTTAAAGCTTAGTAATTTCACTATGCGAAAATAACTCGATTGTCTAAATTTAAAGGGTCACAACATATATGAAGGGAATGCTATTAACCGATTGACCAATTATGTAACTAAATTAACTTTAGTTAATCTCTACTAAATGGGTAAAAATATACTTTCAAGTAAGACACAAATGAAAATTAAAAGAGAAATTTTAGGGGAAAAAAAGTTCGACAATATTTGTTTAAATTAGTTGAAGCTAAGCAAATTGCCTATTAAGCTTCAATTGAGTTTGCTTTCTTTAGGTGCTTCTATGTTATTTTATATAGCCCATGTTTGGTACTTTTTTTCTCATTCTCATTCTTATTATTCTACTCATTTTCAATCGCACATTTTTCATTAAAATAATATTTTTTATCACATCAATAATTTTTCTTTCTTTTTCAATCACATATTCACCATCTATCACATCAAAAAAATCATTTTTTCCCAAAAATGACTATCAAACTGGGGCTAAATCGGACCTATTAACATGTAAAATCACGTTAAAATAAAAAGATAAATTTTCACTTTTCACGACCGCAACAACCTTTCAAAGTATCTTTGAATTCACTAGAGTTGGATATATGCACAAGATATAGGATATGTTTTGTTATCTTTTAAAGTAAATATGTAGATCTATTAAATAATTTCCAATTTTCATCAATTAAATATTTTTGAAAGTCGTTTATAAGTAATCTTTTTAAGTTTAGTGAAATATGATCATAGTTTGCAGGAATGACAATTGAAGAGTGCAATGAATTCGAATGACAGTTACATGAGATGATTTTTGGACTTATTTGAGCCTCCGAACGCGGTGACTCTAAACATGTGAATTGTTGTAGTTTTCTTGGAAAGTAGCATTGTGGCAGATATCAAAATTAGGAAAAAAAATAGGTGTTTGGTTCAGTTTGAATTTAAGCAAACTGACTTGGACAACAGACATCAGATTCACCCACATCCATGTGAACAAATTTCAGCATGTTTTGATCGGAGATTGGGTCGGATGATATAACCGTGCGTGACCTGAGAGAATGGCAAGTTGTCATCATCGTCATCGAGGTTGAAAGACCTTTTTGATTCGTCGAAACCTTTATCATCTCTAACAGGAGGTCCAAGAGGTGGTTGGGATAGAATTACTTGATTTCTGGCCTATTCTACTATCCTCTGACCCCTATTTCTAGGCGGAGGATTCTGAAGCATGTTGCTGATAAGTGCGGATTTTGCACTTATTTATACCATTAAACTTATGTCTTTGTGATTTTTTTTGTGTATTATTACTTATTTTTGTTACTTTTGTCATTTAGGTAGCACGCCGGTTTGAGCGATGATTAGGAAGGAATTTAAGCGTGAAATGAGCCAAAAAGATTGAAGTTGCAACGATCTTAAGATTGGAAAAAATGGCTATCACTTGGAGGAGGAAGAAATGGTGAATTGTGGCTTAAAAAGGGGGGAAAACAAAAAATAGATAAAAGATGCAGCAACCCCGACGCCATGGAGCCCAAAAATCCAAAAACCAGCAGAACTCTGGGCACCGTGGTACCTAGCCTCCCGAGTAGCGCGAACACGATTTTAACTCATTTTTCGGACCATTTTCGACCCGAACCGTCTCCTACCTTCAAGACAATATAAATAGGACATTTTGGGACCATTTCTAGGGCATGTTTTGGAGGAGGAAGCCGACCAAAGAGGGAGAAAATTCTAGAGCTACAACCTGCAACTACATTGGGGATTCTTAGAGAAGAAGAAGAAGAAACTCTTTGACATTGAAGACTCCATTCAACCTTCTTCATTTCAATAAGCTTTTTCTTCTCCTTACTTTGATTTTCATCCATGGGTTGTTGTTGTATTTTGTTGGCTATTTGTAATTATATTATGGATAGCTAAACCTAGATTTGATTGGGGGTGATTTTAACCCGAGAAATGATTTTTCAATTAATTTGTGCTCGATAGTTCTTTTGATTAATATGTTTAATCCATTGTTCTTATTATTTATATTGTTCTTCTTGATATATGGTAAGCCTCTCATATTCGGTATATTGAAAGTCGGTATTTCAATATCCGGTAATCTCAATATTCGGTATCTATTACATACCATATTTCTATATCCAGTATTTGCCCTCAATATCCGGTAAGTTCCATTTCATCAAATCCGGTAAGCTGCTATAAAATCCGGTAAGTTCCTTGAATCCGGTATTGTTAGATACGGTAGTTCAGTGTTAAAATGTCTAGTTCAAGCTCATTTTTACTACCATTACCTGTTGTGTTCAATGGTGAAAACTATGACTTTTGGTCAGTTAAAATGAAGGCTTTTCTGATGGTTCACGACTTTTGGGATGTGATTGAACAAGGGTATGATCAACCTGATGCTGAGGGAAATTACACTGCTGCTCAGTTGAAGCAACAGAAAGATCAGTCTATAAAGAACATGAAAGCCTTGTCTTTCTTGTTTACAGCTATATCAGAAGAAATTTTCCCCAGAATAGTTGCTATAACTACAAAGGAAGCTTAGGATAAACTTGAGGAAGAGTTTAAAGGCTCAGAAAAAGTTAGGGCTGTGAGATTGCAATCTTTGAGTAGAGAGTTCGAAAATCTCAGGATAAAGGAGACTAAGAAAGTTAAAGATTATACCTCAAGAGTTGTTGATAGTGTAAATCAAATCAAGTTGAATGGTGAGAAAGTTTCAGACAAAAGAGTGGTTCAAAAGGTGTTGATCACTCTGCCTAAGAAGTTTGATGCTGTTACAACAGTCATTGAGCACAATAACTGAACAAAGGCCTTATTAGCTTATGAACAAAGGCTAGCATCAAGAAATGAAAAATAAGTTGAAGGTGCCTTTGCTGCCAAACATAAACAGCAGTATTCCAGAGGAAATTTTGGAAGGAAGCAGTTTGATGCTAGAAGAAGAAAAGAATGGAGTAGCAGCAAACAGTAGGTGAGTAGAGAAAATCGTGATCCACTACCTCTATGTGGTATTTGTGGTAAATCAGGTCATCCAGATAAATTTTGTTGGAAAACATACAAGTACAGATTGTGCAACATAGTTGGACATCCTGAGAAGCATTGCCCTGGTAAACACTGAGGATCATTTATTCGTGGCATTTCATATAACCAATATGGTGGAGAAAGATTCATGATTTATTGACAGTGCTTGCACAAATCACTTGACAAGTAAAAATGAGATCTTTTGCAACTTGAATCCAGATTGCAAAGCAAAAATCAAGATGGGAAATGGTAAAGTTGTATCTGCCAAAGAAATGGGAACTATGGCAGTTCAAACCAAGAAAAGTATAAGGTATATTGACAATGTGTTACTTGTACCTGGTTTGAGCTCTAATCTATTAAATGTTGGACAAATGGTTCAAAATAGTTATTCATTGTATTTTAAAGATCATTTGTGCAAGATACACGATTCACATGATGTTGAGATTGCTTGTGTGCCTATGAAGAATAAAAGTTTCAGTATATATTGGCAAAATGTGATTGCAGATGCTGCTGAGGTTAACTTTGATGAATCAAATCTATGGCATAAGAGTTATGGTCATTACAATTTTAAATCCTTAGCCAAACTACACTCTCAAAAGTTGGTGAGGGATTTTCCTACAATTCAAGAACCAGGAGGAGTTTGTGAGGGTTGCAATTTTTGAAAGATGCATAGAGAGGCATTTCCAACTGATGGAGTATGGAGAGCAACATAGAAATTATAGTTGGTGCATGCTGATATCTGTGGACCTATGAGAACACCATCATTGAGTCAAAATCAATATTTTGTACTCTTTATTGATGAGTGCACAAGAATGTGTTAGGTGTACTTCATCAAAAACAAACCTGATGTGTTTCACATCTTTAAAAAGTTCAAAGCCTTAGTTGAAGGTCAGTTAGGCTGCAAGATTCAAGTCTTGAGATCAGATAATGGCAAGGAGTATACCCCCAAGATGTTTGATCAATTTTGTGAAGAGAATGGTGTTCATCACCAGCTTACAGTGCCCTATACTCCACAGCAAAATGGAGTGACTAAAAGGAAAAACAGATCAATGATAGAGATGGTAAGAAGTATGTTGGCTGAAAAGGATTTGCTAAAGAAATTATGGGTTGATGCTGTGTATACTTCAGTCTATTTGCAAAATAGATTGTCAACTAAAGCTGTGTGACTGGCAAGACTCCAGTTGAGGCCTGGAGTGGTGTGAAACCTATAGCAAAACACCTCAAGGTATTTGTATCCTTATGCTACATCCATGTTCCAGATCAGAGGAGGAGTAAACTAGATAATAAAGCTGTGAAAGGCATTTTCCTTGGCTATAGTTCTCAAGCAAAAGGTTATAGAGTATATAACCTGGAAACTAAAAGTATTGCAATCTCGAGGGATATAAAAGTTGATGAAAGTGCAAAGTGGAATTGGGAAGAGGTTGAACCACAACAACCTTCAATTTTTGTGCCTATAGTGCAGCAGAATGATCTAGTGGCAGAACCAGAAGCTCAGCCACCAGTAATGGAGTCCAGTATATCAAATGATGGACCATCTGAGTCCACTTTCAGCTCTAGTCCACCTCCTAGAGGTACTAGACCATTAAACGAAGTTTATGAAATGTGTTATATGGCCATTGTTGAGTCAAACAACTATGAAGAAGCTGCCAAGCATCCTGAATGGATTGATGCAATGGAGGAAAAGATGAAAATGATTCAAAAGAATGAAACTTGGGTGCTGGTGCCAAGGCCAACTGACGGGAAGTAATTGGAGTTAAATGGATTTACAAGGCTAAAGTGAATCCAGATGGTTCGATTTACAAGTACAAAGCCAGACTTGTAGCTAAGAGATTTGCTCAAAAATGTGGAGTGGATTACTTTCAAACTTTTGCCCCAGTGGTAAGGTATGATACAATCAAGTTACTGATTGCTTTAGCAGCACACAGAAAGTGAAAAATTCATCAGTTAGACATCAAGTCAGCTTTCCTCAATAGTGAACTAGAGGAAGATGTTTTTGCGGAACAACCTAATGGCTTTATCTCAGGATCAATGCCTGATCATGTATGCAAGCTAAGGAAGGCTTTGTATGGATTGAAGCAAGCCCAAGAGCTTGGTACAGTCGAATAGATGGCTACTTGTGTGGAAATGGATTTCAAAGGAGTGAAAGTGAACATACTCTCTATGTAAAATCAGAGTCTCTTGGAAATGTTTTTATCATCTCATTGTATGTGGATTATTTGTTAATCACTGGACATGATGTTGAGCAGATTCAGTCATTCACACTTAAACTTGAGAAGGAGTTTGAGATGACAAACTTGGGAGAAATGAAGTATTTTTCTTGGGATCGAAATTGAACAGAGGTCTGATGGAATTTTTGTATCACAACACAAGTATGCTGCTGACATTTTTAAGGAGGTTTAAAATGATGGATTGCAAGCCAATTGAAACTCCTACTGCACTAAACACGAAGCTATCAAAGGATGATGGTAATCAGCCAGCCAATAGGAAGAATTATAGAAGTCTTGTGAGAAGTTTGTTGTACTTAACTTCAACAAGACCTGATCTAATGTTTGCTGCAAGTGTGCTGTCCAAATTCATGTCCAATCCTTCACAAACTCATTTTGATACTGTCAAAAGAGTCCTCAGATACATCAAAGGCACTCTCAATCATAAGATTTACTTTGAAGGAGGAGTTGGTTCAGAATTGGTTGGATATTCTGATAGTGATTGTGTGACACCCCAAACTTAGGTTTCGAGTGTCACGTACTAAACATAATAGCTTCTGCCTTTGCTACATGTAAAAAAATTCTTAAATAAAGTATTACATGTTAGAAACTTATTTTTAATTTAGTAAAATATTTCTGATAAAATTTAATGGCCAGCAGAAGTGCATGTCGACATAAAATTATACTTTACATATACGGATTCGACGATGCCACGGCTAATTGGGGCAGCCAGTTCAACTATTTTTATATTATTCATCCCAACTCCATTTTCTATGAAATTTGAGGCATTAGAAAGAAATTTTCAAGTAGTTTTCTAGGTTAAAATATGAAAAATTTCCAAGATCATATGATATGGGCGTTTTACTGAAAATAGTGAGGTGTTGCACAGAAAATTCAGATTGACCCTTCGACGCTTAAAAATTTATATCTGGCTACGAATATCCAAATTGAGTGATTCCTGTGTTCATACTAAGGCAACTCAAGAAGGAACGCATCAATATTTTTATTCTCAAATGGATGTTTATAGAGTTGGAAATAGCATTTTGAAGTTGACCCAAAAACTGTCCCGTTTCTACCTCTTTTATCATTTCAAGAAAAAGTATATAAAAATGTCTCTTAACATAACATGAAAGATATGATTACATAATTTACTTCCAGTACCATATTACATCATGTCTTATACATGTTTTTATATAATATCATAAGAAAAACATATGGAAGGTAGTCGTTGAACAAAACATACAAAAGGAAACTTTGATGCAAAATAACTTTGTCCTTAACCCATCATCGATTATGCCAACTAACTTCCATCAACTCAACGATTATGGATCTGAAAATTTAGTATAAAATACTATGAGTATAAAGAATACTCAGTAAGATACCATACTTGGATTTAACATATTAATACTACACAAAAGAATACAATCAAACACATACTTGCACATTCTGGGTTGTCGGTGCCCTTTGGACTTGTACTAAGGCATAAATAGATATCTAACTTTGTGGACTTGTCCACCACGTTCATATTATGATTTGTCATGCATAGTTTAAGCATAAATATTACCATGAAATCCTACTACTTAAGCACAGAAAATATCTTACAGTAAAACTTGAAGTAATTTCGGTTGAAAGATAAATTGAGAATGCTAGGCTTTGCTTCCTTTTTCTTCCTTTACGTATTCTGCCTATCCTCCAATTTCTATAAGGGATTTGTTGATTATAAAGAATAAATGCAGGGAACACTTTATTTATATAGAAGCAAGGCAACCTATGGATTTAATAGAGACTATGGATTTAATAGATGATGACTATTCAAAGCTTTGTGCCTCCACGTGTGCTTGCAATTTCCTCACTTAAACACCTCCAGCTTGTTTTAAATAATCACCACCCTTGCAGGCCTAACATTAACCACCTCATGCTTTGTTTAAAATAATAACCACCTCTTGCATGTCCAACAATTAACATCTCCAACTTTGGTTAACTATCAAACACCTCATGCATTTAATCACTACAAAGGTGGCGCCATTCCTCCCATTCCTCTCGGCCAAGGATGAAACAAAGGATAATGCTTATCTATAATATTAATAAAATAGATGTGGAATTTGACAATTATTTCAAACCCCTAATTAACTAATCTTGGTAAACTTTTAATCAACCGAAAATGCAAACTCGGCAACCATTAATAATTCGGATATATAAAAATTCCGAAAAGTTAAATTACTATCCAAAAAATAAATGAGCAAATTAAACAAGCATAAAATTTCGTAGTATTACAGATTGGGCCAGTTTAGTGGATGATATGAAGAGCACCTCTGGGTATTTATTTACTCTGGGATCTGGTGCATTTAGTTGGAACTCAAAAAAGCAAGATATTGTAGCTCAATCAATAGTAGAAGCAGAGTATGTGGCTGCATCAGGAGCTGTTAATCAAGCGATTTAGCTGAGAAATATTTTGAGTGATTTGCATCAGAATCAAATTAATCCTACTTCAATTTTAGTTGATAATCAGTCTGCTATTGCCGTGGCCAAGAATTCAGTTAATCATGGAAGAACCAAACATATTAAAGTCAGATTTCATGTAATTAGGCAAGCTGAGAAGGAAGGTGAAGCTAACTTGCAATATTGTCCTTCACGAGTCCAGTTAGCAGACCTGTTTACAAAGCCACTTGAAAAGGCTCGTTTTGAAGAATTGAAGCATCGAATTGGAGTGTTAAATGAAAGCTTCAAGGAGGAAATTGAAGGCTGACGTGAAGACCTCAATTTAAACTCCATAATTTCAGTTTTTTATTTTAATTGTATTTTGCTACAATTGTGTTAAATCAGCAACTTTTTTGCCTACTGTAGCTGATGTCATTGTGTATTTTTCAGTCCATTGTAATGTTGTTGTATCTTGATATATACGAGTTGCATGGCTCAAGGTATGGGGGTTCAATCAAGGAAATCTCAGTTCATTCAAAGTATTTTCTCTCCAGAATCTTCTCCTCTCTTCCTGTGGGTGTGCCTTATTTCATTTCAAAGAAAAAGGATCGTTGTTGATCCATTGTTAATCTTGCAAACGATATTGTAAGTGTTTGATCAAAGCTTATTCTCATCTTGGAATAGAGCTAACACATATAAAACATTATTTTTAAAAAAAAAAAGTAGAAGAACTTAAATCCCGACCCTGGAATGAGTACTAAATATCATCCGCAGCGGGTAACAGTCCCTTTGAAAATATAGAGGTAATCTCCATATTGAACACCATGCCACCTTAGGCTACAATTATCACGCATGAGTCTCTGTTTGTGAATGAATATATAATCATCATAAGGAATTATATTCCTCTCTTGCAACAACTTTCCAACCTCATTAACAGTATTTGTATCGTTCATTTCGACTGGAATTTTTGCTGCATTAAGCAAACTCGACGAAGTTTGAACCACCAAATTGAGTCTCCTTCCCTGAGGCTCGGCCACCATCCGTGACATGTTCTTCAAGAAAACAATAATCTCCGAAAATTCCCCAATCCCATATTCGGTTAGGCTTCGATATTCATCTTCCATTTCACTGCCTGAGAAGAACAATGTCATTCTCTTAATGGGGGTGCCATCAACAATATGAATTTTTTCCTTTAGACTACGAACAGTGTCGGTTTTATCCACTTCTATGTCCACTTTTCGGGCCGTGAATTTCACTGTGATTTTGATTTTACAGTCGTGTTGTTGCAAGGAAAGTGGGGTATGTTTGGTTGAAAGGTAGATTTTCGTACCTTCGGAAATGAGAGGATAATCGTCTAAATCGAGGCCGTCGATTAATTCCCAGTCACACACTGTTAGGGTTTGTGAAGAAACTGGGAAGCCATGAGAGTGTTGAATTTTGTTTTTTATTTCAAGAATGGGTTCTTGGGGACTTACATCTATGGAAAATTCGCAACCCTTCATAACAAGAATGACCTTCATTTCTTGGGATTAATTTTCTTTTTTTCTTTTTTCTTCATCAGTTGATGGTATTTAAAATCTGGAGTCATGAAGAAAAAATGATGCTAACAGCATGAAAAGTCATATTCATCTTCAATTCATTTAGCTCTTGGTTTTGATGCATGAATATGAACATGCAGAACTTACTTGCAACCCCCCTCTCTCTCTCACACGCATGATCTTAAGAGATGGCTTAGAATCAATAATTTATTACGATGTTCTAATACTCTACTCGAGGGATTCTTTTAATACCTTCAACTAGACCACATGAAGGGTGCGTCCTTTGTAAGCCCAAAAAAAATTTAGAATATAATTTTTTTTTTTTTTAAGTTGAGGTATTAAAGTGAAATAGTATTAATTTTACTTTTATTTTTGCCAAATAATTGGATTTTAGCAGAACGAGTTTTAGTATATCAATATTGTGCTAGTTGGGTAATTCGTATTAAATGACACATCAGGGATTCGAGAAAAAATTAATTCGAATATGTTAAGTCTAAGATATTGATGCTTAAAAAAATTGTCATTTATTAGTATTTTATTAAATTAGAGACAATCATGTGTACTTTGGATTTTTATTAGATTAGAGACAATCATGTGTACTTTGGATGGGTACAATTAAAATTCTTATATAATAAGTAAATAGATACAATCTCACCGTCATTATATAGGTGCTGTGGAAATTAATTAGTTTTGTAGTAGGATGGATACGTACAAAGTCAAATATTATCTGGGGTATTTTTAAAAATGTCTAAAATTAAGGGGGTGAATTAAAAAATGTCCACATTTTTTAAAAATATACCAAATTGACTATTATGTCCTTAATGATATTCTCGATACTTTAAATATCGTTCTTGATATTTGATTTTTTTTTCAATTTGTCACGAATTTTGAGAAGTACTTTGATGATAAACTATATTAAAATAATATTCTCGACATTTCAAAAGTCGTTCTTGACACTTCATTTGTTTAGAATGACATTTCATTTCGAACATGATAATTTTCTATATTTGAAATGTCGAGAATAACATTTTGCATAAATATCTATTTTTGAGATTAGTGTGGAATTATAAATTTTTAATAAGAGTATTTTGATCTAAATTATTTTAAAATGAATATTTTTACAATGGTAAAAATTTTTACAAATGGACATTTGAAAATGAATATTTCTTGGAATTTCCTCATATTATCCCACTTTACTTATGGGACACGCAGCCTAGTGTAATGATGGCTTTACTATTTGACTAGAAACCATTTATTTATATACGATACAAACTCTATTAGGATTGGCTAGAAGCATAATCATGATAATAACATAGCCCTATAAAGTGAAACCTATTTCCCATCCAATTTCTATATATACACGACCCCAATTCTAATGACGTAATACGCCTAAATGACTCAAATTAAAGGTCATATCTTTTAATTGGCATTTGACCATTTTAAATTTTTAAAACTACTTAAAATACCCCCAAAACATAAAAATTACAACATTATTATCATAATATAAAAGATTTTCAACTAAACCCTCAAAATTTTAATTCATTTATAATTGTGCATTAGCCTAGTAACGAATTTGAAGAAAATTTTTAGAATGAATAAAAAAGATAAAATTATTTTAGAATAATTACAAAATATTAGTATATTAACTAATACTAATTGAATTAAATTACCAGAATTAGCGATGAATTTAAGTACCATTTAGATCTTTAAGCGAAGAGATAAAACAAATAAATAATTCTCAACAATTAATTGAAATTAAAAATAAAGTATTACAAATTTTGGTAGATGAATCTTTCGAATATAAAGAAGATATAATAATAGATGAATTTTTAGAACAATATGATAATTATGCTCTGCCTTTAGAAAAAATTGATATGATAAATCAAGATGTTATAACTCATATGAAAAATATTGAAGCTAATTTAGAGATTGTAAATGACAATATTAAAATAGGACCAAAAATCCTATATAAACAAATTGAATCAAAATTTAAAGAATCGAAAGTTAAAAATTCTAATGAATCTATTGAACCACATTTACCGGCATATGTTATAGAAGAATTAGAAACTAAATTTTTTGAAACTACTGGATAAGAATTAGAAACTTACAGATAAAGTTTAGAACAATTAGCTATTCACACTTAGAATATATATATAAATGATCCTCCACCTAAAGAAGAAACTATTGAAATTAATACTCCACCTTTAAATGAACAAGTTGAGCCGTTAGTTAAAGAAACTAGTAGAACTAATATTACTATAGATTGAACCCAAGTTGAATCTGATGACTGAAATTTGGAATGGATAAGAGAACATTGATTGACTAAAGAACGAGAAGGTTACAACTATAGAAAATGACCTAAAATTATGACGACCAAACCTATACATCTAAGGGATAATAATCCAGTTAAACTATTTACTGAACAAATTCCTACAACAGAAACATGATTAGATGTTGATGATAACAATAATAAAAGCGAAATTATTGATTCATGGGCAAAAGCTACTGATTTAGTTGTTGCTTTTCATAAATGGAATATCACTCAAGCATATAACTTTATAATCCATACCTTTAGAGAAATTACTTCTGATATCTAGAGAAGAACTTCTGAAGAAACCAAAAATCAAATTAAATATGTAGAAAAATCTACAACTACCATAGATAGCAATGAAAGTTTAGATGTTGAAAACTTTAAAGAAGTTTTAAAACGAATAGAAAATTTCTTTAAACACCTACTCTTAGGAGAAGTTATACCAAAATAGATATGATTACTCAAGAAACCTTACAAGCTGAAAGAGAGATGAAATTATTAAAAATCTGTGATATGTGTGAGCTAAATAAAGATACTAAGAAATTCGAAAAAATATATATCAAAACATCCAAATCCATAAAAGAATGGAATCTATCAGAAGAAGATAAAAAGAATTACTAAATAGATATTTTCTTAAACTACCTTGGTCATGGGGTCATAAATTTGAAGACCACCAAATTTATTAGAAGAAAATAGAATGGAAAGATCCTAACTACAAAGCAGACACCTTAGGAATGAGAACTTCATTCGCTAAGAGAAAAATATCTGAATGATGCAGAAAATATATGTATCAACACCTATTTAGGAACCATAGTAAGAAAACAAGTTTATGTTGTTATGGAGAAATTACTGTTGTACCACAATTTGGTTGTCACCAACCATCTAAGAAATCATATGATAAAATGAAATTTGAGAAATATCTTAAATTTTGGAAGAAAAATAAAGGATTTAAGAGCCACAAGAGATATTTTAAGAAGAAAAAACCTTGAAAAAAGAATGTAACCAACATAAAAAAATTCAGAAGAGATCTAAGGAAGAATTTTATTAAAAAATGTAAATATTTTACATGTAATGAAATATGACATATATCTCCCAACTGTCCTAATAGAAATAAAAGAGAAAATGTTAAATCCATTAGATTAATGGAAGAAATAGAATTCGACTCAAAATATGAGATAATTGAAGATTTAGACAAATTATCTGAAACGGACTCAATTTACGAACTAGATATAGAAGAACCATAATATGAACAGATTTACATGAATCAAGAAATTATAGATACTATTGAGACTACCTTAGATAATGAAGAATGAACTTCACAAACGGTTGTGTTTGATGAAGAAAGATATGAGTCATAAAGGAAAAACAAATATCTTTAAGAGATAAAGATGTTTTTATAAGACCAATACTATCTTAGTTTAACAAAACTATATACATTACCAAATATGACGAAATACCTATTAATATCGAAAATGTTAAACGCAATACTACTATACCTCTAATAACAAGAGAATAGGTTAATAGAGAATTAGCAAATATAAAGAAATCTACTAGAGGAAGATTAAAGAATATAGTGATTGGAGGAATCCAAATCATGATTAAAGGATACTTTAGAGAATGAATGGATATTCCTATACAAATATACTTAATGGGTAATAGAATACTTCATGATCCTATGGACGCCCTATTAGGAGTTGTCTCTGGAAATCTTGTATATATGAAAATTATATTTACTATAAGACTTGGATTTGTCATGTCTTTATCAGATGAAAACTTAAATCTAGGACTAAATTTATATCACAAAATTGATAGATTAATTATGTCACCAAGAAGTAAAGTCGTAACTTTATATTGTAAAACTTTATATGCTTTTACAACTACACACCAAAAAGAAATCAATAAAATTTCAGGAGAATTCATAGAAATTCATGAAAACTTTAGAAACCTAACACAATTTACACCACCAAGAATGTTAAGTGATAGTAATATTTCCTTACCACAAGATATATTACTTGATTTTCATCAACGAGTTAGAAGAATAGACAATAATGTAGGAAATTAAGGATTAGTCACTTTGAATACTTTTGAACAACTTGTAGTTAGAATGCCTAGTAGAAGAATAGAAAGAAGTATCAGTACTAGAGAATTCTCAAGCTCTAGTAGACCATCTGCAAGTAGAAACGACTCAACATTACCTAAAAATAGTATTGATATTGACCTAAAAAATCTGAGAAAGATAATTTCTTTATATTAACAGAATATATCAATAATCAAAATAACTACGAAGAAATCATAGCCATTGTCAATACAGGAGCTAGTACTAGTCATATAAGAGTAGACTTAGTTGACCATTTATCAGAAGAAAATCTACTACAAGGAATAACTCTTACAGATTATCATGGAATTAAATATGAAATAAGAACATTTGTTAATCTTAAACTAAGTTTTACTGATATAGAAGGATAACAATTTAAATTAAACCTTGAAATCCATAAACATTACAGAAAATGAAAAGATACTAGCCCAATATTATTTAGAATCAATTTTCTTGAAAAAGTATCACCATATGTTATTGAGAAAAATACCCTACAAATAACTATAGAAGATAAACAAAAAATATTTCCTAGAGTTAATAAAAACAAAGAACCAATTTATATGATATAAGAAATTAGATCAATCAAAACTAGTATATTTGTCCATATATTGAAATAACTCTCAATTTACTATACTACTGTATGATAAAATTCCATGCAATACTTGATACTAGATCAGACATTTGCTTATGTAAAAGGAATGTATTCCCAAAACATTATTATAAAAGAGACTATAAGAAAACAATTTATGGTCAAACAGCCAGTGATATTGTAGAAATCTATAGTGATTTTGTAGAAAATGTTCCTATCATTATAGGAAATAAAGAATGTTTTATTTCTAAAATATATGCAACAGATATAGTTGGATGTGATGTACTTTTAAGAGAAAATTTTATCTATACATATAGTCCTTTTACACAATATAAAAGATAGTTTTGAATTTACCACACCTTGTAATCACAAAATTAGAACACCAAAAAATTATAAAGCTATTGGAATTGTACATCAACCAATTCACCGTAAACCTAGACATCGGAGTTCTACAGGTAATCGTGGTGGATGTTATACTGAAATCAATCAAAAATAAAAAAAATTCATGTATTAAGAATTAACAATTTAGAAGAAGAATTAGAAAATATTAAATTAGAGTTAAAAGAATGTTATCATGAACATCCCTTAGCTAAATGAGACAAAGATGAACCCAGGGCAACCATTGAATTAAAAAACTCAGATGCTAAGATATCAGGAAAAAAATTCATGTATAGCGAAGAAGATAAAACAGAATTTGAAATACAAATTAAAGAACTATTAGAATTAGGAGTGATAAGAGAATCAACCAGTTCATATAATAGTCCAACATTTATGATCAGAAACCATAGTCAAATTAGAAGAGGAAAAACTAGAATGGTAATTGATTATAAAGACCTAAATTCTAAAACTATATCAAATAGCTATAAATTACCAATAAAAGATTTGTTAATAAAACAAATACAAAGAAGTAAAATAGATTCAAAATTTGATTGTGAATCAGGATATTGACAAATAAAATTAAATGAAGTATCAAAACCTTTAACTAATTTTACTACCTCGAATCCATTAGGACAATTCGAGTGGAATGTTATGTCATTTGGATTAATGAATGCATTAGCAATATTTCAACAAAGAATGGATAAGATTATCAGACCAATAAAAAATTTATGCATTGCTTATGTAGATGATATTCTTATTTATAGTAGAAATTTAAAAAAACAGATCAACCATCTTAAAAAATTCAATTATATTGTCAAAAAATATGGATTAGCTCTATCCGAAAGAAAACAAAAATAACTAAAACTAAAATCGAATTCTTAGGATATATTTTTACAGAAGAAAAAATACATCAACCTCATATTGGGAAAAAGATTATAGAATTTTCAGAAATAATTAAAGATAAGAAAGAGCTACAAAGTTTAATTGAATTTTTAAATTACTCTGAAAATTTTATCAAAAACTACTCAAAATACAAAGTCCACTTTACAAAAAAACTTAGAAAATGAGTTGTATGGGAATGGATACAAGAAGATATCGAAATGATAAACAAAATAAAGAAAATATGTGAAAATCTACCTGAATTAAATATTCCAAATGAAGATGATTTCTATATTTTAGAATCTGATGCATCTCTATTACACTAGGGAGCAGTCCTCAAAAGAAAGGAGAATCATAAAGACTTTCTTTGTAATCCAATTTGTAAATGTCCAGAAGAACTTGTCGCTTATACTTCAGGCGCTTTTAAAAATATAGAAACTATGTATGATATTAATCGTAAAGAATGTTTAGCTGTCAAAAAAGGAGTAGCAAAATTTGAACCTTATTTGTTACCTAAGAAGTTTCTTATTAGAACAGATAACACTCAGGTAAAACCATTGTCGACAAACAAACTTGGAACAAGTGCAGCTGAAAGACCACTTATTAGAATGCAAATGTGGTTTGCACCATTTAAATTTGATATTGTCCATATTAAAGGAAAAGACAATTTTATTCCAGATTTCTTAACCAAGAATGAAGCAAATCAAGAAGGAACTCGAAACATTGAAGTTCGAGATGAATGTGAAGAGAGCTGCTATAGAATCCAAGATAATACTGATAGAAATGGCTGCTGCCAATCTAATATCTGAGAAGGCCAACAAGGCTATATTACCTGAAGGCCCTAGAGCCAATAAATCTGAAGGCCTTTTATGCCAATATTGAACAGAAGCATCAAAGCTTCATAAATTATCTATCAAAGAGAATACTATTGTAACGCCCCAATTTCACTAATAACACGAGGCGCTACTTAAGTCAAAGTAGCCTATAAATAAATATTTTTCAAAAGTCGCCACAATACGAAGGCAAACATATACTTTAAAAATCCATAAAAATTTAACACAAAACGCGGAAACATCATTTCTAAAATAATTTCTCACATTCAAGAGTTAATACCAAATGTAATAAGCAAAAATCAACATTTTGCAAAGATACCAAATTCGATATTTAAAATGTCAAATGGAAACCAACTACTTAAAATTCTTGTTCAAAATCAATAATTCAAAAGTGTTATTAATAAATTAAAATTTGCCCTGCTCGTTGCCTTGCCCTGCCAAGCTCCTTAACATGAAAGGTTGGGAAAATAGTGGGGTGAGCATAACGAATTATACTCAGTGGAGATACAGCTATCAGTCCAAATTAAGTCAAAATATGCAATCAAGTGGTGAAAATAATATCAATACAACATACTATAGAATATGTACTGTGGGCATTCCCAAGGACCCAATTTCGATCCCGGACCTATTTACGGTCCCTGACAACATGGCATAAGCTTAGCAAATTTTAGCACTGTGGGCATTCCCAAGGACCCGATTTCGATCCCGGACCTATTTACGGTCTCTGGCAACATTTTCATATGTATAAACATCATATCACAATCAAAATCACACATCGAGAATTAACATGGACAAATAACCACAATTGCTTAAATGTAAACCCCACCTCGAAGTCTTGAAAGTTTTCTGGGAAATTGAACAATTGAAATGTTATCGTGCTTCACACTTTGCCCGCGAACTCATCTAGCAAGAACAAAATTAATTTAATTTAAGATATTAAGTTTAATTAAAACTTTAAAACTTTTAGGGACTAAATTGAAAAGATTTAAAACTGGAATTTAAAAGTTTAAAGGGCTGAAATAACCTTTTTGGAAGTTGTGGACTAATTTTAAAAGTAACTAAAACATGGGGCTGAATTAAACAATTTATAAAACTTTGAAATTGGAATACTAAACTTTTAAAAGCTTTGGGGCTAAATTGAATAACCTTTAAAGAAGTAGGGCTCAAGGTGTAATTTTTCAAAAGTCAAAATTTTACAAAAATAACATATCTCTCTCTCTCTCTCTCACAACTCGCGACCTGGACGGGGAGAAGGGGAGAGGCTGGTGACGAGCGTGAGGCAAAATGGGGCGAACTCCGGTCAAAGGTAGAGCTGTCACCGTCGCGAGGTAGCGCCGGTGGGTAGGGGTCAACCGGGTTTGATTGGATGTCGATTGGGGGTCAAAAACCGCGACCAACCGTTCGGGTTTCTTGGGTTTTCCGGCGAGAATCCGGCCAAAAAGTGGCCTAGGGTGGAGGTAAGTGTTTGGGCTTCCTTATTCTTGGTTTTTGGTGGTTGAATTTTGAGTGAAACTTGGTGAAGTGGAGGGGTCGATTTCGCGAGACGGGGGTGCCGTTTTGGGTGGATACAGGCGCGGCATCGAGGTGGCGGCTCATTGGTGGTTTGACTGTGGAATGTGTGAATTGCAATAGGGTGATTGCAGTCGGTTTGGGTGATGGTGGTTGCGACTCGTGCGTGGGAGATTGCAGTGGAAACGGGATGGAATTGGTGGGTTTGAATTCAGTTTTTGAGTTGGGATTGATGGTGATGATTGTGTGACAAATTTCAGTTGGTTGTTGAGCAGAAATTGAAGAAATTTTGGTGATGATTTCTTACCTGTTTGTTGTGGTGCCGAGGAGATGTTGGTGAGGAGTTGAGAGGCTTGGTGAAGATGGTGAATGAATAGTAGGGCACGAAAAACGAGGCAATAAATTGGACTTAGAGTTTGTGTTGAAAAGTAATTCTTTGACTAATAGGATTTAAATAGAATTGAATTAAAAGATAAACTTTGGATTAAAAATAAAATTTGGAATTAATGAAATTGGATTTTAAATAGAATATCGAACCTTAAAATTGGATTTAAATCGATAAGAATTTGATACTTTTAAAATTGTTCGAGATTGAACCCGATAAGTAAATATTGAATTTTCAAGATTAAAATCGTTTCGAAATTCTTAAATTAATCGTTTTCGCTAGACAATTCGACGAACATAAAATAAATTCTAAACTTTAACGGGATTGTCGTAGCGACACAATTTAAATTATGAAATTGTATTTTGAAAATTCGGGTCGCTACAACCTTCCCCACTTAAATAAATTTCGTCATCGAAATTAAACTTACTTGAATTGAGAATGTCTGGATATTTGGCTAAAATCTCATCTTCTCTTTCCCAAGTTGCCTCTTCTCTACCATGTCTATTCCATTGGACTTTAACTAAAGGAATATCTTTGTTCCTTAAGGTATGAACTTTCCTCTCAAGTATAACTGCAGGAGTTTCCTCATATGTCATATCTTTGTTAACATCCAACGATGTATAATTAACAATGTGGTCCGGATCATGGACATATTTCCTTAACATTGAGATATGAAAAACATTATGTACTGCTGTTAACTCTGGCGGTAAAGCCAACCTATAGGCTACGTTTCCAACTCTTTCCAAGATTTCAAAAGGTCCAATAAATCTTGGTTTAAGTTTCCCTTTCTGTCCAAATCTTACCACTCCTCTCATGGGAGCCACTTTAAGAAATACTTTTTCACCAATTTCAAACTGTAGTTCCTTTCGTCGCTTGTCAGCATAAGACTTCTGTCTGTCTTGTGCTATTTTAATCCTTTCTCTGATCTTCTCCACAGCCTTTACAGTTTGTTCCACTATTTCTGGACCCAAAACTTTCCTTTCACCAACTTCATCCCAATGGATTGGTGATCTGCATTTTCTGCCATAAAGAGCTTCATACGGTGCCATGCCAATGGTAGACTGGAAACTATTGTTATATGCAAATTCAACCAAAGGTAAATGCGTTTCCCAGTTACCACCAAGGTCTAGAGCGCAAACTCTCAACATATCCTCTAAAGTCTGTATAGTTCTCTCTGATTGTCCATCTGTCTGTGGATGATAAGCTGTACTAAATTTCAATCTAGTTCCCATAGCTGTTTGCAAACTTTCCCAAAATTTGGATGTAAATCTGGAATCCCTGTCTGACACTATAGAAACTGGTACACCATGCAATCTTACAATTTCTCTGATGTACAACTGAGCATACTGGTCTAAGCTGAAAGTCATTTTCACTGGTAGAAAATGAGCAGATTTTGTCAATCGATCAACTATGACCCATATAGCTTGCACAAAAATTTATCCTTACCCTGAGCTTCTTTAATTCTGTCTCTGAGAGTCGGTCGAACAATCATAGTAGCTATAATTGCAGTTGTGTGATGTGGAGGAGTTACAACTTCAAGTCTCATATTGGCAAAATCATTGATCAATTGTTCTTGACTGGTTAGAGCAGCTAACTGTCTTTTACCTTTCCGGCTAAGTGCATCAGCAACAACATTGGCCTTGCCAGGATGGTAATGGATAGTACAGTCATAATCTTTAACTAACTCCAACCACCTTCTCTGTCTCATATTCAATTCCTTCTGAGTGAAGAAGTACTTTAAACTCTTATGGTCTGTATATATCTCGCACTTACTACCATATAGATAGTGTCGCCATATTTTTAAAGCATGAACTACAGCAGCTAATTCCAAATCGTGTGTAGGGTAATTCTGCTCATGTGGCTTCAATTGTCTAGATGCGTATGCAATCACTTTTCCATGCTGCATCAGTACGCATCCCAAACCTTGTTTCGATGCATCACTGTAGATTACAAAACCTTCTGACCCTTCTGGAAGAGCCAAAACTGGTGCAGATACTAATTTCTGTTTCAATTCCTGAAAACTCTTCTCGCACTTTTCTGTCCACTGAAACTTCACTCCCTTCTTGGTCAACTGGGTCATCAGTCCAGCAATTTTTGAAAATCGTTCGATAAACCTTCGATAGTAGCCAGCCAATCCCAAGAAACTACGAACTTCATTTATATTGGTTGGTGCCTTCCAATTAGTGACAGCATCCACCTTAGCTGGATCAACTTCAATACCATCTGCGGTAACCACATGTCCAAGAAAACCAATTCGGTCAAGCCAGAATTCGCACTTCTTGAATTTTGCATACAACTTTTCCCGTCGAAGTGTCTGTAATACAATGTTGAGATGCTCCTCATGTTGTTCCTTGTCCCTTGAATAAATCAGAATGTCATCAATAAAGACAATTACAAACCGATCCAAGTATTGATGAAATACTCGGTTCATTAAGTCCATGAAGACAGCTGGCGCATTAGTTAACCCGAACGGCATTACAGTGAATTCATAATGTCCGTATCGCGTCCTAAATGCAGTTTTTGGTATATCACCGTCCTTAACCTTCAACTGATGATAACCTGATCTCAAGTCAATTTTGGAGAATACAACGGCACCCTTTAACTGATCGAACAAATCTTCTATTCGTGGTAAAGGATACTTATTCTTAACTGTGAGGCGATTCAACTCCCTGTAGTCAATGCACATCCTCATTGATCCATCTTTCTTTTTCACAAACAGAACCGGTGCTCCCCAAGGCGATACACTCGGTCGAATAAATCCTTTATCCAACAGTTCTTGTAGTTGTACCTTCAATTCCTGAAGTTCCTTCGGTGCCATCCTGTAAGGTGCTTTAGATATAGGTGCAGCTCCAGGTACCAAGTCAATCATGAATTCCACTTGTCTATCTAGTGGAATGCCAACTAGGTCTTCTGGAAATACATCCACAAAATCACGCACAACTGGTACATCTGTAACAGTTACCTTAGTTGCCTGAACACTAGTGATGCTCACTAGATATCCTTGATTTGTACTCTTTCTCAACATCCTTTGTGCTTTCAACACTGATATAACACGGGGCATAGTTTTGACTTTTGTCCCGAAGAAGGTAAACTCACATTCTCCTGGTTTCTGAAAGAGCACTTCCCTCTCATGACACTTAATCGTAGCGTGATTGCAACTAAGCCAGTCCATGCCTAAAATAATATCAAAGTCCCTCATGTCTATTAAGTACAAGTCAGCCTCTAAGTTCTTCCCATCTATTTCAAACTTAACAGCTTTCGACATCAGATTAGTAATAATAGTTTCACCTGAAGGGATACTAACTTCTAAGGTATCCTTCACACTTTCACATACATTCCCAATTTTAGCATGAAAACTAGTAGAGATGAAAGAATTCGTAGCACCGGAATCAATCAAAACAATAGCAGGTATATTGAATACTGATAGAATACCTGTCATCACGTCCGGATCTTTCTCTGCCTCTTTCTGAGTTAGAGCGAAAACTCGAGCCTTTCCTTTCCTGGCATCTTCCTTACCCTTGAATTCAGGACATTCACCAGCAAAATGACCGGGTTTCTTACATCTGAAACACATCCCCTTCCCGAGTAAGCACTCTCCATGGTGACGCTTATCACACTTCGGGCATACAGGTTTCTCAGTGCTAGCCTTTTCCTCCATTTTACCCCATGATTTTCCCTTCTTGTTCTGATATCTACCTTTGCTCATATTCTGACTGTCCCATTTCCTTTTCACTGGTACCTCTGCAGGTTTCTGAGTAGTCTTTTCCAGGTTTAAGCGAGAAGATATAGCTTGTGCTCGCTCAATTGCTTCGGCATAAGTAGTGAGTCCTAAACCTGCCATGATTCCTCCAATTTCTGGGCGTAAGCCCCTTTCAAATCTTCTGGCCTTCTTGATATCCGTGTCAACCAGATGGATAGCATACCTGGACAGCTGGTTGAATTTTGTTTCATATTCCACCATGGACATACTTCCCTGTCTCAGTTCAAGGAACTCCGTTTCTTTCTGATCCCGGAAAGACTGGGGAAAATACCTCTGTATTATTAATTCCTTGAATCCATTCCATGTCAATTCAAGTTGCTGTGCCTCAGTTCTAGTGCGTTGATATGATTCCCACCAATGATCTGCGTCTTCTTCAAGTTGGAACACAGCACATGACACTTTCTGAGCGTCCGAACAGGCTATATGTTTAAATATCCTCTCTAATGCCCTTAGCCATTCCTCTGCAGCTAGGGGTCCTATTCGACCATTGAATGTGGGTGGCTTATATCGACGAAACTGTTCCACAACCATGCTTGTGTTATCTGCATTAGTCTGTGGATTAGGGGCATTTCGTCGAGCTGTTGGGGCTTGTTGCTGAATGAGCCCCTGGAGTGCATTCACGAGATCCCTTAATGCATTATTCCCCGTATCGCCAGTAGCAGCCTGGCCTGGGGTAGCTTGTCTTGCAGCAGTCCGATTCACGGGAACTCGATTTGTTCTACGAGACATTTCCCTAAATCACAACAATATTTGTCTCAGCATCCACTAAGTTGTGAAATTCAAAATGGCCATTTAGGAATAATCGCATCTAAACAGGAAAAATCATCGAAAAACACAGTAGAGCTTAAAGCAAATTTTATTATTATCTCAAATTTTCCAAAAGGAAAACAAATAATAAAATTGCAACCAATATCTATAATCCGAAATATGTTCTCCAATTGAATTTCCACAAATAGTTCTTCCCAAATCGCTATCTCATACAGTCCTTTTTGACATATCAATTATGAAGGTAAATTCTATTGAAATGGGTTACTTCATGTTTTAGCCTAATTCCGAGGACTAAATTTATAATTTCCAAATATTTTTTAAATACTTCACATCACAAGTTCAATTCCCAAACATAATAGCTCATGGAAAATTTTTATAACATGTACTGGATACAAACTTTCAAACATTTCAAATTGCATCAACTATAGCAAAATTTCATTCTCATGTAACTTTCTGTTGTAACAATCAATTTCAGATGCAGTTATATAATAAATTCATGGTATCCAGTAATTGAAAATTTTCAGACTTCATCAAATAAAATTTTCTAAACATTTTACCTTTTCGGAGTAGGCGTGGCGCGGCAAGAGCGGGTAGCATTTAAATTAAATATTAAACTGTTTTTTTTTTTTTTTTTTTGTAAAATTTTCACAAGTCTACAGAAAGGTAAACATGTGCTCTGATACCACACTGTAACGCCCCAATTTCACTAATAACACGAGGCGCTACTTAAGTCAAAGTAGCTTGTAAATAAATATTTTTCAAAAGTCGCCACAATACGAAGGCAAACATATACTTTAAAAATCCATAAAAATTTAACACAAAACGCGGAAACATCATTTCTAAAATAATTTCTCACATTCAAGAGTTAATACCAAATGTAATAAGCAAAAATCAACATTTTGCAAAGATACCAAATTCGATATTTAAAATGTCAAATGGAAACCAACTACTTAAAATTCTTGTTCAAAATCAATAATTCAAAAGTGTTATTAATAAATTAAAATTTGCCCCGCTCGTTGCCTTGCCCTACCAAGCTCCTTAACCTGAAAGGTTGGAAAAATAGTGGGGTGAGCATAACGAATTATACTCAGTGGAGATACAGCTATCAGTCCAAATTAAGTCAAAATATGCAATCAAGTGGTGAAAATAATATCAATACAACATACTATAGAATATGTACTGTGGGCATTCCCAAGGACCCAATTTCGATCCCGGACCTATTTACGGTCCCTGACAACATGGCATAAGCTTAGCAAATTTTAGCACTGTGGGCATTCCCAAGGACCCGATTTCGATCCCGGACCTATTTACGGTCCCTGGCAACATTTTCATATGTATAAACATCATATCACAATCAAAATCACACATCGAGAATTAACATGGACAAATAACCACAATTGCTTAAATGTAAACCCCACCTCGAAGTCTTGAAAGTTTTCTGGGAAATTGAACAATTGAAATGTTACCGTGCTTCACACTTTGCCCGCGAACTCGTCTAGCAAGAACAAAATTAATTTAATTTAAGATATTAAGTTTAATTAAAACTTTAAAACTTTTAGGGACTAAATTGAAAAGATTTAAAACTGGAATTTAAAAGTTTAAAGGGCTGAAATAACCTTTTTGGAAGTTGTGGACTAATTTTAAAAGTAACTAAAACATGGGGCTGAATTAAACAATTTATAAAACTTTGAAATTGGAATACTAAACTTCTAAAAGCTTTGGGGCTAAATTGAATAACCTTTAAAGAAGTAGGGCTCAAGGTGTAATTTTTCAAAAGTCAAAATTTTACAAAAATAACATATCTCTCTCTCTCTCACAACTCGCGACATGGACGGGGAGAAGGGGAGAGGCCGGCGACGAGCGTGAGGCAAATGGAGCAAACTCCGGTCAAAGGTAGAGCTGTCACCGTCGCGAGGTAGCGCCGGTGGGTAGGGGTCAACCGGGTTTGATTGGATGTCGATTGGGGGTCAAAAACCGCGACCAACCGTTCGGGTTTCTTGGGTTTTCCGGCGAGAATCCGGCCAAAAAGTGGCCTAGGGTGGAGGTAAGTGTTTGGGCTTCCTTATTCTTGGTTTTTGGTGGTTGAATTTTGAGTGAAACTTGGTGAAGTGGAGGGGTCGATTTCGCGAGACGGGGGTGCCGTTTTGGGTGGATACAGGCGCGGCATCGAGGTGGCGGCTCATTGGTGGTTTGACTGTGGAATGTGTGAATTGCAATAGGGTGATTGCAGTCGGTTTGGGTGATGGTGGTTGCGACTCGTGCGTGGGAGATTGCAGTGGAAACGGGATGGAATTGGTGGGTTTGAATTCAGTTTTTGAGTTGGGATTGATGGTGATGATTGTGTGACAAATTTCAGTTGGTTGTTGAGCAGAAATTGAAGAAATTTTGGTGATGATTTCTTACCTGTTTGTTGTGGTGCCGAGGAGATGTTGGTGAGGAGTTGAGAGGCTTGGTGAAGATGGTGAATGAATAGTAGGGCACGAAAAACGAGGCAATAAATTGGACTTAGAGTTTGTGTTGAAAAGTAATTCTTTGACTAATAGGATTTAAATAGAATTGAATTAAAAGATAAACTTTGGATTAAAAATAAAATTTGGAATTAATGAAATTGGATTTTAAATAGAATATCGAACCTTAAAATTGGATTTAAATCGATAAGAATTTGATACTTTTAAAATTGTTCGAGATTGAACCCGATAAGTAAATATTGAATTTTCAAGATTAAAATCGTTTCGAAATTCTTAAATTAATCGTTTTCGCTAGACAATTCGACGAACATAAAATAAATTCTAAACTTTAACGGGATTGTCGTAGCGACACAATTTAAATTATGAAATTGTATTTTGAAAATTCGGGTCGCTACGACTATTGTCTCCCTCACAGGAGAAAAACTTACAAATGAAAGTATCTCTATACCAGAGCTTAGTCGCTCAAATATCATTAAAACCTGTAACACCCCTGGTGTTATGGATATTAAAAATAAAAATGATTTTATTTTAGCATACGTATTGTTCAATCTTGCCTGCTGCTGGTTCACCAGTATAGGAGGATGGATGAAAACTCTAACGTGTGGAACTTTTAATAAAGTCAATATATATCCAAGAGCCCCAACATATTGGATTCGTACTCTTTTTTAAATGGAAAATATAATCTGTATTTACCTATCAGAATCCTTAAAAGAAATTTCTATGCTGTCAAATGATGTTGTTCGGGTTATTGAACGATATTGTCAAATTTTTAAATATAAGAACATCTATATCAGGTTTTTCTCTGCAAGTCCTAAATGGGATAATGAAGAAGATAGATGGCTTCCAGCAAGTCATGTCATAAAATGGTCACTACTTCTAAGCATCTCCAGCCTGAGAAGAGTGAAGTCATTGAAACTAAACCAGAAGAAGTCATCAACATGATAGCCTTCCGTAAAGCCAAGGGATACAATGAACAGTTCGAGTATATCCAGAAAATTATTGAAGAAAAACAAAATATATGAGTGTACGAGTCACAAGATCACATGATTTACAGTAAGGTTGTAGCACCCACTAAACAAAAAGATTGGCACTATCTAGACACATGGTGTGATCATATCTTTGAAGGAGATGCCAGTGGAACATAGAAAAAAAAATATGAGTTGTGCAAACAGTTTTGACGTTATCCTAATCACAAGTGCGAATGTTGTAGCAATGAAGGCAACATCTCACCAATTTTCCTCAATCCAGATGAATTTTTGGATGAATGGTTTGAGTCGCGCATGGAAAAGTAATGGACCACTTTATCACTACTTTATCAGATTCACTTTGATAGAGAAAAACTGTGGGTTTGCCCCAATAATTTTTCATGTTAAGACAAAGAACTTTATGCCACAGTAAGATTCTTAATATCTTACATAGTTAAAAGTAACAATAATAAAGGACCACTGTAGAACTTTTTCAATGAAGACGAATTCTCAGAAGTGGGCATGAGTTGAAAAACAAAAATTTATCTCTCTATCTAGTATTTCGAGTCTTGTAGCAATTTCAGTTTCTCTCTTTGAAGTTAAGTGTGTAATAAGGTAATCTCTATGGAGTTCTAATTTCCTTAGAGAAAGTACCAAGTGTGTAGCCAAAGTATGTATGTGTACTCTTATGTAAGAGATATTAGTGTGATGTGTTTATGAAATTACTGTTATTTTAAGACACTGTCTTTTTATCCTTATTATTTTCTCATAAACTCTTATCTTACTTATACTTCAACGGTAAAAACCTTGAGGGTTAGTGCAAGTATCTTGTTGCCGTGTTGCTGTGTGTTTTAGGCATTGTTAGAGCAAGCCATGAAAATTTTATTACCATTTAAGGTGATGTTTTAATAAGGAGTTGAAAGGAAAACTGTGATTTCGTGTGATCCACTGTGAGATATGTAAAAGAGTTAGAGAGAAAACCAACAAATGTGCGAAAGTTGTGTTGGACCTTAACCCACTTTCTTAAACTCAAACAACACCGATCACTTATATCTAAGTATACTAACATACGGAGGCAAGCTCAAGGAAAATTTCGTTGATATTAATCTGCCTTTATCTTCTACTTCAATACTGTAAGATCTTTCTTATTTATGTCAAATACTTACATTAATATTTGCACTCGTTTTTAGTTACTTTTATCAAAAGTTTAGACTGTATATCGCAGGAATTATTTATAATAATTGTAGTTTTATGCATGGATATACTATTGAAGGATTAGATAATTTATTAGAAAAATTGTTAGATAAAATAAATAATATTACTTCTCAATTAGAAAATATAAATATATTATCAGAAGAATATAATAGACTTAAAGAAAAATATGAACAACATGTTATAGATTATTCTAATCTATTAGATCAAAAAATGGATTTATATTTTGAAATTCAGGAACCGAGCCTTTTTAGGGAAATGGGCAGAGTTCGAGCCGGCCCGTGAGCTCAAAAATATAAAAACAATTGGCAAGAAGAGAAAAAAAGGGGCCGTCCGGCTCGAAATGCTTAGGTCAAGCCTTTTTTTTGGACGAGTAAAAGCTCGGCTCGACTTGTTCACACTCCTACGTAAGATGTGTATCTCGTATAATCAACGATATACTCCATAAGAGAAGAGTGATATGAAGTGTAGATTTTATTGTCATATAATTATGTATGAAAATTGCACGTATCGTACTGAGTATTTTTAAATACTCACTCTTACAATAACTTTACACGTCAGTTCAGGTTGATTGAATCAGTGGCAGGATGATGATGCGAACTGCCAAGTGAATCGAAAAAAAAAAATAAGTTGTTATGTCTTTCAATTTATTAGTTAGTTTAACCTGTTCGAAGACATGCTATTTAATGAGTTAGGTGATTGTGTTATTTTTAAATATACTAGTTTCATGTTTAATTTAATTTTATGGATATTACCGTTATTTTATTTTATAGAAATTAATTTTCATTGTTCTTCATTTAATATAAAAAAAAAAGTAAGTTTTTGGTAACATTTTAGGGTTTAAGAAAATTTAGGGTGTCACCAGCGAAAGTCAGAGCAAATGACATACAAAAAACTGCTTTTAGGACTCGTTACAGATATTATGAGTTCAATGTCATGCCTTTCGATTTGACTAATACCTCAGCAGTATTTATGGACCTAATAAACTGAGTATTCCCTCAGTACTTGGACCAATTCATCATAGTATTTATTGACGATATATTTATGTACTCTATAGATAAAAAGTAGCACGAGGAACAATTTTGAATAGTACTTGAAACATAGAGGAAAGAGCAGTTATATGTCAAATTCAAGAGTTGAAGTAGACTGATTAAAGTAGAAGCAGTAACAAATTAGCTTAGATCGACCAATGTAGATGAAGTTCGTAGTTTTTTGGGGTCGGCTGGCTATTACAGGAGATTTATTGGGGGTTTTTCAAAAATAGCAGAGCCGATGACTGAGTTGACTAGAAAATGTGTGAAGTTTCAATTGACAAAAAAGTGTGAAAATGGAACAGAGATTAGTCTCATCTCATATATTGACAGTGCCTGAAGGTTCTAATGCTTTTGTACCCCTCTAAGTAGAATTTGGGTTGTGTTTTGATGCAAAATGGATAGGTGATTGCTCATGCCTAGAAGATAGTTGAAGAAACTAGCAGCGGTAGTTCGTGCCTTATAGATATAATGTCATTATCTCTATGGTGAGAAGTGTAAAATTTATACAGACCACAAGAGTCTCAAATACTTCTTCATATAGAAGGAACTGAATTTGAGACAGAGAAGATGGTTGAAATTAGTAAAAGATTATAACTGTACATTTCTTTACCATCGGAGTAAGGATAACATAGTCGCAGATGCCTAAGTAAGAAGACATGATTGTAATTAGCAATTTTACCCATGGTGGTTGACTAGAAAATGTGTGAAGTTTCAATGGACAAAAAAGTGTGAAATACTGTCTTCTTGTCATTTCTAAATCAACGCTGCCCCTGACCCAATCTAAATTGTCTTCGAGCCTTCTGAGCATGATAAATTATTTGTTCAGCTTGTTCTGTGACTAATGCCCTCTTTACTATTTGTGAATATGATACACTTTGGTCTTCTACCATGTTTACATCTCTATATAATTCTCGCTTCAATCCTTTGATGAATCTTTTCACCTTTAGTGTACTAGAATTGACCATATGGGTTATAAATCTTGATAGTTGTTCAAACTTGCGTATATACTCTTTCATTTCATAACTTATTATCGTAATTGAATAAATTTATTTATTTTCATGACTCGAATTGAAGTTGTGAAATATTTGTTACGAAATAATTATTTAAATATATCACAGGTCATAACATTGGCATCTTATATTTTGCTCATTATATTCCACCAGTGCCTAGCGCTACCTTGAAGCATAAAAGATGAGCAAAACACTTTCTGTACTTCTTAAACTCTACTATATCTAAACATGTTCTCTAAAGTTTTTAACCAATCCTCCGTCGTTGTCGGGTCTAATGCATCGTCAAATGGGGTTTTACCTTTCTTAATCTTCCCCAACTATCTCAATCTGTTCAGCTCCTTGTTGTGATTGTGCAAATCCAACACTTTATTTTTCTTCCATTTCTTTATGTTGTACTAATTGTTGCATTTGTTGTGATTGGCGCTCAACTAGCTTAGTAAGCATACCAGTATCATTTTTGAAGCATGCAAAGAGTAAGACAACAAAATACAAGTTTTTCACCATCACTGTCACCTCTGGTTCTCACCATAACTAGAATACACGTTTTTTAAAATAATTATAATAAATTTTGGCCATTATCATTTATGAAGCATGCAAAGATTAAAACAAAATAAAATTTACAAGTATAGATGTGCTCCTTCATATTAAAATATCATGTACATGGAGAAACTATAGAATCATAAAATTATGCTCTAATACCAATCACTGTCCCCTCCCAATTTTATAGACAATTATACATGCATATGTGTTTATTGATAGAAATAGAGCTATGAACAATCTCAATATCAATAACCAGTAATCGAATTGCCAATATAATGTCGACTTAGTCGAATAGATCATCATCTTGTGACTACTAAAGGTACAATCCCTAATTTTATCATTATCACCCAACAAGTATCCAACCCGTGGTGTCAATACTAACAATATCACAAATAACATTACGACATAATATCAAGCAAGTTCAGAGATTCAAGAAATAATAAAATCCTCAAAAATAATAAATACTAGCATCAAAACCGTGAGCGCAACTCGCCCAAAATTTAATTTCAGCTTCTTGATTTTCACTTCCTTTTGGTTCCTTAGCATCCTCTTTCACTTGAAACGAATTGAGCTAATTTGGAGGCGTTAATATATTATTTGGTAAAGATAAGGTCTTGAAGTGTTTGAGGTCGTGAGGAATGCCTAGAGGTTAAGAAAGTGGCTTTTAAAAGATAAGTCTTTGAAGTGTTTGAGGTTTTTCGGGCTTGAGATGGCTGCTTGTGGTAAAATCTGATTTCACCCCAATCTTTGAAAGTCCAAATAAAGTGTCCTTGACATATTTTAACTGGTTTACAGCATAATTTAATTCTCTAAGATTCCCCAATAGTTTATAGCACTAATTCCTAAGTGGTTCATTCAATTTCTTACCCGATTGACACCGAATTCTCGATCGATCTCTAAAATTTACATTTCGATATTTATAAACTTACATGAACATTCAACCTCGTCATAACTCACTTCAGGCAAATAGGGACTTCGGTCAGTTGACCATCATTTCTCCCAAGGTACGTCACTTCGGCCTCATCAGTTACTACTTCGGCATCAAAGTGCCTCATCAATTGATAACTTCGGCCAAGACAGTAATATTTCTTACATATTATTTGTTGCAATTATTTGGCTATTCATCATGCTACATTTTTCAAACTCTCATTTGCATATAAATATTGGCAAATCAGATTTAGGGGACTACTGTTGATGATGAAATAATTTTTTTTATAAAATACTTCAAAATTCATGCATTACATAAATGACTATACATAGACTTGGGGGACTATTGTTTTCCCATTAATATAGGACCACCAATAAAAGTCATGTGGAAGCATCATATGAAGACATCTGGCAGTCGAAGTTAAGGAAGACAAAAACCTGCCATGGTAGAAGTGCCTGTTCAAACTACCATGTTTTCTCTCTTCAGGTCGAGGTGCCTCTTCTCCTTCCAGCCAAAGCGCCTTCAAACGAGCTTCCTAACTGCTCCACATCTGAAGCCCCACCTCATACACCGAAGCACTTAGCAAAAAAAATCTGACTTGTATCTTCAAGAATAACTAATGGGATGTCTGCATTAATTGGTGTCAGCCTACGAATATAAGTTGGCTGACCCTTTGTCATTGTAATTAGTTTGTTGAGCGAGTGATTAGAGGTTTAGGTCAGTTAGATGGAGTTACGTGGATATAATCTAACGGTAGGCTCGTATGTTTTCTTGCTATAAATAGCAAGTCTTGTAACATTGATATACATTCAAAAGGCTCGTGCTTGAATACTCTCTACAATATAAAATCAACTTTGCTCAGAGATATATTCATCTTGTTTCTACAATTATTAACAAGCTTTAATCTTGTCTTATAATCGAAGGAAGATTGTGAACAAGTTCTTATCTTAAACATATACTTTAATCATCCGTTTCACGTATTCCGACACATTATACCGTTTTCACCACTGTCTACGGTCATATCTCGTCGGAATCCATCCACGTGTCGCGAGTCCGATATCGATATCTGTTGGCAATTGTTTTTGGGTCAACAATCCTCATTATAAAGGCCAACTCAATTTAAATGTAATCATAAAGCTCTCTAATGTAGTGTTCTAAACAGCTCGTTCAAGTAGCTCCTAGGCACCACCTAGACACGAGGTTCGAGCAAAATGCCACGCCTTGGAAATGAAAGACTAGTGACACTTTATTAATTTTTTTTTCTTTTTTTTAAAATTAATTTTTTTTTCTTTTTTTTAAAAGCCTTTTATTTGACTTAGTTCAAAATTTAAATGATCTATACAAAAGTAAAATATGAAAACACATTAGAAAATTTTAGGTAAAAGTTGTCTAATTAAAAATTAAAACTATGAAAAATAATCCAACTTTTGCATTTTGAAAACTCGAAAATTGTATAACTGACTAATTGTAGAAATTATTAAGTAAATATAGTATTTTTATAATTTTAAATATTTGGTATGTATTATTTTAATTATTAAATAAGTTTTAGAATGATTAAAAATTTAAAATAATTTTTTTAAAAAAATGTTTTACGCCCAAGCTCATCTAGACTTGTAAGCTTGAAACTTAGCCTTCAAACCTAACCACGGTTTACGTTTTTCAAACACTGCTTGGAGAACGGTTAAGTGTCTTTATGTTATTTCAAATGCACCTTGAATCATAGTATGTTCATTCGACTTTCCGGGTGTCTAGACCCCTACAAGTGAACAGAAAGGGTGGAAGAGACCCCAGTGAATCCCCATATTCAGAGTCGAGCATTTGCTAATGCCAAAAGCAAAAGGCAATGTATTTTTCTCATTCTCAACCGAAGTTAAATATTAGGCAATTTCTTATAGTTGCTGTCGCATAAGCCAGGCTCAAAAAATTTGCTAGAGGAACTTCATGTCCTAGTTTCAACTCCAACAATTTTTTTTTTTTTTTACAGCAATAAACCCATAGGAAGTGTGTTGTTATTGGACAGTAATCCAGAGACTGAGCAATAGAAAACAAAATGATAATTCAAAAACAAGTCATATTTTCTCATGAAACTTGTTCATCTAAAGGATGATAACTAGAGAAACAAAAAGGCATCACCAAATCATTGACTTCAATTTTGACGAAACTTTGACTTCAAAATGATAAATTAGAGAAGAGAAAAAAAACCCTTCAATCAGATTCGTTGTTCATGATCTCCGAAGATGCTTTGGATGAATGAGGTCGAGAATCAGACAGTCCAGGCATATATCCAAGATCTCTCTTGTTTGAATCCTGATTTTTGTGGTTTGTAGCACCTTTTCTGATCCAGTCTGTAAACTTCGATGATTTAGAGGAAGATGTTTCAGATAACGCGACAAGTGACGGCATCTTCTGGTAAGGAAGCCAAGGCGAATGAATAATGGGTGGAGAAGGTAGAGTGAAGGAGGAGTATCCTTCCATGGGGTGGTCAAATTTACAAGTAGGGCCATATTTGCAAAGTCCATAAAGAGTGTAATATTCACATACAGGCTGACCCTGCATTTGAACAAAAATATATCAATCAACACAAGAAAAGCAGATACTAATTATCAACAATATTCGTCGACTTTCTCCAAATAAAGAATATTTATGGGTTTCCTCATTATCTAATCTATCTTAGTTAGCAAAAAGGTTTTCTCCATCAATAATTTTCCTTGCCACAAACCAAAACCCATGCCCCACCCCAGGTGTCAACACACCCACACGTGCTGTCTCTGAATTTTTTTTTTTTTTGGGGGGTGGGGGTGAGTATATTAGATTTCACTAGAGATGATATCCACAAAGAAAAATGATGATTCTTAATATGATTAGAGAGATTTCAAAGTAATTGAATGTCATTTAAAGTGAAAGGAACGAGATGTATAAACAGTAATATGTCTCCATCATCTATGTTTAGCACTCATTTACCTTGCTTTTCCTTCAGATCCAAACACCGGAAAAAGATCTTTCTCAATGTCTATATTACAAGAGTCCCGGATCAAACATAAATCTTGATTTCTTGGCATGATCAAACCAATGAGCTAAACACGATCTCAACCCACTAGACATACCGTTGCAACATAATCCAAGTATTGTAGCCACAATCTTATCAGTTATCAACCCGAAATTTCTAGCCACAATCTTATATCTGTTATCAACCGTATAAAATGACATAATCACAAGAAAAAGGTACCTTCTACATGTTTTCCCCATATAAATAATCAAAAGCAGAAACAGGTCTTTAATCTTTATATATATCAAGCAATTTTCAAATGGTGGCATACCGAAAAACCATGGTAGCTACTGGTACTTCCATGTCAAAGTGTTGATGACCCCTTTCAAAACTTATTCTGTATAAAACTAGATCACTTACCCCCTGTATGTTCCCAACTTTTTAAAACGTATTTTTCCCCGAACTTATTTTCAATCATGCTCTTATGGGACCGACAACTTTTATTTTTTCAACTACACATTTCATCGACTTTTATCAAAATTTACTAAAAATTTGATTTTTAGCCAAATCAAACAGGGGCTTCAAAACCTCCAATCATAACAAATTGCCTATCTCATTATTTTAAAGTCCTGAAGAGGCTCGAATTACCAAATAAATCTATTTCACAGAAACTTTGACTGTACAGCGCCGTAAATTATTCACAAGATGGGCAGGCTGGACACTCCAGCTAGGAATCAAATTTCCCCTGTTGATTTTGCTCCTGAAACTTATCTTTCTCATTTAAAAACATCAAATCCCTAAGAGGCGGTCGAGCTCGAAGAGGACTCAAAGTCCTCCAGTTGATTATACATTTATTTCCCTTTCTTTTTTTTCCTTTCCTATATAAGGTGACTAGACATTTATTTCCATTTTTGTTTTCCTCTGTCGCCTTTTTCCCTTCTCCATCCTAATCCGGAGCTTTATACTCCCCCTCCTCCAAAATACCCGCAACCTCCGACTCAAAACCCTTTCCCAACCATTTCACCACCCTTGGTCACCTTCTCTCACTAACATCCAATCCTGCTAATTCGCCAAACCTAGATCCCACTCGTGATCGAATTTTCTTTAAAAACAATGGAGGTGGAGGCATTGGTGATCAGAATGGCATTTCTAAAGGTATCATAAGATATGGTAGTATTCAGTGATGCAGTTCGGGAACTGCTTCAGGGAACTTGTGAACTTGTGAGCTGTAGTTAATCCATCTGGGTGAGAGTGGTGCCATCTGCCACATAAAGGGATAGTCCTACCTACATCAACCCACAAGTCACCACTAGCTTTTGATCCGTAAATTATTTTAACTGAATGTCAATTACTAAGAGGATGCTGTTGCCAGAAATCACATCATTTACAAATATGCTTATTCAAGCATGCCATTATTATAATTTAACATAATGAAGTGTTTCTGTAAAAAAAACATTTGTTTACCTAATGAATTACAAAGAATAAATGTTGTGTGAATTAACTTCATGGAGTAATATTGTCACATTTTAGATGTGGAGTCAACATGAGAAAGTATAATTACATCATATCCTTTAACTACAAATGTCTACTTTAGTGTTCTAACTGATTTGACTTTTACTACAAGACAGCAGTTTTATTATCTGAAGAAACTTAAAATCTCTTATTTTCAATCTAATTTGGCATTATAAACCATTATTTTCATTTAAAATACATGTCACCGTAACTGCTGAAGATGAAGATATGTCCTAATGAATGAATCAACTTACAGGTCTTGAAGGGAGCCCAAGTGGCCCGAGAAAATTTGATGCTGATTGTAAAATCATTTCTCTAGGGTGGTGATATTTGCAATCTGATCCATATTTACAGCTTCCATTGTTCATAAAGTACCGACATTCCGGTTGATCAGGTCTCTCTGGCAGATGAGATGCTGATAGCTGTCTATTAAAAACTGGCAGATCAAGCCTACTAGTTACATATACAGGGTTGATAGCTCCCTAATTGTCAGGAAAAGAAAATGATGAACAAATGAATTAGCACTGCAACATAAAACATGAGAAGTGCAAATAGCATTGTTTCGAGTAGTAAATAAGACACAAACAATCACATGCGATAAATTGAACTTGGACTAGAGTGCACTATCAAAGTATCCATTTGGGGTAAAATATTTCACCAGACACATTTTGTGATCTATACGTGCTTTATCGAGGAAGCAGATATGCTGCAGTGACTATTTCTGTAATAACATTTTTTATTTTTATTTTGCTGATTGATGAAATAAGATATATAGGGTTAGAGAGGTGGAGGGAATCAGTGTGTCAAAATTCTGGCATCTGATCCTAAAGGTAATGTAGTAGTAGGACTTATCCTGTGCTTGTAATTAATCCTTCTAGATCCGAAGTAAAATAATTTTAGCAGCAAGGGACGTGTTGCAGTGTTGCTTACTGCACACAATCACTCTGTCCATAACTAGTGGTAAACCAAACATTCGTGCCCGTATGCGTCAATTTCTTATCTTAAATATAAAAGGGCCTTCTCAGAGAGTAAGACACAAATAATATTCAAAATATTGGAAAAGTGTATTGCCTGATTTAGTCCTCTTCCGTCAATTGCTCTGTGTGGCTTGTTAAGAAGTGAAGAGAAAATTCACCAAAACCATTCATTTTAAACCAATGTTAATCATTCCCAAAATAGTTTTAAATAATGCAACCCATCAATAATTTGCTCAGCAGCTACAAAATTCAAATCTGTACCATCAGGAGCAAATGACAACAATGTTGTCTTCAGGCTCATATTTTTGTTATCTTTCACATAATATGTAGTTATAGGACAATAATTTCAGCATTTTTTTTTTTTTTTTTTAATTTATCCTTCCATTCTTGACGAAGAGAAATAATTTGACACAATGGAACACTTGAAACTAAGAAATGAAAAAGAAATAACGAGGAAAGAAGTCACAGAAAAATCAAAACTGCATATTATATTGTTAACATGATAAGTTGTTAATACAGGGACCGAGCAGCAAACAATGGATATCAGCCTCTGAGCTCTAGAAGTTGAGTTTTAAATTTAACATTACGGTATGCTGGGTTTGTGGGTACAATTTTCAAGATGTTTCGTATCTCTTTCCCTCTATTTCAGTAACATAAGAACAACAATGACAAATCAATTGGAGATAATTATTATAGAGAAGTTGGCAGCCCACCAGTGGGAACCAGCAGCGTCAGCCAGCCACTGCTCTCAAGGACAATAATAACACGGATCCATTCTCAGCAGTCGCGGCAACCACAACCTTGGGGCAATGCTTTCTGCCACAACCAACCATGGCAGTATCAGTGGCAAAGTGCCATCCACTGTTAGTGTAGTAGCCTATTGTGGAGGGAACGGTGGGCTAGCTACAAAAGAGTTTATTTGTGGGGGACCTTGGCAATGACAAGTTATTGCCAATGCTCTGGACTTCAAGCCGAAGCCCAAGACTATATTCCTGAAGTCTGGTTATAGGGAGATATCCAACCACTTTTAATTATTCGGCGACGTGTATGACGCGATGCACTTATAACGCATGTTTGCAACATATGTTTTACACGTAACAGTTGGCAGAAATGTATGTCAATTTATTGTTGATTCAAATAACTTTGAGAATGTATTTTCCAAGTAGACGGGACAGAAGTTAGGTTTAATTACCGTGCGACATCCCAATCCTTTGAAGCTGGCTTGGCTAAAGAAGGGAGCAAAATTGGTGACTTATCAGTGGGCCGCATGCTCTCATCACTTCGTTAATTTGCTCAATTCATCGAACTATGTTGGTGTGATGTGGCTTCACTAGATATGTGGTTAAAAAGTTGAAAAATTGTTGGATTTACATGGAAAATTATTTTATTAGGAGAATATGTTGTTAAAACTGACCCTAAAGGGTAACTCAGTTGATCAAGTTTTGGGTTTGCTCCTCAATAGTCATCGGTTCGAGTCCTCTCAGAGCCACTAAAATGAGTATCCAACTGTAAATTTCAGGGCCCATGGGATTAGTCGAGATGCGGGTAAATTGGCCCGGACATCCACGGTCATAAAAAAAAAGTGATAATTGCAGTCACGGTCCCTAACCTTTGCGTTTTTTTGTAGATTTTACCCTAACCTTCACTTTGTACCACCCGAAGTCCCAAACCTTTCATAAATTCGCACCCGAGGTCCAAATGGACGGAAACCGTCCAATTTGACCGTTAATTGACCAATAAAATTAATTTTGATCAAATTTTAACTATTTTTAAAGGGTAAAAATGTAACTTTGCTATTTAACCACTTAAAAGAATTAAAAAATAAATAACTAAAACAAAATATAAAAATAAACAAAAGAAAACACTATTCACCTCCTTCTTCACCCTACACTATCCCACCCCCACACTACCCCACCCACCGAATCCAAATCCACCTCCTCTGCCACCGCCACAACGGCACAACCACCACTGCCTCCGCCATCAAATCCTCCTCCTCCTCCTTGCGCACCATTTCCAAACCCACCACCAAATCCTCCTCCAGAACCGCCCCATGTTTCTCCATCTCCACCGAACCCTCCACCTCCTCTATGAGAACCACTTCCCATCCCACCACCAAATCCTCCCCCAGAACCAAAACCATGGGGAAAGACCATGAGTAAGCAAAGTGAAGAAAAGGAAAAAAACTATTAAATTAAAAAAAAAAAAAAAAAAAAAAACCACCCCACCCCCACCAGTGGGTCTTATTTATGGATATGTAGTCTTGAGATGGGTTGTTATTGTATATGACAAAAGTTAATCCGAATAAGTAGAGGCTACAACCCTGTGAAGGCCAAATGTTTCTACAAGCTTGTATCTTTCTATAAGCTCCCCATACGCTATTCATTGCTATTATGGAACCTATCACTGACTGCATTTGGAAGAGGTCAAATGCTTTTGACATGATTAAACAAAACTTGAGATCTGCAGCAATTTTGGATTGCATTATAATGCATCCAAAATTTTCATTGGCATGAACTTGATGTTGACCTAAGAAAGCTACATGATAGCTTATTTTATGGGAAAGTTTAGTGTCGAATTCTTGATACATAACTTATAATGAAGAGTTTTATGTAGTGCTCCAAGCAGTCAAGCACTTGTACAATATTCGTTTCAATGGACCACATGGTTCCAATTTACATCATTGGACTGAAGTGTGTCAAAGAGCTATGTGCAAACAATAGCTTATCTGTAAGATTTTATATTTGATATAAAAAGCACAAAGCATGGGTATTGCATCAAGTGACGGACACGTCAAGTTTTCGCCAACTACTTTTAAGGAAGATGCGGGTTGAAATGTCTTGTTTTGATTCATTTGTTGAGTAATGTTGTATGGACCTGTATTTCTCGAAAGTTCTCGAGAAAATACGACTTAGGGAGCGTAGTGATTTTGTGCTTGATTAAGGGTTCGTTTTCTTAGGTATCTTCTATCAATGTATACATCACTACAATCTTTCTTACAAATTATTATCCATGTTTGGGATGCGACGGTACATAGGCCTTTATTTCTAAGTCTTACTTTTACCATTGATGCAAAGGAAGGTTTAAAGGTAGAAGCACTCTAGCAAGTGCATCATGTGGATAAAGGTAAGGTGAAAACATCATAGATGTGTAGCTAACGATTCCTACACAGTCTTGACGTAAACATGGATTTTATCTAAAGACTAGCTCGAATGCAGTACAACATTATCCTTGTGATTGTTGAGCATTTCTCAAAAATAGCACATTTAATTGTGTGAAAAGGCGGTAGATGCACTGCATAGCCTTGTTATATTTTCAAGAGGCGTATTGTTTGCACGATTAGTCTCCTCTATTGTTACGGAAGAGAGACCCAATTCCTTCATTAGGCCAAGTTTATGCATGTTGGTCAACACAAGTTTGACTTTTCATATACTTGCTTAGACACGAGTTGTTAATTGATAATTGGGCAATTTATTGCGATGTTAAGTTGGGGTAATTTAAAATTTTAGACCTCAAAATTAGCATGCAAAGTTTGCTCTTAATCATTTCGCTTATCATAGCACAAGTGCTACTACTAGTCCTTTTCAGTAATCCATAGGGAACAGATGTAGCATGGAAGCAATATTCATGATGATTTACAATGAATATCGTGAATTTAGGAGTCAAATGTTCGTTGATTCTTCACAAAGAATACTTAATTCTTGATCTTGATCTTGATCACAAAATCATTAATTCTAATGAATGCCAATTTTAAGACTAACAAATTGGAGAAAATCTCAACAATTAATATTTGATTTCAATTCAAAAACAAGCTTCTCCGTCATTAAGGCTACAACTCTTATTTATAACAACTAAAAAACCTAATAAATAAGTAATTCTAATTAATTACTAATCCTAATTAACAACTAATATCTAGATAACAACAAAAATAAAATGACCTAATCAGAATTGAATTTCGAATTTATTTACTAAAGAAAATACTAACTAAAAATAATAATTAAAAACTCAATTTTCATCCGATATGCTTCAAACACCATTGGACTTACTAACTTTTCTCTTGTTGAAAAAAAAGGAGTATTTTTGGGGACTAAATATAACAAGCTACATCCCGCAAATATTAACCGTAGTTGAGAAGATCGACCTAAATAATTATCAGTTGAAGATTTTGAGTCAATTATATCTTGGATGGATATTATGTTAAGCACTTGGAATCGTATCACAAAGATGAGATGGTAGAGACAAGGTGAGCTATTCAAAGGTAAATCTAAGGTTACTCGGCGAAATGATGCAATAGCTGGTATGATCTATACATTCGAGGCTCAACTAGACCTCTCTATGATGAGTCGAGCATCTCGATTGTAACGGATTACGACTCAACCAATTCCCATATTATTCACTTATATGTTGATTAATTCCATGCACTTTTATTAATAAGCTAGCTAGGGAAATTACATCCTTTTCTTCATTATATGTAAAAGTTAAGGGGATGTTCTCTTCGTGTTTCAGTTTTGTGTTTTGAGTTTTAAATTCGTTTTGTGTTTTGTACAATTGTACTATATTTTGTATAGAGTAAAACTCCAAAGACTGCCCATGAGATATCTGATAAATATGGATACACTTCACTCTAACATTTTAGAAATTGGGTTAGCAAAAGGAAATAAACATTTCTCACTTCGCCTTTTCATTTTGTGCTAGATAAAAATCTCTTTTTATAATTATTTTTTTCCCTAATTTTTATTTAGATAAGAGCATTCTTTCTAGTTTAATGAAGTTAATTTTCCCTCTAAAATTTGCATGTTATTTCATATTAATAATTTTGTAATAACTGATTTTATTTTAAAAACTAAGAAAATAAGATTAATAAAAAATATATTATCTACAATATAAAATAAAAATTTAAGCTTTGGACTTTGAATGCTAAGTTGGCTCTTTATAATTTCTGAACTTAACAAAACAAAGATATTAAGAGTTCAAAAAATAAAAATTAAAGAAAATGATGCTAAATCAAGAGATACAAAAATATAGCAAGAAGTTAATTCTACCCCTTTTTTAATGGACTAAATATGAAGAACGAAGTTCAGCATTTTAAGGAAGAAAAGGCATATATTTTACTTTGTAGTACCTCAAAATATGATTGCATATAATTACAGTTGATCGCATAATATTAAGACTTTTTCGTCTTTATTTAATATATATTTAATTATCTTTATTAAAAACATTATGAAACATGTAATAATGTTGATTAGTTACTTATTTTTGAATAATATTTGCAAAATTATATAACTTCATTAATAAATAAATCATATTTTTATAATTCAATACGATGTTTCGTTTAGCTAAAAGAAATCCTATCACCTAAGTGAAAGGTATACAAATAAATATTAAGAAAAATGAAAGGAAAAATGATAGTTTAAGTATCATTTAGTGAAAATTTCAATCTAGTATAATGAGAAAGGGTAAATGGGAAACATTTTTTTGGCTGACAGGCAATCTGTTATAAAAATAGAAACTTGGGGATTTTTTTTGAAATTTTATGAAGACATGGAGTGTCCCAGCAACCTCAAGTGGTAATTTGATATTTTCCATATGTAAGTGGGTTATGTTTTAGGTACACACTCTTAAGTTCTCAAGTAAATTTTATTTCACAGGCTCTCTCATGCTCAAGCTTACACTTCGTCCTATGTAGGAAACAACATAGCGGAACTATAACAGGATATTCCCTCTTAGGTGTCACTTTTGCCTGTATTCATGCAAAAGTAGAGCTGCTATTAAGAAATTTAGACACTCAACTTGATGCGAAATGCTAAGTTATCAAGTTGTAGCTGACACATTCATGTGTTCAGAAAAGATACCACTATGCAATGTTGCATTTCAGATAAGATACAGAAAAACTCAAAACAGATCATAGAAAGAAACACACGTGTTGATCTAGTATAATGGAAGGAATTAAAAAGAGCTCCAACAAATCCATAGAATAAAACTACATAAAACAGCACAAAACATTGTCGTACAGCATATTCAAGAAAGATCTTCTCCATAAGAAACATCCAGTGGTGTGCAAAGTGTTTACCGCGAAAGATTAAATCAAACTTATTTTCAGACCAAAACACATACCATGTAGACATTCCACCCTTGCACTGGTGACAGAACTACAGGCATAAAGCTTCGTTGGGCTTGAAGGAGGGAACTAGATCCATATGTTGCCTTAGATAATGATGATTCTGGATGTTGACCAACAGAAGGTGCACAAGAGGAGGGCACAACTACAGAGCCACCTAAACCATAGACAGTATGACCTGCTACAGGTACATTTGCAGCTGAAATGGGTTGAGGATGATGGAACTTGCACACATATCCATATTTACATAATCCAGTCTGCATATAATAAGGACATGGCTTTGCATCCTGAATACACAGTCAATAATGATTAATTATATCCTTACTACATGCATCTATTCTCAGAAATATTTGGCTATTTGCATGTCACAAACTATTTTCTTATAGTTGCACCTTGAGGAATTGAAACACTGAGATGAAGAACCAGACTAAGAAAGCATAAGCACCTGACGCATTGGTAGCCCCAAACTATTGAATATGACTGATGAGTCACCACACCTGTCCTTGGGATGATGATATTTACAAGTCATTCCATATTTGCAAGTACCTGTCTTAAGATAATACTGCAAAACAAAAGCAATTGATTACAAGAGGCAGCACAACCGACTTACAAAAGAACCTATTTCAGTACAGCTGAAAAGCATTTCCACACTGCTAATAACCAAAAACAACAGATGTAAAATGAGTATCAACAGATTAACTTCATCCTATTCTCCACTGGTGATTTATGCTTTTAGCACTTCAATTGAATAGACAAGAAAAGAAATTTCGAGTGTATTACCTCCAAGCATGGAAACCTCTACAGAAGCCACTGTAAGCTTCTTCTACCTTAAAGCCTACGATTTCACATAAGAAAATATGCATACAGAATGGAATTTGAGTAAATTCCAAAACTAAATGATTTGTACAACGACTACAAGGTAAAATCACCCATCAGCAAAGGGACCATCGGATGAATGTCATTACAAAGTAAAACAATCCAACAAGTGGAGAGATCTACTGTCACCAATAAATCATTTCATGTCCATGCAGGCATGCAGTTTCACTCAGCATACCAGCTACAATGATAACCAATGAAAGTTCTGGACATCATCTGAGTCAAAAATCATTCACATTTAAATAAATCACCTATCAAACTCCAGAGACGGAAAACATTTTATTATGTTCATGACAAAATTTACACATAGTTAGTCCTCTTTTCATTCCATGGTTCCAATATAAAACAAGCCTACTAAGTTACTTTCATTCAGCATTCATAGTAATTCACGAGGACAATCCATGTTTAGACAGATTGTTTACTGTTTTTCACTAAATAACCAAAAGAAACTTTATTAGCTACTTCATTTACAAGTCAATAATTGAAAGTCTCAATGCTGATTGATAATATTAAATGAACAGTGCTAATTTTGTAATAAAATCACTTTAAGACCTGTCCAGAGGAAATTGAGAAATAAAAACTCATTGCTTGGTGTAAGAATGCAGATTTTTTCATTATACACTAAACTGAAGACACTGAAACTTCTTCTATTGTCAATTTAGTTTTTACATTTTATCTATACGCTCCGGTAAAGGCTTTGTCTTGATGCGTTATTTTTAGTTTTAGTCGTGGATTGCATCAGAGATATCCAGAATGACATATCAACAGAATAGATTATAAAAATGAATATTTAAACATGGTTTGAGTTCAGTAAACTTTTACAAGATGTATAAATGGAATGGATATGTGAAAACGGACTTGAGAAGTTGGTCCTGAATTGAGTCAAAATAACTAAAGTGTGCAGAAACAATAAATTTCATTTCATTGAATCATAGGCAGCAGAAACTTTATACAGTTTTCGAAACAATCATCCAAAAATACATTGGTTGGTGATATTTAGATTGACGCAAAAAAACATTTTTTCACACACCAAACTATGTGACAGTCTCAAACAATTAGCTAGCAAACATTACCTCACAGTCCGGTTGTCCAACTCTTTCGGGAAGTTCACCTGTGCTTTGAACACTCTGTTCATAGACATCAAGAACACAAAGACAAAATGTTAAACCATTCAAAATCTTCCTTTCACTTTGTGAACTTTCAATAAATGATATATCATATCATCGAATAGCTATTTACTTGTCCTGCATTAGGCGGATGATTGAAACGACAATTGGTTCCATAACCACAAGTCCCCGTCCTTAAATAGTATATACAATCAGGTTCACCAGGTCGACCCGGGTATGAACCCGGACCCGTATCACCATTTTTATCCTCTCTGCTTTCTATCTTCAGTGACTTCATAGCATCTACGACATATATAAACCAATAATAAACAAAAATTTGAATCAATCATACTCATCAGTAACATAGATTATCAACTTTCAACAAACGATCAAATTATGAAGAAAATACCTTCAACATTGCTCTGTAATTTTCGATTGTCCGGCATCTATATGCAAATTTTAATGCATATAGCACTGTACACAAAAATTGATCGATGAAAATTGAGATTGAAGATCAATAACAGGGCTAGTTAAAGCAAGACAAAATCAGAATAAAGTGGAATTCAGATTCACGCGAATTTTTATGGTTAAATACCAAAAAAAAAAAAAATCAGGTGTGAATTTCGGCCTTAAATGTTGAATATTAAATTATTTAAAATAATTTATTGTACTCGTGTACGTGCGATAAATTACACTATCTGATGAAAAGACAGATTTGCACTCCAGTGGAATGAAGTCAACTAGGAAGGCCCGAGGATGTTATCGTCTTTTCAGTTTATAATTAATAACATGGGTAATAAATTTGGGCCACGGCGGGAAATACGGGGAATTTTATTTTATTTTATTTTTTGTTTTTTTTATAATAATAAATAATATAGTATTAAATACCTTATCTATCCCTAAACTTTCACCCATGTTTCTAACACATCCCTGAACTTTAAATTGTTTTTAATTTGCTTGAACTTACAAATCTGATAAAGAATGACAAAATTAAACGAGAAGCAAAATTGAAATAATTTAATTCCTATCCAGCGATGGCCTTGGCCTCATCATGACCTTGTCTATCATACTAGAAACATGACAAAGAAGGAATGGAGATCATTATCCTACTTCATTGTCATCCCTAACTCTAAATTTAGTTCACACATCATTCCATCCATTTGACTTGATGTCCCCCTAATCACCGTGTTGGGTGTTGCAAATTGAAGGTGAATATATAAATAAAAGAAGTGACTACTTTTTGTCGTTAGAAATAGTCAAAAAAAAAAAAAATTAAGTAGTGTGACGTGGTTCATATCAACATAAACACACAATAAACAATTACAAAAAGGTTACGACAATAAACAAACGAATCTAATTGTCACATTAGCATATGGAGTTAGTGTTGTCGTCATGTTAAATGGATGAGAATTAGGTTTGGACGCTCGGAAGATATATAAACCCTATTTTATTTGGTTTAAAATCATATTTTTAGTAAACTTTGATCAAAGTCGATCTAATGTATGGTTGAAAATTTGTAAATTTCACAAAATGTGTGGTTGAAAATAAAAACATGTTTGGTACCCATTGTTACACTTCGCCAATGAGGCTTAAGTTACTGCACATATGGAACCCTGGTCAGGAACAGTCCACATCTTTGATAGGAGACAAATCGAAGCCTACGAAGAAATGGTGCTTCAATCGAAGTGCTATACAATAATTCAAGCTTGATCAACAAGAGGAACCCCCAGTTGGCTGAAGCACCTATGAAGAACTTTTTTATTTTTCAATTCTAGGATTTCCTCATCTCTTTAATTCATTTGATGTAATCAATTTATGATTATTATATATGTACATAATTACATTTGAATTGAAATTATATTCAATTGATTCAAAATGTAAATTTCCATGTCATCGATTTTTTTTGTCTTAAGAACAATTTGTGATCTTAGAATTTATGTTAATTTCGTCAAAAAAATTTGGTTATTTTCCTATTAATTGATTTAAAAGTTTTTTATTATTTTATTTGCGTCAAAATTGAATGACTAGATCATGACTAACGACTTTACCCAAGAAAATTTTGTGGGTATCATGGTTCTCGACAATGTTAATTAGGTAGTAAGAAAGGTTGTAGCTTTTAGGTATATAATGAATTTATAAGGTGAAAGGTCTTTAAAAGTCCTTAAAAATATTTAATCAAAGTCTATGGAAGACTTTTATTAATTCTTAACAAATCCACAGAAGTCATTTAAAAAGTTCATAAAATTCACAAAAGTCACCCATTTAAAAAAAGTCTATAGAAGTCTTTGAAAATCTCAATTGAATACTTTGTTTCTACATATTTGAAAGATGCTTTTCTCCAAAGATTATGTTTGTTTAACTAGCCATGGTGCTTGAACATTTTATAGGCTTAGGTCTCAAAGAGCGATTTTTTTACACGTGTCAACGTGTAGACGCTAGTAGGGCCCGAGTTTTCGCTGGCTTGTTTTTAGGAGTCAACATTCATTGCATTGTTTTAAAACTCTTTTTGTTATAGAATCATTTTCAATCACACATTCGCACAATAAAATATTTTACACATAAATTCAATATTTTGTCCAACTTTTTAATCACACATTCTTCTAAAAAAATTATTGAAAACCTTTTAAATAATGGAAACAAAACAGGGACGAAGTTTGAGGAGAAATGAGTTTTGAAAATTGGTCAAACAAGGACATAAGAAATAATTTAAAGTTTAGGGACATAATTGAAACGTAGGTTGAAGTTTAAAGGACAGATGGTTCAATCCAATATTTAGGATTTTGGAAAATTGTGAAAAATCGCCGCCGTTGAAAAGGGCGTGAAGATTGTAGCGTGGAGGACAAGCACGCGGATCCGAACCGTCAAGCGTGGCTTTCTACTACCATTGGATCATTAATTTGATAGGACCCACAAGGGACAGACATAGTCAGTTCTGTATCATGGAAGATATGACTAGCAAGACAACAATGGCGGTCACCGACTTTAGGCATAGTTAATGTGCATGTTTTATAAATATCATAATAATTGATAAAAATAAAATAGCCTTTTGATGTCATTATTTAGTAAAAATAATATTTCGAATATTAATTTTTAGAAGAATGTATGATTAAAAAGTAGAGATAAATTTTAAATTTATATGTAAAATATTTTATTTGATGAATGTTTAAAAAATGAATTTTTAAATAATAATTGTCAAAAAAGGACTTAGAATATATTATAATTTTATAAGTCATCATAAAAATAGAAATAGAAATCATGTGTACTTCTTATCATACTACACCAGCAATGGTGGAGTCGAATATTCTTTACGGAGAGATCAATAATTAAGTTACAAAAGTTTTTTTTTAAGAGGGTGTTTTGGAATGATTTTTGGGGAAATAATTGATTTTTGAATAGTGATATGATGGGAAATGTGTGGTTGAAAAAGAATGAGAAGTTATTGATGTGATGAAAAAATATTATTTTATTGAAAAATGTGTAGTTAAAAATGAGAATTAATTGACAATTGATTTTGAGAATTTGTACCGAACAAACCCTAAATAATATAACATTAATAAAAATAATTCAATGAATATTACTGTTGACCACCGAAGTCTGAGGTCAAATATTATGCTCTTAGTATTAATGACTTCCAGTTGACAGTTCGGTTACTAACCCCAGCTCGATTGTCTCTAGCAGTCTTATCAGAATGTCGCCATCATTTCAGGGGACATAATGATTACATTACTTTCACAACCTGTCCAATCAAGTCAAGTACACTTGGAGGGGAGAGTGGCAGCACCGCCGTCCTCGACCAATCAGCCACTTTTGTTGCTAACTTCCACGCAAAAGTAATAATTGACTAGCAAAACAGAATTATTAGAATTTAATGGGAACCGACCTCATTAGTCAATCACAACCGAGGACGACGGCACACAATTCTGAGCTCGACATGATGTATGAAGTGATTGATTTGATGTCTGCCTTACCATTTGTATCAAAATCCATCTATAAAAGGAAAAACCCTTTTTACTTAATGGAGGGTGAAAAAAAAAAAACACCAAAAAAGAGAAAAATCATTTTTTACCTTAAGAATTACGTGAAATACACAAGAAATCCAGCCCTTTTTTCTTAAAATTGTCTCAAATCAAGTATTTACATTTTTTTACGTCAACAGTTTGGTGCTAGAAGAAGGGGGCCGCGACTTGTGAAAATAATCTTTTCCCCACACGAAAACAAAAAACGTATACCAATGAGTCACAATCCCTCCTCGGAGAGTGAATCCCACACTCGCCCCAACGAAACCACCACTCCTCGTGCTTTCCAAGGAAGGCAGGACCGATCTGACATGGGAAACCCTCAAATAGTTGCTATGAGGGAAGCTATCGAAAGGCTGACCTACACAGTCAGCAGGTTGGAAAGAAATCAAGCTCCCCTCTCCCCACAGCGTACCGAGGTGGGATCCCCATCAAGAAGAAAAACAGGAAGACCTCCCGCCAGAAGGTCCCTTCATTTCTCTAAAGGAGAGTCTTCCAGAAGTCACACCGACGAAGTAAGGAATCCGCCACCCAGAAAAGAGGGCACCACCAAAAGAACTGGCAGTGTGTTTAGTAGACTGGGTTCCCAACAGTCTTTAACTCCTCAGGTGAAACATACCAGGTCCGACCTAAAGCGTCCGTTGGAACAAGAAGAACCTGAAATAAGTGCCTTAAAAAAGCACATTGCCAACCTGGAAGCAAAAGGCAAGGGGATGTCCGAGGATTATTTCACCAAACGCCACTCCCCCTTTTCGGAGGACATATTGGCTGAACCCCTGCCTGAGAAGCTCAAAATGCCACCGCTAACTGGGTACGAAGGGGAAGGAGATCCCCTTAGCCACCTGGACAAGTACACCTCATGGATGGAACTACAAAGCGCTGGTGATGCTATCATGTGCCGAGCTTTCCCACTAACTTTGGGAGATAAGGCCCAAAGATGGTTCAGAAGGCTGCATCAAAGATCCGTAAAAAACTGGAACGACCTGACAAATTGTTTTCTTGCTCAATTCATGGGCTCCAAAGCTAGAATGACGCCTAAGGAAAGACTAGTCAGCATTAAGCAAGGGAAAAGCGAGTCACTAAAATGTTACCTTGGGAGGTTCAACAAGCAATCGATGGAAGTCGAGAAGATCTCTGATGATACCGCCCTCATGGCAGTCCTTTCCGGGTTGAGACCTAGAACACGATTCTAGTGGTCTGTACATGAGGACGGACCCCGCACATATCATGAGTTTTTGAACTGGACTGAAAAACATATCAGCGCGGAGGATGCCACTTCAGATCAGGAGAACATTGGGGCCAATCCACACCCTAAAGACCATAATAAAGAAAGAAAATCAGACAAGAAAATTCCAAATGAACTAAAAAGAGATCGGAGTACAAATGACCGATCTAAAACTCAGTCGCGCCGATTTCATGACTATCACCCACTAACAACCACCTTGGAAGAAGTCTTCATGCAATCTGGAGATAGGGAAGCATTCTGTAAGCCGGCGTTCCCAAAGAAAGAGTAGTTTGGGCGAGGAAAGTATTGCCGGTATCACAGGTCGACCGACACAACACCGACGACTGTCGAGACCTAAAAGAAGAAACTGAGTCTCTAATTCGAAGAGGTCGTCTCAAAGAATTTGTAGCTAAACTTGCAGAGGCAAACCCAACGCCTCCTCAACCACCTCAGCCGTAGATACAAGAAAACCGAGCTCAACCCGCAATCCTGGAACGCAATCCTCCTCCCAGGGCAAAAATTAGAATGATGGTTGGTAGAAATCAATATTTGGAAGGATCAAGGAGAGAAAGACGTAGGCAAGCTAGAGATGCATGAATATGGCCAAACTACGATATCAGAAGTTTAGCAATTAATTCTGAGTGGTTCGGATTCTCTGAAGGAGATTCTCAAGGAGTCCTGCAAGATCAAAGTGATGCTTTGTTCATCACTATGCCCATCGCTGGACTCCAAGTACATCGAACTCTGGTGGATAATGGGAGTTCGATGAATATCCTGTACACCCAAACTCTGAGACGGCTTGAAATCTCAGAGCGCTACCTCCAGCCGTACCACAAAAGGCTGCAAGGATTTTCTGGAGACCCCATCGAAGCCAAAGGCCAAATCGTCCTTATCGTAGAACTAGGCAAGGTTCCCTGCCAAAGAAGAATCCTAATTGACTTCGTGGTCGTTGACTTGCCATCCAATTACAATGCAATACTGGGTAGACCTATATTACATGAACTCAAAGCTGCCACTTCGATCTATCATTACTGTATGAAGTTTTCCACGCCTTACGGTGTTGGAAGGATACTTGGAAACCAAGTTGAGGCCAGAGCTTGCAACGTCGATTTGCCCCAGTCCGAGGTCAGCATGATGGGAGGAAAGCAAGATATATCAAGAAGGGAGCCCAAATTGAAAAGACCCATAGTTGCCGACCTATCTGAGATCGGCATCGATGCGAGATACCGCAAACGACCCCAGGATGACCAGCTAACCTTCAACGACACCGAAGTAGATCCGAACCCCTATCCTGGCGTCTTGGTAGTCTCTTTACCTATGGCCGGAATCAATATACTAAAAGTACTGGTCGATACAGGAAGTGCGATCAATTTACTCTTCACCAATACCCTAAGGTGGATGGGAATTCCCCTCCATTTTCTTCAACCATATCCCAATATGGTGCAAGGGTTGAGTGGAGCGCTAGTCAAGGCAAGAGGATCCATTAAGCTCTCCGTCGAAGCTGGGGAAACCCCACGGCATTGGAGAACTAATGCTGAGTTCGTAATCCTAGATTCCATTTCACCCTACGACGCTGTAATGGGGCAACCTTTACTGTTCAACCTCCGAGCTGTGGTGTCTTTGTTCCACTACTCAATCAAGTTCCCGACACCTCATGGAGTAGGAGAAATCAAAGGAAATAGGGAACTCGCTGAAATGTGTCGAAGGACAAGTCGATCTCAAACAAATCAAAACAAACAACCTCCTACGGCCACGTGTATGATGCTCGACCTCGGTCCCTTGGATCCCCGTACGAAGACTAAGGGGGGAGAACCGGTGGAAGAACTGGAACTAATATCAGTTTGCGAAAAAGATCCCACTAAGGAACTCAAGATAGGGAAAGAGCTGCGACCTTTGATATGAGCTCAGATGATGTCCTTCCTTCGGCAAAATCTGGACATTTTCTCATGGAGCCATGAGGATTTGGAAGGAATTGATCCAAAAATCGGCTGTCATAAGCTAAATATTGATCCGAAAGCTCGGCCAAAACAACAAAGGCGCCGATCTCTGAACCCGGATAGATATGAGGCTTTAAACATAGAAATACGAAAGTTGCTCCGCAACAAGTGTATCCGGGAGGCTCATTATCCTAAATGGGTTGCTAACCCCGTTCTTGTTAAAAAGAGCAATGGAGATTGGCGAGTGTGCATTGATTTCACTGACCTCAATAAGGCCTGTCCGAAAGATAGCTTTCCATTGCCCAGAATAGACCAAATGGTGGACGTTACTGCTGGACATGAATTGCTTAGCTTCATGGACGCATATTTAGGGTATAACCAAATACCCATGTATGAGTCGGACCAAGAACACACTTCTTTCATCACCAACCGAGGTCTGTACTATTACCAAATGATGCCTTTTGGTCTCAAAAATGCCGGAGCAACGTATCAACGCTTGGTGAATTCTATGTTTGCCCAACAAATCAGGAAAACGATGGAAGTTTACGTTGATGACATGCTCGTGAAGAACATGAGGATGAAGGACCACCAGCAACACCTCGTCGAAATGTTTGAAATTCTGAGGAAGTACAAGATGAAGCTGAATCCAAAAAAATGTGCTTTTGGCGTAAGCTCGGGTAAATTTCTGGGTTACATCGTTAATCAACGGGGAATCGAAGCCAACCCCGAAAAAATAAGAGCTATCCTTGACATGAAAGCACCAAGAAAACCTAAGGAGGTTCAGAGTCTAACCGGGAGGGTAGCTGCCCTCAGTCGCTTTGTATTAAAGTCGACAGATCGGTGTAAACCCTTCTTTGACGTGCTGCGAGGCGGGAAAAAATTTGACTGGACTCCTGAATGCCAAAACGCCTTTGACGAGCTAAAAAAGCAGTTGGCCCAGCCGCCGGTGCTTTCCAAACCAAGGACCGGAGAAACCTTACAACTTTACCTCGCGCGTATCGGAACATGCCATAAGCTCGGTCCTGGCAACCGAAGAAGATGGAATACAACATCTGGTCTACTACACCAGCATAGCCCTTCATGAGGCGGAGTTAAGATACTCGCCGTTGGAAAAATTGGCATACGCGGTTGTCACAGCTGCTAGAAAATTAAGACCTTACTTCCTGGAGCATACCGTCGAAATCCTGACCAATTCTCCGTTAAGGCAAACCTTGCAGAAACCCGACACTTCAGGACGAATGGTTAAGTAGGCAGTCGAATTAGGACAATTTGACATCAAGTACAGACCTTGCATATCCATCAAGGGACAGGCGCTCGCTGATTTCATAGCCGAGTTCAGCGAGGAACCAGTGGAAAAAATTGAATCAGGTCTTCCTTGGGAGCTTTACGTCGATGGGTTATCTACAGAAACAAGGTCTAGAGCTGATGTGGTCTTGATCAGTCTTGATCGCCAGTTGTATTGTGAAGCCTTGCCTTTCGATTTCAACACTTCCAACAACGAGGCCGAATATGAATCCCTGATAGTCGGAGTGAGAATGGCCCAAGAAATGAAGGTCATGAACCTAATGATTTACAGTGATTCACTGTTGGTGGTTAATCAAATCAACGACGTCTACCGAGCTAAGGAGGAAAGGATGAACAGTTATCTTAAGGTGGCAAGGAAGGAATTTGAAGGTTTTCATACCATCCGGGTAAATCAAATACCAAGGTCACAGAATGGACATGCAGATGCTCTAGCTCGGTTGGCCACCAGCGAAGGAATCGCGGAATTTGATAGCATCCCTGTTGGAAGAATTTCGCAGCCTGCGATAGAAAAGAAAGGAGTAAAGTTCATGGGGATAGATCCTAAGCCTACCTGGCTTGATGAAATCAACCTCTACTTAAAAATCGGGGTCTGTCCTAACGATCCTGCTGAAGCGAGGAGGCTGCGAATTAGATCGGCCAGATACACTCTAGTGAATGACACCCTTTACAAGAGAGGATACTCAACTCCCCTGTTGAGGTGTTTAAACGAAGAGGAAGCTCTTTATGCCCTCCAAGAAATTCATGAAGGGATGTGTGGAAACCATTCTGGTGGGCAATCCTTGGCTAACAAAATCACGCGTCAAGGATATTTTTGGCCTACCATGAGGAAAGACGCCCTCCAATTTGTGAGAAAATGTGACAAATGTCAATGCCTCGCTCCCTTCACCAAAGCCCCTCCGCAGGAGCTTAACTTCATAATTGCGCCTTGGCCCTTTGCGAAATGGGGGGTCGATCTAATTGGCCCAATGCCCACGAGATGAGGTGGGGCTAAGTATGCCATAGTAGCCGTTGATTACTTCACTAAATGGGCTGAAGCTGAGTCCCTTGTGAAGATTACCGAACAAAAAACAATCGACTTCTTATAGAAGTCCAGCATATGCAGATTTGGAATACCTTATTCCATCATCACTGACAATGGAAGTCAATTCGACAACACCCGTCTTATCAATTTCTGTGAAGAGCTCGGCATCAGGAAACACTTCTCCACACCTAACCATCCTCAGGCCAATGGTCAGGTTGAAGCAATAAACAAAATCATAAAGCATACACTAAAAGCTAAACTGGACATCCTCAAGGGTAGTGGGTGGATGAACTCCTCAACGTCTTGTGGTCTTATCGAACTACCGCCAGAACAAGCACAGGAGAAACACCATTTTCTCTAGCTTTTGGCGTAGAGGCAGTAATCCCTCTGGAGATGGGAATAGCTTCGTTCCGAACTAATACTTACGATTCAGCTGGAAATGAAGAGGCTCTAAAAGGAGAATTGGATATTTTAGAAGAAAGAAGGGATGATGCAGCACTCAGAAATGAAGTCTATAAGCAAAAGAACGCGCGCTATTACAATTAAAAAAATGCGAAAAAGAGAATTTGAGGTTGGATCTTTGGTATTGCGAAAAATTTTCACTGCCACGAGGGAGATTGCTTCCGGAAGTCTTGGTCCTAACTGGGAAGGACCTTACACTGTAGCAAAGATATCACCGAAAGGAGCTTACGAATTAAAGGATATGGAAGGAAATCTTTTGCCACATCCCTGGAACGCAGAATATCTCCGTCAGTACTATCAATGATGTAAGCGGAAGGTTGGGAACGGTTGTAACGAGGTGTCTTTATTAATGAAAAATAAAATGTATCTCTCTTTGTTCTTACATGATTTGTTCAAGGAAATATCTGAGCATCACTTACACAAGTGAGCCGAACTAAGGTTGCATGTGCTGCAACACTTAGATAAATTTCCTATCAAGGAAATATCTGAGCATCACTTCCACAAGTGAGCTGAACTATGGTTGCATGTACTGCAACACTTAGATAAATTTCCTATCAAGGAAATATCTTAGCATCACTTCTACAAGTGAGCCGAACTAAGGTTGCATGTGCTGCAACACTTAGATAAATTTTCTGTCAAGAAAATATCTTAGCATCACTTCCACAAGTGAGCCGAACTAAGGTTGCATGTGCTGCAACACTTAGATAAATTTCCTATCAAAGGAACGTATTAGTCTCATTTTACCTAGGCGAGCCGAACTAAGGTTTTTGTGAACATTTTATGATCAAAAGGACTTGAACAAAACAAATTGACGTTTAATTAACAAAATTTTATAAAAACACAAACGAAGACCATCTTCAAGTAAAAATTTGGAATTCATTACAAAAAACTGTTGTGGTTCATACAACGTAGTAAAAGCAAAGATAAATCTAGCCTAATTAAGGAGCCTGAGAAGAAGAAGCTTCTTTCCCGGCCTCATCGTCTCCATGGGAAAGGCGAACTCCGGCCTAAGTAGATAGGCGCTCCAGCTCTTTCCTCTGGTCCTCCAAGGCTTCTTCAAGAAATGCCACATCAAAGTCCGGCCACTCCTTGCTGACGTACTTCACAATCTCCTCCAAGGCCACCACATATGCATCCTGGGAAACGGCGTCAAATTCACTCGATGCCCTCCACAGGTCCACAGCATTCACCGCCCTAGCCTCAGCCTCTTCCACTTTCTTCTTAGCAAGAGATTGCTCCTCTGTCGCCTTAGCTCGCTCCATGTCCAGCTGAGCTTGGAGGTCATCAGCCCGCTTCTTCTCTTCTGCAGCCTTCTTACTTACTCTTTCTCCCCAAGCCTGCAGGGCGGCGTTATCATCTAGAAGCCGCAGCTCTGAACTGGACTTCACCTCCAGCTCCACCCCCATCCTATTCAGCTTATCCTCATAGCTGAGCTTCTCTGCAGCAAAGGCAGTCCTCTCCTGCTCCATTTTATCAAAAAGGCTCATGGCCTGATCCCTTGTTTCCAGTAGCTTGTCCAGCTCAACCTTCACCTACATCCACAGAGGATTTATATTAGGCTATGATTTATTTAAGTACTGCGAAAAACTCAAAATCTAAAGTCAGAAAAATATACCTTCTCCACCACAGACATCATGTATAGGATCGATCTGTGGCTGTGCAGCTGAACAGCTACTATCTGCTCCCTCACTGGCATTTCGACAGCAAAGTTCTGCTCCTTTTCACTCCAACTCCGAGTGAGCAAGTTGGCGGAGTCTCTGAGGGGAGGTGGCAGAGCTGCAGTGGCCTCTCTGGCTAGAGACGGAGCTCGGAGATAGTCCAAGAAAATATCTGGATGATGCCCTATGAGAGCCTCCAAGTTCGGCCTTTGGAGGTCTGGACACCTTTCCTGCGTCCTTGAAGAGCTAGCCTCCATGGCATGTAGCGGTGTCCGAACTGGGGAAGTCCTCACTGGGGTGACTTCAGGCTAGATCAGCTCGACGGTCGTCACCAGAGTTGGAGCCGTGCTCCGGGGTGTTCCAGTACTCATTTTTTTCAGAAGTGGAGGCACTTCTTCCACCTCGACCTCATCCACCGGAGGTCTGGCCACCGTTACAGCTGGGGGGTCTTTCCTTTTCCCCTTTTTAGCTGCAGCTTCCTTCGCGGCTTTCAAGCTCAACATCTCTTCGCGAGGATCTAAAAAAAAAAAAACATAAGAACAAAGGCTAAAAGCATACGATAATTTATCGAAAGCAGATGAGCTCGGGAAAAATACTTATTGGGCGCAGTAGGGTGAGAGGATGAAGTTCCAACAGCCTGCCCTTCAGGTTGAATGCGAATCAAACCGGCCTGGAAAAGATTCTCCTCCGAAATCAGGAACTTGCACGAACTTTGTCTTTTATTCGGGCCCCTGATTGCGTCAGCACGTCTTTTGTCGGCGGTGCTCAAGTTACCGACCTTCTGATCTGCAAAAAGAACAAAAACGATTAGAGTTTTCATAATGTTAGTTCGGCTAAGAGCAAGAAGTCACTAAACTTACGTAAGGGATGGTATAAGGCTGGGACGACATCCTCCCTATCTTCTTCAGCAAGGAGGAACTGCCACTCTCCTAGAACAAAGAAGAACTCCTCCTTCCACCTCTTTATTGAAGAAGGGGTATCTAAAACTAAGGATCCCCCCGTCCTCGGCCTAACACTGGTATACCACCAGTCCGAGTTCTTCCCATCCTCTTTGAAAGTAAAGAGGGAGTTGAACTGCTCCACTCCCAGCTCGGGATAGCCCATTCTATTCCACAGAATCAAGGTGGCGATCAATGTTCGCCACCCATTAGGGCATAGCTGGGTGGGAGCTATACCCCAGTAGGACAAAACTTACGGATTATCCTAGGAAAGGGCAACCTAAGTCCGGCATTAAGGATGGCCGAATTAAGAGCAATACATTCCTGGGGGGATGTTAGCTCGGTCAGAAGGTTCTGGGACCATTAATTCTATCGACCGAGGTATGATATACTTACCCTTCCAATTCGCCAGCATATCTCCCGTAACCACCGACCTATACGAACTCGCTCCCCACTCGCCGAACTCATCTGCCCCACTACTATCATGAGAACCCACACCCACACCCTCAACCTTAGAACCCTCGTTATCAGAGCTCATTTCCCTAGACCGACCTACTTCTACTGGATTAATAACTGACAACGGAATTTGAGAAAAAATCTCCTGACAGTCAGAAGAAGACAAAGAGGGGAAGGGAATAACTGACTCTTCTTGTTGGTTGCCCTAGGATAAAACCTTAGATTCGTCCGAACTCATAAAAGATTGAAAGAATGAAAGAAAAGAACAAAAATACGCGTGTTCTTAAGAAACAGAATACCTGAATGGACGACCTTACTCGGCTAGAGCTGGAAGAACTAAGGGTGGATTCACTACCTTGCTCGGGAGAAGAAATTTTCGAAGAAAAGTGGTGAAAATGACAGGAGACGGTATTTAAAAAAGGAGGGAATGCAAAAGGTCTCCATCTTAGCCGTTAGATCTACGAAAAGAAGGCCCCAGCTTCGTTGCCTCAAAACTACGTCGTGACCCTCAGCATTCAGCCAGTGCGTGACAGCTCACAGCCACGTGTCACCTAATCCTTCGTCTTCAGTATTTAAGCAATTAATGTTCTAAAAAGACGTGCCTGTCTTACTAAGATCAGTCTGTATACAACGGACGGACTGACCTGGGGGGTAATTGTTGACCACCGAAGTTCGAGGTCAAATATTATGCTCTTAGTATTAATGATTTCTAGTTGGCAGTTCGGTTACCAACCCTAGCTCAGTTGTCTCTAGCAGCCTTGTCAGAATGCCGCCGTCATTTCAGGGGACATAATGATTACATTACATTACTTTGAATAGGAGGGAAAAATCGTTTTTTATTGGAAAAATGGATGAAAATGACATTTTACACAATGAAAGTGGAAATATGGGTGAAAATGTCAAAAAATGAAAGATAGAGATTTTTTGCACAATAACATTAAAATGTATGAATATTTTGTGCTATTTATCCATAGAAAATAACGATGAAAGTACAATAATCATTGAGATTTCCACCTTTAGGTTAATCAAGAAAATCAGAAACAGTCAAAATTTCTCATTTAACATAGAAATTTATTTTTTAATTTAATTTTTACCATCGATTATGATCCAAGATTTTCAATCATTTATCTTTTTAGAATCAGTACAAAACCGACATTTATCTCATTTAACATAGAAAAATATAAAATATAGATGTTTAATGAATGAATATTGGTGTATCTATTTATTAAGTTATCGACATTTTAAATTTTATTCAAATCTCATCTTAACTAGGAAAGAACTGTACTCGACTATTTTAGAAAAAGCCAAAAAAAATAAAAATAAATAAATAATAATAATAATAATAATATTTTTGTGAGGTCAACTGACCCATATGACCAGTGACCACTCCTATTAAATCAAAGTTTTAATAAATTTTGTTAAATTTGATGAAGCGTGTGATTAAAAATTTGTGAACGCAATAAAATATGTAATTAAAATTAATTATTATTTTGATTTGAAATTTGTATCAACTTTTAATTTATACGAAAACATAGACATATTTGTTACTCGAGGAGCTTCAATGCCTCTTTTGTACACATATGCTATGTCCATGCAATTCAGCCAAAAAAAATTTCGTCTCCTAATAATGTTCTCTCAATGTTATAAAGTGGAGAAATTTTTTTCTAACTAGCCTACTTAATTTTTTATACAAAAATAAAATTTGTCTCCCACCTGAAATTTTATTAGTTACTTGTTTGATAAATTTTCATTAAAATTTTCATCAATTTTTCAATTGGTCAATCTTCAATTTTAACTATACATTTCATGAGACTCACCATTTTTTTTTAATTTTACAATCATAAATTTCATCAACTTTTATCTAAATCTAATAAAAAATTTGTCAACAATTTTGTTAACCTTAAAAAATGCGTTAATAAAATCATGATCACGTCCCCTCCACGTGGACATCACTTACACATTGAACACCCTGTAGGTCGCTGGTCGAGAAAAATGTTCAGTGACTGTTTACACTCCCACGATCAAATCAGTGGATAGACAAAAAATAATATGAGTGCAAGATAAGAGAACGGATTTTGGCTAGGTTTTTATGAACATACTTTATTATAAAATGAATTTACACACACACACACATGACACGCCCAAAAGGGGGGTCAAAATAAATTCCTTACTTTTCTAAAAATGTGTCGTTCAGTAGTAATGTGCAAGTAAAGGTCATTCTCACAGAGGATTGTTTTCAATTACGCCAATTGCAAAAAGAAAGTAAAAATGTGCAAATAAGTAAATTTGGGGGGGGGGGGGGGGTTTGTTGCTTAATTAAACTAAGGAAGCGATAAACTAAAAATATAAAAGAACTAAAAGACAAATACCACAAGGAAATGAAAATGTGATCGAGGGGTATTTCTTCACCGCTAGAATGATTTTTCTTTCAATGTTCGCAAAGAATTTTCGTTCAAAAAATTAACAACAATTCGAGAATAATCACAAGCGCAATTACCTCCAACTCTCCTTAATTTTAGTTGAACAAGATAAGCATCGTTACCCAACCCTAATCATCAAACAACCTAGGAAAAATTTCGCTAGATTTAATTTAACGAAAGCATTAACACGAGAAAGTCAAATTGAACTAAGCGCAAACTCGCAAGCTCGTTTTACTAACTTAGGTATTAATCCACATATATTCAATTGAATAGCGATTACGTACTACCGTCAATCAAAATATATTTGCCACTAGGTTTTGGAATAAATAGCAATTACGGACTATAAATCCCAAAATAGCATATATTGTATCAACCCAATCATCTAGTTGGCCCGCTAAATAATCAAGAGTAACAATGAACACATTAAGCACAATGGATTAACCACATCAATCTCAAGAAAGCATTAAAGCACAAATCAATAGAAATTCATTCTAGGGTTCCAAAATAACCCCCAATCACAATAGGTTTATCTATCCATAGAGCATTTACATAAACCCAACAAAATAATTACAAAACAAAGATGAAAACGAGATTAAAGGAAAGGAAAAGCTTATTGAAAGAGGTAGATGGATGAAGTCTTCTCTATCAATGGAGTCTCCTCTTCTTCTTCCCCATTTTCACCATTGCAGATGAAGGAGAGAGCACCAGATTTTCTCCATGTTTTTGGTCTGCTCCTCCTCACTTTCTTCCCCTAAAAATGGTCCCAGAAGGTAGTATTTATAGTAGGTTAAGGGTAGGAGGCGGGTTGGAGTCGAAAACGGGTCGAAAATGGCTCAAAAAACGCGTTTTTGTGCTACCCAGGAAGGTTGGGTGCCGTGGCGCCCAGATCCGGCGCCATGGTGCCCGACATTCTATTTTATGGGCGCCATGGCGCCCATTTACGGCGCCGTGGCGCCTGTCTTGCTGAAATCTTCCTGTTGGCATCATTTTTCACCTCCTTCAAGCCACAATTTCTTCCTCCCAAATGTGATGGCATTGTTTGCCAATCTTGAGATTAATACATCTGCAATACTTCATGCTCTTTTCATGCCTAAAAACCTTCCTAATTTTCAATCAATTTGGGATACCACCTATAGAACAAAAGGAACAAAATAAGGAACAACTTACTAATGAAAATCTAACAACTATTGAAATTTAAAGGTCTAAATAAGTGCAATACCCGCACTTATCACACCCCCAAATTTAAATCTTTGTTAGTCCTCGAACAAAGCTATAAAAACAAACATGCAACATACATATAAAAATCAAACAAAAATACTATATAATAACAAAAACGTCAAGGTTGGATAGTTTGTTGTTTTGCCTTAATTCTTACATATGCTAGTAACTTATGAAATGCACACAAGAATGCTACAAAAAATAATTTTAAACCTACACCATGTTTGACTCGTGTGTGTGTGTTGTCATTCCAATTCATCGCATTACACAAGTTGGTGGTGTTCCCGACCCTCAAAATGGTCAAATTTCCCTTTCTCGCTCGAGGGTTGCGCACTCCCCCAAACTTGATATTTTCACTCTAGCCCCAAGGTGTCGAAAACATAGGGTTGCTCTCAAATCACTCAATCTTTCCTTCTCAAGTTTGGTTGGATCGAACCGGTAGAATTTGATCATTTAGTCATGTATTAATTTACCGTAAAACCTTGAGTGCTTAAACTACAAATATTCATTAGGTAATTAACGCACAATTCACCAATCATTCAATTAATAGCACAAAGGATATAACATCCATTTTCTTTTGCTTCACTTTTTTTTTCTTTTTCCAATGTAGGTAGTTCATACTCCGGTCCCTATGGGTAGCCTTCTTCATTGGTAGATCGTCTCCTACACATTGGAGATGCATAGGGCCAGATTACTCAACGTTGACTCACACTCCTTAAGGTGGGCAACTTTTTCCTACAGAATTTTTTTTTTCTTTTCAATTGGGATAGAAACAACATCTAACTTTCATTTGAAGTTCAAGAGCACTCTATAAAATCAATCTTTTGAACAAAGAAATAATACACTTCTAAACAATTTCCTTCATCGGCTCAACCACCCCCAAACTTATCATTTCATAAGTAGAGTGACAAAAGAATTATTATCATCAACAATGTGGTCATTCAAGTTCATAACAACCTCAAATGCGTGTGACGAATTTCATGACTCAAGTGCTCCATAAATAGTCAAACATGGAATAAGTGGATGAAAATAAACAACATATAGCATTCATGTCCACATTCCATAAACTAAAGCAATGTAATAACTAAAACCAAAGCCGACAAGGCTATCCAACCAAATAAGCATAAATCATCACACACAAATTTAAACTGTACAACGCCCTTAAGAATAAAACATGAGAGAGTAAGGGCAAAGGGTTCAAGTACTCCCCTAAGTTGGTTGTGAAGTGTTGTGAGGTTTCTTACAACTATCTCCGGTAGTATTTTTCCTTCTTGCAACTCCTCATACTTCAAGTGCTTGGGAAAAATGATGAATTCAAAAGTAGGAGCCTGCATCACCAAAGGTAAAAATTTCTCATTAGAAATCGGAATAGTACAACATGAAAGATTATACCTTGGTGAATTGCTCGGTAAGGGCTCAAGAGATGCCATGGGTTCCACAATACTCTCACAAGCTAAGTTTTCTTCTTGTGTTGGTTCCTCATCATGATCATCCTTTTTGCTCGGTGCTTCTTCCCAATTCTTCTCACTTCTTAGTGTCTCAATACTAGCATATTCTTCCTGTTTGATTTCTTGAGAATGAAGTTTTTCCAACCATTGAGCCTCAATTTTATCCACCGCACTAGCCAATTCACTCAATTGTGTCTCCAAATTCTTGATTGAATTCCTTGTATCTTGTTGAAATTGCATCGTGCTAGAAGCTAAGGACCTAACCAAATCTTCAAGAGACGTATTTGAATTTTGAAGCGGAGTTTGTTGACTAGGTTGGAAATACTGTGGTTGGTGTTGTTGAAAGAAAGCATGTGGATGATCATAATGTGCTTGTGGACTTGTGAAATAGTTTCCTTCATAAGAGAGATTGGGATGATCTCCGAATCCATGATTATATGTGTAAGCATATGGATCATACTCCGGTCTCTGTTGCATTGGAAATCCCCCAATAGCATTCACTTGTTCTGAAGCTCTTTGTTGAATATTCCCAGGAGCCACTTGTTGTAGAAGAAGTTTGAGATTGGACAATTGACGATCAAGTCGAGAAGTTGCCTCCGTCTCACAAACTTCAATAACCAACCTCCTCTCTTGCTCCTAGGTTGTGGTGTGATGTTTGTTTCGCTCAATCACAACCTAAGTCACAAAGAAGAAACACAAAAATAAATAAAACATAAATAAAAAGAAAATATTACAATTAACAAAATTGAAAGAACAATCCTCGATGACACGGCGCCAAAATTGACACGCCCGAAAGGGGGGTCAAAATAAATTCCTTACTTTTCTAAAAATGTGTCGTTCAGTAGTAATGTGCAAGTAAGGGTCATTCCCGTAGATGATTGTTTTCAATTACGCCAATTGCAAAAAGAAAGTAAAAATGTGCAAATAAGTAAATGGGAGGGGGGGAGGGGGGGTTTGGTTGCTTAATTAAACTAAGGAAGCGATAAACTAAAAATATAAAAGAACTAAAAGACAAATACCACAAGGAAATGAAAATGTGATCGAGGAGTATTTCTTCACTGCTAGAATGATTTTTCTTTTAGTGTTCGCAAATGATTTTTGTTCAAAAGATTAACAACAATTCGAGAATAATCACAAGCGCAATTACCTCCAACTCTCCTTAATTTTAGTTGAACAAGATAAGCATCGTTACCCAACCCTAATCATCAAACAACCTAGAAAAAGCTTCGCTTGATTTAATTTAACGAAAGCATTAACATGAGAAAGTCAAATTGAACTAAGCGCAAACTCGCAAGCTCGATTTACTAACTTAGGTATTAATCCACATATATTCAATTGAATATTGATTATGTACTACCTTCAATCAAAATATATTTGCCACTAACTTTTGGAATAAATAGCAATTACGGACTATAAATCCCAAAATAGCATATATTGTATCAACCCAATCATCTAGTTGGCCCGCTAAATAATCAAGATTAACAATGAACACATTAAGCACAATGGATTAACCACATCAATCTCAAGAAAGCATTAAAGCACAAATCAATAGAAATTCATTCTAGGGTTCCAAAATAACCCCCAATCACAATATGTTTATCTATCTATAGAGCATTTACATAAACCCAAAAAAATAATTACAAAACAAAGATGAAAACGAGATTAAAGGAAAGGAAAAGCTTATTGAAAGAGATAGATGGATGAAGTCTTCTCTATCAATGGAGTCTCATCTTCTTCTTCCCCATTTTCACCATTGTAGATGAAGGAGAGAGCACCAGATTTTCTCCATGTTTTTGGTCGGCTCCTCCTCACTTTCTTCCCTTAAAAATGGTCCCAAAAGGTAGTATTTATAGTAGGTTAAGGGTAGGAGGCGGGTTGGAGTAAAAAACGGGTCGAAAAATGGTCAAAAAATGCGTTTTTGTGCTACCCGGGAAGGCTGGGTGCCGTGGCGCCCAGATCCGGCGCCATGGCGCCTGTCTTGCTGAAATCTTCCAGTTGGCATCATTTTTCACCTCCTTCAAGCCACAATTTCTTCCTCCCAAATGTGATGGCATTGTTTGCCAATCTTGAGATTAATACATCTCCAATATTTCATGCTCTTTTCACGCCTAAAAACCTTCCTAATCTTTAATCAACTTGGGATACCTCCTATAGAACAAAATGAACAAAATAAGGAACAACTTACTAATGAAAATCTAACAACTATCGAAATTTAAAGGTCTAAATAAGTGCAAAACCCGCACTTATCAACACACACACACACACACACACACACACACACACATATATATATAAATAGACCGGTCAAGTGTGCATGATGGGTCGGGCTCCAAGCCTAATATTACGTTATTTGATTAAATAGGTCAATTCAATCCCAAGATGCTACTATTTAATTAAATCGGTTCAATCAATTGAATAGTCGATGACATGTTGGTGTATATAAAATCCATTCTATCACACACATGCCACGTAATGTATAGGTGTAACATGGCTCTTAAATATTGTAATTCAATCATGCAAAATTACTGCATTGTTTTTTGGGAAATTTTCATAAGTAAGCATAAGTATAGTCCATTTTAATAATAAGAAAACAAGTTTCAAATTTCAAAAATCAGATTTTTATTAATTTTTATTTATGATTAAATTAATTAATTAAATATATAAAGGTCATAGATATATACAATTTGGTCAGAAATTTATTTATTGGTCACATATTGTCAAATTAATTAGTCACAGATTATTTCGAAGTCACAAACCAAAAAATTTATCAGTTCGATAATAGGTCACAAATTATTTTACGATTGCGATTCAAAAACTTCATGGGTTACAATTTGTTCATCGGTCACAAATCACAATTATTATAAGTCACAATTTATTATGCAGTCACAAATTATCAGATTATTGGTCACAGATTAACAATTTCTTAGCTAACATATTATTTTTTAGTCACAAATTATCCAAATCATTGGTCACATATTTTTTTATTGGTCACAGATTAACCAATAATCTGTGACCACCACCCGACAACTATCGCCGCCAAACCACCACGACCTCCCGACAGCAACATCAACACCTCAAACAAATCAACGGAAAAACACTGCTACACCAGATCCCTCACCACACTGACAGACCCATCACCACCAACGTCTGACCATGACCACCGTCGACCGCCACCATCATCAACAAAATAGCAACCTACCAAAACAATGCAAAACAACCAACAAATCTGTGACACCCAAAAAAACCAAAAACCAGCAACACCACCAGATCGCGACACCCTAGCCATTCCCAAACACAATCCACTGTGACCAGAACCACCACCGCCAAACGGCAGAACAGACGACTAAAAAACAAAAAATTACAGACAAGGGCAGAACGGTGTTAGTGCCACCGCCAGATTCACAAACAAATCAGATACAAACCACCAACACCCCACACCGTGATCACCTTATTGCCGTCATCACCACTTCCACCATCTCCCCACTACCAAAACCACAATTTTTCAACCAACATCCCACCACCATCGAACTACAGGGACGACAGACCACCGCAACGCTGCCTCGCCTCGCTACTCCGTCCACAGCGAGACGGCGTTGTGCCTCGTTGCTCGCAGGCTCCGTCGTCTTGCTGCGCGCCGGTTCTCTGCTGTGTGTGGAGAAATGTAGAGAGAGAAGATATGCTGGAGGGAGGCGACGCCTTGGGGGAGAAATGTAGAGAGAGAGAGAGAGAGAATATTACGCCTTGTGTGATGTTTATTAGTAAAAATCTGATTTTTGAAATGTTATACTTCCTCCCTAATTTTAGAACGCACATCTTGAAAAATAGGGTTTAATGTAATTTTCACTTTTTTTTTAGTAAAATTTTATCTAGGCAAGTTGAAGAAAACGATTAATGTGTCGAAATCAGCTAAGCATTCTGATCAATTTTGTGTAATTAAAATGCCCAAATGACTTGAAATTGTGAAAAAGGGAGGGAGATTAAAAAAAAAAAAAAAATTGGACGTATTTCACTCATCTCTTTGTCCTTGTTTGATCCTCATTATTTTTAAAATAATTTTTTTCTCACTTCTTTTTAGCTAATTATTTTTCAATAAAATAATATTATACGCAAACTCAAAATTTTTTCTTATTTTTTAACTATACATTTTTCATCAATCTACTATTTCAAAATGCATTATCGGCCAAAAAGGGGCTCAAACGAGCCTAACCATCATTCAAGTTACTAATGGTTACAAGAATGATTATTCAATGAAAAAATTCCACTAAATCTTCACACCATTCAAGAAGTTGCAATATCTAAAAAAGTTGTCCAATTATCGTATTTTCAGGCATTTTAAAAGAAGGGACATCTGCCCTGGTAAGTAGATATTTCGGACCACGAAACTAATTCATTAATGAATCTTGTTGAACCTAAAAAATGTGCCAACAGAATCCCGATCTCGTCCCATCCAAGTGAACATCACCTGCACACTGAGCACCCCGTTAGAAAACAAAGGCTGTCGGTCGAGGAAAAGGTCAGACTACCATTTGCACTCTGACGGTCAAGTCAACAGTCGGAAGAGAGAAATATAAAAAGTGCAAGAGATGGGAGAGAAGGGATTTGGCTAGGTTAGAATACATCCCTTAAAATGAAATGAATTCACACACACACACACACACACACACACACACACATATATATATAAAATGAATGGGCCACATGCGTTGATGGACTGAGCCCAAGCCCAATGGGAGGGCCCAATATGAGATAATTTTATAGGTATAACAAATCTCATTAGCTATCCAATTATGTAATGAACATTTCTATTCGTACAATTGAGTAAGTGCGCAACGTGATGTGCAATACCATGCCCACGACTTTCATGGTCAAAAGTGAGAGTTTGCATATGTAACGTCCCTATCCACATGGATTGAAACTCGCTAGATTTACTATACTTTAGCCGCAAAAATAGTGAAATGATACCAAAAGGAACAATTAAAAAAAAAAAAAAGAATTTCAACAAACTATAACAATTTTTTAACAACATAATTCGATACTAAAAGAAACAAATTTCAAAAATGTATTTCGAATTATTACCATCACGTATCTATTATTGGCGTGAAATTTTAAGCAAAAATTTTAAAATAAATGTCGTTGTTTGCTTTCTATCTCAAACGGCAATTGTCAAAATAAATTCGGTTGCATAGCTATCAACTCCAAAACTTCGTGAAATTTTAATGTAAAGTAGAAAAATCCTTATAATATGACATATCCAAAAATTGGCTTCCATCGGAAACATATAAGGTATTAAAATATGTTTCAAAATCCCGCAGTGACTCGGGTTGAAAGGTAATCCAACGTAGTTTATTTTAAATGACATATAAAATTCTACAAATATCGGATGAACATGATTTTAAATTTGTTCAGTAGCTAATCCATGAGACTATCAAATCACACTGGTTTCACCCAAATATCCCAAGTAACGATTGAATTATAATTTTTTGAAGTCAATGGCAGAAGCTAGAATTTTCAAAAACAGCAATACTCAGTTTACTTAAAGTATATAAAATTTTACCAACATCGAAGTGAGATGATTCCAAGTTTATTTAGTAGCCAACTTATGAGGCCATAAAACGCCACTAGTTTTGTTCAAAAATTTCAAGTAACGATTGAGTTACGAATTTTTAAAGTCAAGACAAAAGCTGAAAATTTTAACAAACAGAAACATTAAATCGCTAACTTTTTTTTTTCATCGTAAACGTGACTTGTAAGTTATTTTCTCTAACACATATATACTTTTAAGAATAACCTATCCATTTAAATGTTCATAAAATAGTACCACATATAATTTTCATAGGAATCTATTTATTTAAAAAAAATGTAAGTGTTTTTGTTGCAACTTAGTCACCAACTTCTCCATAGCATGTTGCATCTTCATCCACCATCATCCACGTCCTAAAAAAATCAAATCAATCTCTAGGAATGGAATTAACCCATGAGTTTGAAACTCAATAGATATCATCAGTGCATTTCGTTATCAAATTAGAAAATTCGAACTATAAATTCATACCGTCACATGTAGATGATTTCCGGCAAAATCCAATTTCTATAGAATTATCATAACACGTAGAGTCGGAGAATGGTCATTCAACTGTAGTAGTGCTGAAGCACCATATCTGTAGGTACCAATTCATTCATTCTTTTAACAAAAAATCATAATTTGAAAACGAAATAACACTTGCACCTCTACGTACTTTGATTTCCTTGAATATAAAGGAACAAAATGTGTAAAAAGTATTTCTCCTTCACACCCATGCTATTCCTTTAAGCTTAACTTGACATAGAAGATATTTTTGAGAGAAAATAAGAGTAAATTCGGATTTGAGGAGAGGTGTAGTGAAATAGTGACTTTTATCTTCTTGTAACCACTATTTTTAGTGAAAAACTAAATGAGGGAGTTGTATTATCATTAACCTTGTTAAATTGAGTCTTTAACTAAGAAGTTAAAGAGTTTTAAACTCATAAAAAAAATTCATATAAAAAGCTTTATAAAACATTTACATAATGAAAAATAAAGGAAAATGAACAATTCATATGTTTTGTAACCTATCTCTATGAATGACCACTAAAAAAAAATATTCCATCAATTATCTTGATATGATTGTTCTTAATGTACAAAATAAGGAGTTTTTAACTTAAAAAAAATAATTTTGTAAAAATATTCTATAAAAATATCTGTATGGTGATTCGAACCTGGGTTGCCTATATGAAATACCATGTAGATGATCATTGTGACAGTCCAATTAATTATTAATCTTTGTAATCAAATTTACTTAAATTTAATTTCTTAAATTGTTGGACTTTTAATTAACTTATGACTTGGGCTTTCATAATCTTAAATGGACCGAGCTTCTATAGCTCGTTTCTTAAATGGGTTACATCAACCAACTTGAGAATTTAAAATTCGGGACTTTACATTCCTCACATCTTAAAAAAATTTCGTCCTCGAAATTTACCTTATGTTTAGACAAAGAGTGTTGGATAATTGTCTTTAACTTCCTCTTCTCTTTCCCAAGTAGCTTATTCTGTTCCATGATTATTCCATTGTACCTTGATCAGTTGAATCTCTTTATTCCGTAACTTATGTACCTTTCAATCTAGTACTGAAATTGGAAATTCCTCATAAGATAAATCTTTTTGTACGACCATAGATTGATAATTGATCACGTGATCAGGATCATGCACATACGTCTTGATCATCGATATGTGAAACACGTTGAATTGTCGATAGTTCAGGCGGCAAGGCTAATCTATAAGCCACATTTCCAACCCTATCAAATATATCGAAAGGTCCGATATAACGAGGTCGTAGTTTTCCTTTCTTGCCGAACCTAGTTACACCCTTTATAGGTGACACTTTTAGAAAAAATTTCCAATTTCGAATTCCAAATCTTTTCTTCTAGTTTCTGCATTGTTCTTTTGTCTATCTTGTGCAGCCTTTATCCTGATATGGATCTTATCAATGGTTTCAACCGTCCTTTCCATTATCTCTGTTCCCAAAACTTTCTTTTCTCCGACTTCATCCCAATGAATAGATGAATTGCCTCTTCTACCATATAGAGTTTCATACAGTGCCATTCCAATAGTTGCCTAAAAATTGTTATTATATGCAAATTCTACCAAAGGTAGATACAACTCCCAACTGCCTCCTAGATCCAGAACACAGGCTCTTAGCATATCTTCTAAAGTTTGGATAGCCCTTTCAGTTGACCATCGGATTGAGGGTGATACACTGTACTGAAATTCAATTTCGTTCCCATAGTTCATTATAAGCTCTTCCAAAACTTAGATGTAAATCTCAGAATTCTATCAGACACAATGGACACGGGGACACCATAGACTCTTACATCTCCCTAATGTACAACTGTCCTAACTGATCTAGACTGAATGTCATTTTTACAAGAAGAAAATGAACGGACTTTGTTATACGATCCACTATTATCCATATAGCATTGTATCCTCTTGCTGATTTCGAGAATCCTACCACAAAGTCCATTGCGATATTCTCTCACTTCCATTTAGGTATGTTTAATGGATTTAACAACTCTATCGGTCTTCGATGTTATGCTTTAACTTGTTTACAAACTATGCATTTTTCACAAATAGGCCTATACTTCTTTTCATAATCATCCACCAAAATGTATCTCGAAGGTCTCAACACATTTTCGTACCACCATGATGTACGGTGTATGGGGTAAAATGAGTCTCCTCCAATATCTTTTTCCTCAAAACATTATCCTTAGGTAAACAAATTGTTCCTTTAAACATTAGTAACCTATCCGAAGCTATTCCAAAATCTTTTCTCTTATCAGTACCAATTTCGTTCTTGATCTTCTGTAAGAATGAATCTTTACCTTGTGCGTCTATGATCCGATCTCTAAAGGTAGGTCGAATTACCAAAGTTGCTAAACAGGCGGTGACTAGCTCTAGTGTGGTAACCATTTCGATTTGTAAATTCTCCAAGTCTTTGATCAACTCCATCTGAGTAGTAGATAATGATGCCAATCGTCCCATTGACTTTCTACTTAGAGCTTCAACAACAACATTAGCCTTTTCAGGATGGTAATAAATAGTGCAACCATAATCATTTACTAGCTTCAACCATCGTTTCTGTCTCATATTCAATTCCTTCTATGTGAAGAAATATTTGAGACTCTTATGATCCGTGTAAATGTCGCACTTTCCTCCATATATATCTTTAATGCATGTATTATAGCCGTAAGTTCTAGATCATGCGTTGGGTAGTTATGCTCATGTTACTTTGCCTTGATGCATAGGCAATCACTTTTTCATGTTGCATTAGTACACTTCCCAAACCTTGGTTGGAAGTATCACTATATATGACGACCCCTTCCAAACCTTTGGGTATGGTTAACATGGGTGCTATAATCAATCGTTGTTTTAGCTCCTGAAAGATTTGCTCACATTTATCCGTCTATTAAAACTTTACTCATTCTCTTGTCAATGTGTCAATCGTCCAACTATTTTGGAGAATCCTTCTATAAATCTCCAATAGTACCCGGCCAATCCCAGAAAACTTCGAACTTCACCCGCGTTAGTCGGTGTATTCCAATTAGTTATTGGTTCCACTTTTACTGGATCCACTTAATCTTCTTGGGCAGTAACTACATGACCAATGAATCCAACTCGTTCAAGCCAAAATTCACACTTTTTAAATTTGGCGTATAACTTTTCCTTATGTAGTATTTCTAACGCTATTCTAAGATGTTTCTTATGTTCATCTTTACTCTTGGAGTATATCAAAATATTATCAATGAAGACTGACAAATTGATCTAAATACTGATGAAATACTTGATTCATTAAATCCATGAACACTGCCGGAGCATTTGTCAACCTAAACAACATAACTTTGAACTCGTAATGTCCATAACGAGTCCTGAAAGCTATCTTGGGTATATCACTTGCCTTAACCTTCAATTGATGATATCCAGGCCATAATTCGATCTTGGAAAATACCTTAGCCCTTTTCAATTGGTCAAACAAATCCTCGATTCTCGGGAGATGATAACTATTCTTGATGGTCAATCGGTTCAACTCCCGATAGTCGATACACATCGTCATACTTCATTATTTCTTCTTTACAAACAATACTAGTGTGCCACATGGAGATATACTTGGTCGAATAAAGCCCATATCCAGCAATTTTTGTAACTAAATTTTTAACTCTTGAAGTTCATTTGGAGCCATTCTGTATGGAGCTTTAGATATTGGTGCCGCTCTGTGAACCAGATCTATCGTGAACTCCACTTGTCTATCTGGCGGAGTACTAGGTAGGTCTTCTAGAAACACATCTATAAATTCTTGTACCATTGGTATGTTCTATGTTCTCAATCTTTATCGTCGCCTATTTTCTCTTGAGATGTTAACTAGAAACCCTTGGTATGTTTCTTTTCTTAACATTTTCTCAGCTTGCAAGGTCGATACTAGTTAGAGATGGGGTTTGGTCTTTATTTTGAGGAAAGAAAATTGCTCTTCTCCTTGTTTCTGAAAATACATTTCCATTTTTCTACAACGAATGGTTGCATAGTTACATCTAACCAATCCATGACCAAAATTACATCAAAGTCTTTCATCTCTATTAGATACAAATTAGCTTCTAATGTTTTTCCTCAATTTCAAGATTCACCGACCTAGCTAACTAATCTATATTTAATGGTTTGTCTGAAGGGATGCTAACTTCTAGTGTACTCTCTAACTTATCACAAGTAATATTAGATTTAGCAATGAAAGACATTGATACAAAAGAGTGAGTAGCTCCTGAATCAAACAATACATAAGTAGGTATTTTGGATATCAGTAAAATGTCTGCTATTACATTTAAGTTCTCCTCTGCATCCTTCTAAGTTAATGTAAAGACTCATGCTTTGCCCTTCTTGTTCCGATCATTGTTATCATCTTTCTTTTGAGTAAATGTGGGACAATCTTTAGCAACATGTCCTGGCTTATTGCACCGAAAACAAACATTCTTCCCATACAAGCATTCACCATGATGAGGCTTACCACACTTAGGGCATGGTGCTACTACAGCTACCGTGGCCTTACTAGCATTGGATCCAATATTAACTTTCTTATTTTGCCATTCGCCCTTTCATTTGTCTTCAACATTCCACTTTCTCTTACCAATTGCCTTTTATCCTGCTGGCTGTACAATTGACTATGTTGCTCCACATTAGCCTTCTGATATCAAATAGCGTGAGCTCGTTCCAGCATCTCACGGTATGATGTGAAACGATGTGGCATAAGATTCATGCTTAAGTTTAGGTTTAACCCTTGCTCGAACCTTCGAGTCTTCTTAATTTTCGTGTCAACCGGGTGTGGAGCATACCTTGAGAGTTGATCGAACTTTCGCTTATAATCAGTCAGGGACATATTACCCTGTTTGAGCTGAAGAAATTCGCTATCCTTGAAATCTCTTAGAGACTAAGGAAAATACTTATCCATCACTTCCTCCTTGAATAGTTCCCAAGTTATCGCCAATTGCTGCTCTGAGGTCCTAGTCCGAGATATCGAATCCCACCAGTGACTTACATCACCAATAAACTTAAACTCCGCAGACTGGAGCTTTTGGGCGTCCATGCAGTCTATGAGTTAAAAAATTTGTTCTAACTTACGAAGCCATTTTTCAACTACTAGTGGACCAGACGCTCCATCAAAGGTAGGAGGCTTATACCTTCGAAATAACTCAACTACCGATGCATGGGTCTATGTTATTTTTTAATAAATGAGTAATCTTCATAGTCTCTACTCATTTCACTCTTGGTCTTCTTCTGGGTCCTCTACTGGACTTCATCTTCCTCGTCATTATATGCGATACATTTGGTTGTGCAACTTCATCATATGATGTCACTGTCGATTCGGATCCCGAGAGAGAGATAACATCACCAATTATAGTTTTCCAATTATGGATATAGGCATTGCAAAAATCCTCGAAGTCAAGTTCCTTAGGTTCACTTTCCAAAATTTAAGATAACATATTTTCTTGTATAAGCTTCCCAATATGTTTTTCACGAGGTGTAAGAGTTTCTAGTAGATGACCTATTGCTTGTCGGTCACTAATACTATAACCCACAGTATTTGCTCTTAGCCAATGTTGGTACACACTTCGTATGTGATTGTCAAGGTCTAAAGATTTGTCTACCTCAAAAGCAAGGTAAGCTCGAATATCTATCTCTTGTTGACTGACATGATTCTTTCTTCGAGTATTTTGTCTCCCCCAATCATTTGTCATTCACAACTTCAATTTCTAGCCCAATACATATTTTTTTTAAACAACAGATTTTCATTTTCAAATTAAAATTATCTTTGCATATAAAAATATACGTAAAGAAAATGTAGAATTTGCCGTAACATAAAAAAATGACAATAGAATCATGACATTTTTCATAATAAAGATTTTAACTTTCCTTAGCTAAACATGCATGGGTCGTAGGATGAGGTCGACTGATGGATGCGAGATGCCATGGAGTGCCTTAAATATTTCATTTGTAAAATTCCTACTTTATACTTAAAACACACACACACACACACACACACAATATATATATATATATATATATATATATATATATATATATATATATATATATTTAAATGACGAGTCTAAAGAATCGACTAAACTCATACTCTGATACTACATTGTAATGCCCCAACCCGCATGGATCAAAACATTGCTAGGTTTACCATACTTTAGCCACAAAATAGTGAAATGATACCAAAAGGGACAATTAAAAAAATGAATTTCAACAAATTAGGTAGAACAATCATTTTTTTTTATAAAGAAAACAACATAATTCAATACTAAAAGAAACAAATTCCAAAAATGTCTTTCAAATGATTACCATTATGTATCTATTATTGACATTAAATTCTAGGCAAAAATTTTAAAATAAATGTTGTTGTTTTGCTTTCTATCTCAAGCAACAATTGTCAAAATAAATTCGTTTGCCTAGCTATCAACCCCGAAACTTCATGAAAGTTTAATGTAAAGTAGAAAACTCCTTATAATATGACAAAAATTGGCTTCCGTCGAAAATATATTAGGTATTAAAATATTTTTCAAAACCTCGCAGGGACTCGGGTTGGAAGGTAACCAACGCAGTTTATTTTAAATGACATAAAATTCTACAAATATCGGATGAACATGATTTTAAGTTTGTTCAGTAACTAATCAATGAGACTATCAAATCCCACTGGTTTCGCCAAAATATCTCAAGTAACGATTGAATTATAATTTTTTGAAGTCAATGGCAGAAGTTAGAATTTTCAAAAAAGCAACACCCAGTTTACTTAAAGTGATATAAATTTTTTTTCCGACATCGAAATGAGATGATTCCAAGTTTATTCATTAGCCAACTTTTGAGGCTATAAAACGCCACTAGTTTTGTTCAAATATTCCAAGTAATGATTGAGTTGCAAAATTTTAAAGTCAAGGCAAAAGCTGAAATTTTTAACAAATAGTAACATTAAATCGCTAACTTTTTTTTTTCATGGTAAACGTGACTTGTAATTTAATTTCTATAACAGATATATACTTTTGAGAATAACTTATCGATTTAAATGTTCATAAAATAATACCACATATAATGTTCATAGAAATATATTTATAAAAAAACGTAAGTGTTTCATAATCGAATTAAAAACACTAAGTCACCGACTTCTCCATAGCAGGTTGCATCTTTATCTACCAGCATCCACGCCCCAAACAAATTAAATCAATCTCTAGGAATGGAATTAACCCATAAATTTGAAACTCAATAGATATCATAGGTGCATTTCATTATCAAATTAGAAAATTCAAACTATAGATTCATACTGTCGCACGTAGATAGATTTTTGACGAAATCCAATTTCTATAGAATTATCATAACATGTAGAGCCGAAAAATTATCATTCAACTGTAGTGCCGAAACACCATACCCAGATGTACCAATTTGAAAGCAGAAATAAGATTTGTATTTCTCTTATATTAAAATTGTATTACAACCCCTATTATATAATACAATGCAGGTAACGAGAAAAGGAAAGAATCTCCTAAATTAGGAGAAGAGAATAAATCCTAAATTAACAATCTTAATTACAGCACGTCTAAATAAGGTAATGTGGAAATATGGTAATCTGTGTAATCTTCAAGATTTCTCACACTCCCCCTCAAGTTGGATGGTAAATATTGACCATTTCCAACTTGCATGTGAAATCATCGAAACTTTGTCTGGCCAATCCCTTGGTGAATATATCTGCAATTTGCTCCTTAGTGGGAACGTAAGTCATACAGATAATTCCATCTTCAACTTTTTCTTTGATGAAGTGTCTATCCACTTCTATATGTTTGGTCCTATCGTGTTGAACCGGATTGAGAGAAATATTGATGGCTGCCTTGTTATCACAATAGAGCTTAATGGGTAGTTCTATTGTGACTTGTAGTTCTTCTAAGAGTTTCTTTAACCACAATCCTTCGCATATTCCTTGAGCAACTGCTCTGAACTCAGCTTCAGCACTGCTTCTCGCCACTACATTTTGTTTTTTACTCTTCCATGTCACCAAGTTTCCCCATACAAAAGTACAGTATCCTGTAGTGGATCTCCTATCTTCTGTTGAGCCTGCCCAATCTGCGTCTGTGAATATTTCCACCTTTTTTCTCTCATTCTTCTTGAAAAATAGTCCTTTTCCTGATGTACCTTTGAGATACCTTAGAATTCGGTATACAGCTTCCATATGACTTTCCTTTGGGCTATGCATATGTTGGCTTACCACACTCACCGCAAAGGCAATGTCAGGTCTTGTATGAGATAGATAGATTAGTTTTCCGACGAGTTGTTGATATCTGTCTTTGCCAACTGGGTTTCCATTGTCTCCTGTTTTCTTTCCTGCCTCCATAGGGGTGTCGCTTGGCTTACATCCAAGCATGCCTGTTTCTGTTAGGAGGTCATGAATATATTTTCGTTGTGAGACGCTTATTCCCTTTTTTGACCTTGCTACTTCCATTCCTAAGAAGTACCGCATTTGTCCCAGGTCTTTCACTTCGAATTCAGTTGCTAGACTTCTCTTGAGTCTTTCTATCTCCCATGCATTGTCTCCAGTTATAATTATATCGTCCACGTATACTATCAAGATGGTCTTTGTTCCGTTTTCTGATTGTTGGAAGAACATGGTGTGATCTGATTGTCCTTGTTGATAACCTTGGCCTTTCAACACTTTTGCAAATCTGTCAAACCATGCTCTAGGTGACTGTTTTAGACCGTACAATGATTTCTTGAGTCTACATACCCTGTTCTTCTCATTACCCTTCTCAAAACCTGGTGGTAGTGTCATGAAGACTTCCTCTTCCAGTTCCCCATTGAGGAATGCATTTTTAATATCAAATTGTTGGAGAGGCTAGTCCAAGTTAGCTGCCAAAGACAACAAAACTCTAATGGTATTCAATTTCGCCACTGGTGCAAATGTCTCGGTGTAGTCAATGCCATAAGTTTGCGTGTATCCTTTTGCCACCAAACGAGCTTTATATCGTTCTATTGTTCCATCAGCTTTATACTTCACATTAAAGACCCATTTGCAACCTACTGGTTTCTTCCCTCTCGGTAAATCCACCACCTCCCAAGTTTCATTTTTTTCTAGCGCTCGCATTTCCTCCATCACTGCTTTTCTCCAGTTAGGTATATCCAAAGCTTCCTGAATATTCTTTGGAATCTCTGTATTGTCAAGGTTAGCTGTAAAAGTACGAAAACTTGTAGAGAGAGCATTATAAGATATGAATTTTGAAATAGGGTGAAGAGTACATGACCGAGTTTGTTTTCTGAGTGCGATAGGTAGGTTGATATCTGGAATTTCTGACTCGGAGGGTTCTGGAGCTATCATCGGTTCCAATTCTCTTGGTGCTTCGGGTGTGAGATCCTCCTTATACTTTGACGTTGGCCTTCTAGAGTAAACCAGCATCTCCCTGTCATTTTGTTTTTCTACGTCTCCCCCTGAGTTTGAATTTTCCTCTATATATGGTACTCTAGAGTTAGATTGTGTAACAGGGTCGACATTTGGGGTGGGAAGGTAGGAGGTGTCAAAAAACTTATCGTCACTCAAAATCTCCCCCTGAAGAGAGGGTTTTTTGAAGTATGGGGTCATTTCAAAGAATGTAACGTCAAAGCTAACAAACGTTTTCTTTGTGGATGGATCATAACATTTGTAACCCTTTTGAGTTGGGGAGTATCCAATGAGTACACATTTGATTGCTCGCGGATCAAGTTTACTTCGATGGTGGGGATGAATATGGACGAAGGAAGTACAACCGAAAATCTTGAGAGGTATGTCTGAGGTTAGACGAGAGTTTGGAAACGAACTTTGAAGTTTTTGGATAGGTGATTCAAAGGAAAGAGGTCGACTGGGCATTCGATTGATTAGATAGGCTGCTGTTAGAATAGCATCTCCCCAAAACATTTTTGGCATATTGGTAGTGAACATAAGGGCACGTGCGACTTCTAGGAGATGTCTATTTTTCCGCTCGGCAATCCCGTTTTGTTGAGGAGTGTCGACACACGAACTTTGGTGAATTATGCCATATTTTTGTAGATGGTCCCGTAGATTGGTATTGAAGTATTCGGTCCCATTGTCCGTTCGTAGGATTTGAATTTTTGTTTGAAATTGTGTTTGAATCATTTGATGGAAGTTGATGAATATAAGATCGTACATCAGTTTTTTCTTTTAATAGGTAAACCCAACAAACCCTGGTATGATCGTCTATGAACGTGACAAACCATTTTGTGTGAGTTCGGTTAGGAAAGCGAGAAGGACCCCATAAGTCACTATGAATTATTGTAAACGGTCTTGATGGTTTATATGTGGATTTTTGGAATTTAGTGCGTTGGTGTTTCGCAAGTTCACATACTTCACATTGGAAATCAGCGGGTGTTTTATTTAGGAAAATTGAAGGAAATACATGTCGTAAATATTGCAAATTGGGGTGACCCATTCTATAGTGCCATAATAGAATATTATTTTCTCTAGAGACAAACATAGAATCACAAATGTCAGTTTGACAATGTTTACCCATATCAGTGTCGTCAAAGTAGTATAGTCCCTCACACTCTTTAGCACTGCCAATCGTCTTCCCCGATGATAGGTCCTGAAATACACAATGAGAAGGAGAAAATTTAGCAGAGCAATTGGAGTTTTTTGTTATTTGACTAACTGACAAAAGATTATATGACAGGTTTGGGACATGGAGGACGGATGTTAGAGTAATAAATTTAGAGATACGAATACTTCCTTTTCCGGCGACAGATGAAAGTGATCCATCCGCGATCTTAACTTTGATATTGCCCGCACAGGGTGAATATGTAGAGAATAAATGATAGGCATCCGTCATATGATCGGAAGCACCTGAATCAATAATCCAGGGTGTTTTATGGTTTAACGAGACATTTAATGCTTTCAGGGCACTACCTTTGTGGGCCAATGAGCTCGAAGGGCCGGAAGACTGACTTGATGACTGAAGGTTGGAGAAGATTTGATAGAGTTGTTCTAATTGCTCGGGATTAAATGCTCCATTTTTTTGTTCCCTGAAGTTTCCAGTTTGATCAACCAAAACTTGATAGCCACGATTTTTAATATTTTGTCTTGGTTTCCAGTCGACGGGTTTGCCATGTAAGTCCCAACATGTGTCCTCTTTATGTCCTGGTTTACGGCAGTGTTCGCACCAGGGTCGCCCCTTTTGTTGTTTTTGGCCCGATCCATGTGCTGCACCTTTTGATAATAAACCTGTGAGTGGCCCAAATTGTGAGGACCCAGGCCCAAAATTGGAGGCTCCATTCTGTCCCGTGTTTGGCCCAACCTCGCTCGGTCCACTTGGTCCAATTACAAAAGACCCAGGCTGTCCAAATTGAGGAGACCCACCATTCGGCCCAAATCGATGAGACGCTGCAGCTCCGATTCCTTTACCCAGAAGCGCCGACATCTCCAAGTCTCCGACGCCGGCTGTTCCGTCCTTCATCATCACCTTCTGTCGGCTTTCCTCCCTTCTCACTTCGGCGAACACCTCTCGTGTGGAAGGAAGTGGCTTTCGGCCCAAGATTCGCCCTCGAACTTCATCTAAGTCGCGATTGAGACCGGCCAAGAATTCAAAAACTCGTTCGTTTTCCAGCCTTTTTTTATACTTGATGCTGTCGCCGGGACATTCCCACTCTTCTTCATAACTGAGGTCCAATTCTTGCCACAGGGAAGACATTTGCAAGAAATAATCGGTGACCTCTCTCTCTCCCTGTTTGGTTTGCCATAATCTCGTCTTAATCTCGAAAATTTGGGAGGAGTTTTCTGAGTCGGAGTACATCTCTTTAACGGCATCCCAAACGTCCTTCGATGTTGGGAGGAAGAGGTACGTTTTTCCTATGGATGGCAGCATCGAGTTCACCAACCAGGCCGTGACCATGGAGTTTTCAGATTGCCATTTGGGTAGACAAGTAGCGTCAGTTGGTTTCTTAGTTGCTCCGGTCAGGTAACCTAATTTTCCCTTGCCGTCGATTATCAATTTAATTGACTGAGCCCATTGTCTATAGTTTCTCCCATTCAATTTTTCTACTGTGAGTTGAAAAGAGGAGTTCTCTACTCCCGTTGATCCCATTGTATGAATGGTTTCAACCTCACTGTGCGAGGATTCCGATGACGCAGAATGTTGACTGTTGACGGGGACTTCCGTCATTGATTTGTTAGGCTCTAGAGAGCCTGCTCTGATACCATGAAAGCAGAAATAAGATTTGTATTTCTCTTATATTAAAATTGTATTACAACCCCTATTATATAATACAATGCAGGTAACGAGAAAAGGAAAGAATCTCCTAAATTAGGAGAAGAGAATAAATCCTAAATTAACAATCTTAATTACAGCACGTCTAAATAAGGTAATGTGGAAATATGGTAATCTGTGTAATCTTCAAGATTTCTCACACAATTCATTCATACTTTTAAAGAATAATCATAATTTGAGAATGAAATAACACTTGCACATCTACCTACTTTGATTTTATTGAATATAAAAGAACAAAATGTGTAAAAAGCCTTTATCCTTCACACTCTTACTATTTCTTTAAGCTTAACTTGACATAGAAGATATTTTTGAGAGAAAATAAGAGTAAATTCGGATTTAAGAAGAGGTAGTGCGATAGCGACTTCCCTATTCTTGTAACCTCTATTTTCGGTGAAAAACTAAATGAGAGAGTTGTATTATCATTAATCTTGTTAAATTGAGTCTTTAACTAAGAAGTTAAAGGGTTTTAAGTTCATTAAAAAATAATTCATATAAAAATCTTTATAAAACATTTACATAATGAAAAATAAAGGAAAATGATCTATTTATGTGTTTTGTAACCTATCTCTATGAATAACCACTAAAAAAACAATTATTCCATCAACTATCTTGATATGATTGTTCTTAATGTACAAAACAAGGAGTTTTTAACTTAAAAAATAATTTTATAAATATATCTGCATGGTGATACGAACCTGAGTTGCCTATGTGAAATACTATGCAAATGACCATTGTGGCAATCCAATTACTTATTAAATCTTTGTAAGCAAATTTACTTAAACTTAATCTCTTAAATTGTTGAACTTTTAATTAACTTATGGCTTGAACTTTCATAACCTTAAATGGGCCAAGCTTCCATAGCTTGTTTCTTAAATTGGCTACATCAACCGACTTGAGAATTTAGAATTCGGGACCTTTCAACATCAGTTTTTGAGCTAACGTATATTAGAATTTGTTCGATTAATTTCGTAGGTATACAAGTCTTGACAAGTAATAAAAATGATTTATTAAGTCCAAGTATTGTCCCATATAAATCACTATTTTTAAAATCGGACCGGATATTAACGTGCATAATGAAGAGTGTTAATGGTCAACGGGTTGAACTCATATCAAAACAGCATCAACTCAAAAATTAAATTATATCAACGACTGTTTAAGAAAATAATTTTTTTATTTTTAATATTTGTTAATTTTTTTATAATAATTATTTCATTACATAAACATTAAATGGGCTAGGTCATAGCTCATCTATATAAATAGAGATAATGGCCCAACGAGGTTTAAACCTAAAAAGTTATCTCAAAGTTAGAGAGTCAGAAGGAAAGGAGTAGCGAGACGCGGCGTGGTTGCTTCTTCCTTAGTTTTTTTCCAGCAGCTTCTTCATTGTAATATTTTTTCGATGGCTTGATGGATGATCTTTCACATAACCTGGCCATGCCAGGAAATCTTCTTTTATTGATCTTAATCTGTACTTTTTTTAAAGTAGTCAAAAAACTTGTTAAAATCGTGTCTGGTTCATTGGTTTTTAGTTGAACAGGTTATTTTAATGATTTTTGTATTATCGAAAACTCGGTTGCTACAGAACTGACCGTCGGACAGATTTACGATTTTTTCGATTGAATCGGCCAGTCTGGTCCGATTTTCACAATGTTGCTATTAAGTAGAAATTTTTTATCCTAATGTAACTTCAATCTTCTTTAAAATAGTAACCAAATATCAATTCGAGATTTTATTTTACAACTAAAATTGTACTAGATTAAATTAAGGTAATCTATTTATATAATGTTTGAGAAGATTATCAGATTATGAAATTAAAGGGATACTATTTTCAATTTTACTTAAGTTGTTTAACGTTCAGTTAATTCCAATTCATTTAGCACATTTTCATTTGTGTCAACAATTGAATTAACTTATTATAGCTAGTATAATCTCTCTCGAGTAAAACTAATCATGATTATATGCTCGAATTTACTATATCTCTATATAACTTACACACATATGAATGCTTTAACCTACAAGAATTCAACCTAAATTTTATAACTTATACTTATCTTTCGATCTCTGATAATACCTATATTATTTATTACACGAGCCAGATTAATATATCACATCTTGATTTCAATATTATCCAAAAATCAATCAATTGTGCCGAGGCAATTGGAAGTAATTAAATACATAATAAAAAAATTAATACAAATTCAAGTGGTATGAAATCTTGCAATTAAACAAATATTAAAATCCTAAGCTTGTTGGAATTTGGTTCAAGTATTCAAAAATTTAGTTAAGTGTAAACTTGAAAAGTGACTTTGTGTCAATTTCGACCAAATAGTTGAACTTGATCCTATAGTCAAATTATAAAAATAAATAGATCAAATTATTCTACATATCTAGTAGATCGTCATAATATATTTACAATCTCAAAACCAATTCCTGATTAATGAGAAATTATGGTCCAAATTTGAAAGGAAAAATAGGAAAAATCATATAGCACTGCCACTCGAGTGGCAGGCTAGTGCCAAGCGAGCGGTGAAGCTGTCGCTCAATCGACACGTGGCCGAAAAGTTTCTATTGAAGATATTTCATTATCGCTTGAGCGAGAGGCCAGTGACAGCAAGGGATGCGTCCATTCTTTAAGGTTTCTGAGTTTTGGGGCATGTTTCTTCGCTCACAACCTCTCCTCATCTATAAATTGGACCTTTGGACGTTTATTATGCATCCAATATCATTTGCATTGAGCATTACATCAAAATCTCTTGCAAAAACTCTCCAAAAATTATTCTAAAATTAATTTCTCGTAGAGACAAAAAATTTCATTTAAGTTCGCTGTTGCTTGAGGTTTGACATGCTCCTACCACAAGTTGTATGCGTGGTATCTTGGAAGATAAGTGTCATAATTCGTTAGCTTTTTGTCATAAGGAAAAAGTATTAATCACTTGCTTCGGATTTATGTTCCTCACTTTCATTACATTCTCTTTCTTTCTTCTCATTTCCAAGTTACATAGAGTTTAATTATACTCATGGGAATTAAACTTAACCAGTATTTCGTATATTGACAAACAACCATTTCCCTACACATCTAACCAACAATCTTAAGACCAATCTTTTGTGGTTGTTTGTTGAAAAACAAACCCTAGTCTTCATCTTTAGAATAAGCCTTCACGTGCTTTTCCTTTCATTCATTCTGTGCGTTGAACTTCTATTTTTGTAACAAAAATGAATACCGTTGAGACCACTTCAAGTCAAGCAATGAATGGTACAAACCATGTGATTCCGCCTTTGGCTATATCAATATCAAATTCTCTTATCCCATATGGGAAAAATCGAAAAAAGTTTGGAGATGTTGATTTCAAAAGATGCCGTTTTATCTTACAATTTTGAATTTGGCAAAGCTTTTAAAAGAGATCACTCCTGCAATACAAGATGGGAAAAACAATCGTGAGTCAATTATTGCATTGGATGCACGAAAACACTTAAATTTCTTTTGCAAAAACTGCATTATAAATGGATTGGACAATACACTTTATGGAGTGTATATATAGTTAGAAAGACTCGATCAAGGATTTATGCGAGTCATTGGAGAAGAAGTACAAAATCGAAGATGCTAGAACAAAAAAGTTCACTGTCGACAAATTTTTAGACTATAAAATGGTAGATTCCACCATCGTGATAAGTCAAGTACAAGAATTTCAAGTTGTACTTCATGAGATAGATACAGAAAAGATAGAATTGAGTGATTCCTTTCAGGTTGCAGACATAATTGAGAAACTCACTCTTTTGTGGAGATATTTCAAGACTACCTCAAGCACAAACGCTAAGATATGAAGTTGGAAGAACTAATAGTTAGTTTGAGGAATGAAGAAGATAATATAAAAATTGAAAAAGTCAATTGTTCAACTTGAAGCAAACTTTGTTGAAAATGGTTCGAAGGTTGTCAACAAGAAGCGTAAGATCTCCGGTAATGCACCAAGAAGAGATAACTCCAATAATGTCAAGAAGTTTAAAGGCAACCGTTACAATTGTGAAAAAATTTGACATCGTTCAAATGAATATCGGAAGTTGAAGAAGATTGCACAAGTAAATGTGGTTGAAAGAGACATCCTATTTGAAGGGGTTCAAGAGATGAGTCTATCTGTGGTTTTTTCTGAATGCAACATAGTTAGTAATCCAAGGGGTTGGTGGATCTACACTGGTGTTACCTACCATATTTGTGTAGATAAGACCATGTTCTCAAACTATCATGAATGAGAGGAGAACAATTGTTCATGGGAAAATTCTGCAAGTTCAAAGGTTGAAGGACTTGAAAAGATCACACTGAAAATGACTTTCGAGAAAGAACTAGTCCTCAATAATGTCCTCCGTGTGTTAGACATTCGTAAGAACCAAGTTTTGGGTTTCTACATAGAAGAACCTTTAAACTTGTATTTGTATTAGACAAATTTTTACTTACTGATATGTATGTTGGTAAGGGTTGTTGACCTAAAAAATGTGCCAACAGATGTCAAACCCACAAAAGTACACGTGAGCAACTCCAGACACGTTCTTGATCGGAACACCAACGAAAAGGAAGAAAGGTGATAAGTGAAAGTATTAAAATGTTAACAAGTCAAGAACAATGAATATTGAGTTTTCTTATATCTTTTGTTTGTCAAAAGACCATCTATTATAATGTTACAAGAGTTGCTATTTATAGTGTTCTGACCGATGTGGTAACTGTTGGATCAGATCCACGTGACTCCATCTAATAGATCGAAGACTTACACCATTCATACAATAATTATATTGACAACTTTCATTGACAAGGGGTCAACCGCTCTACCATTTTAGGCTGACAGGTCTGACACTTATTAATACAAATGTTACATCAATCATTCTTAAAGATACTCAAATCTGCCTCAAAGACAGCAAGTACTTTGACAGCATGGAACTTTGGATGTGAAGAGGTTTTGACCAAGAAGATGCACTTCGGTCTTGAAGGCACTTCGGCATTGAGATGGAGTACATCGGCTGCAAAGGTATTTTTTTTTTATCTTTCTTTGTTTTGACTTGTTCGACCACTAGATGTACGTATGTAGTGCCTCCACGTGGCCTTTATCGACAGTTTTATATACGAGGAGTAATAGTAGTTCCCAAAGTCTAATTTGTGAATATTTATATAGAAATTAGAGTTCGGAAAAAAGGCTGGAGAAGTCATAGTATTCATTGAGTTCATTTGCTAAGGTACATTGGTTTGTGTTCATATTGGAGTTGAAATTGAGTTGGCGTTCTTTTAGATGAGGTCGTTATTACTTGAAGCTATCTATGCCGAAGATGTAGATGTTGAAGCATAGGTGGAGGCCTTGAAAAAAGTAACAAGTTGAATAGTCGATGAAGCTCGCCTCTGCCTTGGAGGAAATTGAAAATCTAAAGAAAGAAGTCCACTGGTGCCATAGTGAAGTGGCTTCCATGACGAGGTGGGTAGAGACTTCTGACGCTCACCAAAAAATAGTTGTTGAGGCCTTGGAGGTTGCGAATAAAGACAATGCTACTCCCAAAGAGCAAGTTGGTGAGCTGAACTCCAGGGCGTCTGATTTATCAGAGGAGTTGGAGAAGGTGAAGGAAGAACTTCGATTTTCCAACAGTGGAGCATAGAGGAACTACATCACCAACTTCTACCTTACGGAGACATACCTTCACTTCGGCCTCTATTGGAGGAGGTATGCCTACGCTGAGGTGGTGGAGTTGATCGAAGTGAACTACCAAACATTCGACATTTCTGCACTTAGATCAGAATTTCTGGAGGAGGAAGATGAACCTTAAACTCCAGCTGATGGTAGTCACGTGATTGAGATTGAAGATGAAGTTGTCAAAGAGGCACCTGAGGCATCAAACGTAGAAATGGCACCCAACGTGATAGTCTCATTTGTACCTCCTCCTCTCCACCTAAATAGATAGGGCAGCTTGTAACTTTTTTCTTTTGTACTATGGCCTTGAAGGTTGATTTGTAATGTTTATTATCAATAGAAGTTCATTTTTCTCGACTATTTTGAGTTTACCTGTTTTGCATTTCCTTGTATAGATGTTTCTTTTTATTTGAAGTATTTTTCTTTTCTTACTTGCAATTTGTACAATTGTCAGCAGTTTGTCTACTTTTGTTTATTTTCCTTAGCATGAGGTTGAGTAGTTCATTCGTGATAAGTTTTCCTTAACAACTTTGGTTGTTAAAGGTACGTGTTATCCACTTCACGACTTTTAGAGATGGTCCATTTTAGGATCCAGTTCGTTGCTAAAGTGCCAACGCTTCTCTGCATAGGGACGGTTCATCTATGTGGAGGTATTCTTTGTTTAATTTGAAAGTGTTAATAAGACAATAAGATAAAACTTTCTTGAAGATAAACCATACACAAATCCTTTCACAATTTTTCGTTGGTAATACTTTCGTAGATGCTCTGCAATCCATAGATGAGGCTGTGTCTTTCTTTCCACTCCTTCGATTTTATAGGTTCCTGGTCCAACCTCTTTTTTTATATAGTAGGGACCCTCCCAGTTGGGACCAAGGGTTCCTGTTGCTGGTTCTTTAGTAGATAGGAAAACCCTTCGTAGCTTTAAATTATTTATACGAAATGACTTTCTTTTAACTTTTGAGTTGTAATACCTAGTTATCTTTCATTGGTAGGTAGCCAACTTTGCTTGAGACCCATCTCTCATTTCCTCAAAGAAGTCTAGTTCACATCTCCTTAGCTCATCATTCGATATTTCATTAAAATATATGAGGAGAGGAGATAGTAGACTTACTTCAACTGGGCTCATTGCCTCGACACCATAAGTAATAGGGAAAGGTGTTTTCCCCGTGGCTATTCGACTCGTAGTTCTAATTGTCCATGAAACCTGAGGCAACTCGTCCACCCAAGCCCTTTTTTACGCATCCAGTTTCCTCTTCAAAGTGTATTTGATGGTTTTGTTAACAACTTCTACCCGTCCGTTGGCATGGGGGTGGTGTGGAGAAGAGAAATACTTTTTAATTCCCACTTCTTCGCAAAGGTCTTTGACCTTCTTGTTGTCGAATTGTCGCCCATTGTCTGAGATAATTGAGTGAGGAATACTGAATCGGCATATGATGTTTTTCCATAAGAATTTTGTAGGGTTGACTTTAGTTATTTTTGTCAACGGTTCCGCTTCAACCCACTTAGTGAAGTAGTCGATAGAGACAATTGCAAAACAAACACTTCCTCTTCCTTTTGGCAGAGGTCTAATAAGATCAATTTCCTACTTGGCAAATGGCTAAAGACTAGAAACAACATTGAGTTCTTGTGAAGGTTGTCTTTGAGCTGCTGTGAAATGTTGACACTTATCGCACCTTCTTACAAATTTTTGGGCATCCTTTTTCAAGGTCGGCCAAAAGTATCATTGCCTTAGCACCTTTTGTGCTAGAGACCATCCCCCAGAGTAATTGCCACATACTACTTGGTATATCTCTTGGTGCACATTATTATCTTTTTCACCACATATGCATCAGACAAGAGGCATGGAAAACTCCATTTTATACAAAATTTCGTCTTGGAAAACGAAGTGTGGGGCTCGCCTTCTGAGTTTTTGCACTTCCTATTTGTCAGATGGTAGGATTTGATCTTTCAAAAAACTATGATTGGCTTCATCCACGATGGAGTATCTTCTACCCACATCATCTTTTTATCCTTTGAAATGGAAGGCCTCAGAAGGTATTCTATAGGAACTAATGTGAGTAGTTCAGAATCTTGTAGCCCTTACATTTTTCAACCCAAAGGGTACCATCTTTTAGCAGTATAGATCTCGATTTTTAATAAAGGATGTGTGTTCTTCGTCGATTGGGTACATTGAAATTTGATTGTAGCCTGAATAGGCATCTATGAAACTCAACAACTCATGTCCAGTAGTGAAATCAACAAGTTGGTCTATCTGGGATGGTGGAAACTGTCTTTGGTACAGGCTCAATTAAGGTTGGAGAAGTCTATGCATATCCTCCACTTCCTATTGTACTTTTTCACCAAGATCAGGTTTGACACCCACTTCGAATAAGTTGATTCTTAAATAAAGCAGTTGTCAATCAATTTTTTCACCTCTTCTTTCAGTGTTTCATACCTTTCCTGGTTAAGGGCTCTCATCTTTTAGCGACGAGGATTAGTTTTTGGATCAATCTTCAAATGGTGGCAACTAACCTTTGGATCTATGCCAACCATGTTCTCAGTTGTTACATAAGAAACTTTTCAGTTCCTCATTGACCATTTCGGACAGGTACTTTTCGATCTTCAAAAATTTAGTAGGGTCTTCAAGGTCCACCATAAAGTCTTCTAGTTCCTCAACCGATGCAATTAGTGGTTCGCGATCAATTATGCGAGGGTTCAATTTGTCATAATCAACTGCTTTTCCAGCAGCTCTGGCTTCCTTAGGGGTTGACTGTATTTCAAACACAGCCTCTTTTTCAGAGGCGTCTATTATCTCGACGTCATTTCTTTGATCAAAGTTTTGCCCTTGTACAAGGCCGTCGACCTCATCAATGTCTATTAAGATGACATTGACATCCCTTGGCTTAACTTTTTGGATAGAGTTGAAATAGCATTCCCTGGCACTACTCTTTTGGCCTCTGACCATGGCTATTCCATTTTCTATTGGGAACTTCCATGCACAGATGGTGAACAGAAGTGACAGCCCATAGTTCCTTCAAAGCAGGTCCCCAAGTACTTTGTGATAAGCGAAACGGTGATCTACAATAAAATATTCCATGAAGTGGTGAGCTATCAGAGGTGCCACTCCCATTTTTATTGCTAAGGTAATCTTCACTCATGGTATGACGTTGTCGCCAATAAATCCATACATGGGGAATTCATTAGGGTTATCTCATGGTCCACCTCCATCTTATCGAAAATATGGTATTGACTAAGCTTCCATTGTCTATAAGCATTTTTTGAGGCCATTTCTAGCCACCATAGTCCTTACAACCAGGGCATTATAGCGTGGATAGTGAACGCCCACAACATCATCATGCGTGAAAGTGATATGTTGGACTTCTCTCTCGGAGGGTCGGTTGTTGCTGACTATGAAGCTAGTCATTGGCAGGTTTTTAGCTTCCGCGGCATAATTTCGTTAGGCATTTCTTGACTCTCTTTCGACGTAGAGGCCTTCGAAAAAGGTGTCAATTTCTTGAATGGATTCATGTACAATGGGCGTTGCTCCTGTTGGAGCGACCTGTACCATCATTCCTAGGTTGCTGGCCTTGATAAGAGTTTTAGTCCCTTTGTGAACGGTTGTTTCTTTGAGGGTTAGGATGATTTGCGATATCCATACATCCTTCGGTGTTGTGGCTATGAGAATGGTGGTATGTGTAATAGAGGGGTGCTTCGTCCATATTTATAGGTCCAACCCTCGGCCCCTGCCCCCTCTTGCTTGAGGAGGATGCTGATAAGGTCTTCCTTGATACATTTCTATAACGGGAGTTATCTATTCGTAAGTCGAAGTAGGAACCGCGTTAAGTATTGCTACAGCTAATGTTTGTCCATGATTGAAGGAGGCTCATTGCCCACCCTAGTCCATTAAGTGAGAGGTGGGACCTCTCCCTTTTTACATTTGTGGAGGTGGGAGACATCAGCTTGCCCTATTCTAGTGATCCTTCAATTGCGTCATTGATGATCTCACGCCTTATCATTTCCAACAAGGCGTCATAGTTGGCGGGGTCTTTGTTTTATATGTCCCTCCAGAAGAGGAAGTTCATAACTAATCCTCTCCTTAGGGATGTCAACGCCTCCCTATCTGTAACTTGTACAAGGTAGGTCATATTATCAGTAAAGCGGGATAAGAAGCTTTTTAAGGATTCTCTTGATTGCTGTCTAATATCCTGGAAGCGTTGTATTGGTCCCTCACCCTCATTTTTTGTGGCGAAGCATTTCAAGAAAGCCTTCTTGAAGTCTGACTTCCCTCTTGAAGCCTGGTGTACCAGACTTCAGTTGCTCCATTTAGGATCAGATGGAAAGCTCAGCACTTCATGGCAGGTGTGGTTCTCCTTGGCTTATATGAATTTTAAAGCTATTGAAATGCTTCAAGACCTCTGTGGCTCATCAGAATCATCCTTTTCTCTAACTTAGGCCTCCTGGGGTGGCTAAGATTGTAATTTCGATTTCTTACTTGTTCTGCCCTCCTCTCGCACCTATTCCTAGAGAGAGGGTTGATATTACCATGAACTGGTTTGACTTGAGCTCCAAATTGAGGATCCTCATGTTGTTTATTTATAGACAAACGATGTTTTTGTGTCGGCTTATTTCTAGGTCGTCCTAGGCTTATTCTATCGAAGATGCTCACCGACCTTCTTAGTGCGTCTTCTGGGTCATAATTTGGTGGAAAGTTGAAGGGGACCTCATGGGGTTGATCGGTGGCATAGTTGGTTGACATATCTATCCCAACTTCTCTCTCATATGGGGCTTCCTGCCTGGGATATTGGTGATATCATGCCATCTGGCTTTGGACCTCATCCTCGCCATGGTAGTGGTTTCCTTAGAAAGACGCGTTCCCTTGAGCTACATATGGAAAACTGTGTATCCTCCATGGGTTTGCATATTCTTCAAAAGCTCCTGTATGGCGAGGTTCTGTTGGGTTATGTTTCTCATGTTTTTGCCATTGTAGACATTTCTTCAGTAACTCTAGCTGCTATCCTTGATACTCCCTTGATCTACCTCTAGATCAACCTTGCCTCTGTAGCTGGTGAAATTGATAGCAAGTTGATGGGTTGGCGTAAGAGGGTTCCTCTTCTTCAGGGTGTTCCCTAGTCCTTCGAAGCGCTGTTTCCTCATTGCTAGTACTCACTGTAGTACTTCAAATTGCTAGGCAATTAAGCAATATTCATTTTTCAAGGAGTTTCCTTTTTCTTCAAAGGCATGAAATCATTTCGCACAAAGAGACTGGTCTTTTCTTAACTGTAAATGCTTTCCATAAATGACATCAATCTGTTGACAACAAAAAATGTACCAACAAATGTCTGGCCCACGATCGTACATGTGAGCAACTCTCGACACATTCATGATCGGAACACCAATGGAAAGGAGGAAAGGCGAGAAGTCCAAGTATTAAAACGTTAACAAGTGAAGAACAATGAGGATTGAGTTTTTTTTTATATCTTTTGTTTGTCAAAGAGACCATCCATTACAATGTTATGAGAGTTTCTATTTATAGTGTTCTGGCCGACGTGATAACCGTTGGATCCGATCCACGTGGCTCTATCTAATAGACCGAAGTCTCACACCATTCATACATTAATTACATTGAAAACTTTAATTGACAAATGGTCAACCGCCCTACCATTTTAGAATGATAGATCTGACACTTATTAATACAAACGTTACATCAATCATTCCTAAAGATACTCATCAAATCTGCCTCAAAGACACCAAGTACTTCGACAGCATGGAGCTTCGGATGTGAAGAGGTTTTACCTAGGAGAAATTACTTCGGTCTTGAGGGCACTTCAACTGCAAAGACATTTTTCGACTTTCTTTGTTTTGACTTGGTCGACCGCCATATTATATGCAAGTGTTGCCTCCACGTGGCCTTTATTGAGAGTTTTATATACGAGGAGTAACAAGGGTTATCTAAGTGAAGAAATGTTCAAAATGAACGTCCTAACAATTATACCAACAAACGTTATGAATAAAGATTCTAATTATATTTATATGCTTGAGTTATCTTGTTTATGGTATAGTCGATTAAGACATGTTAATTACAATTTCTTGTGCAAACTTATTAATCAAAGTTTAATTCTGACACTTAAGATTGATCCTAATCATAAGTATGAAGTATGTATTAAAGAAAAGTCGGCCAAAATACCTTTCACTAGGTTCAAAGGAATACGACACCTTTAGAATTAATACATAGCGATATATGTGATTTGAAATTCGTTTAAATTAAAGGTGGTAAGAAATACTTTATAAATTTTATCGATGACTGTACAAAGTACTGTTATGATTTTCTACTATAAAGTAAAGACGAAGCCTTAGATGTATTCAAACATTATAAGACGAACGTTGAGAATCAACGTGGTAAGGAATAAAGAATATTTGTGGCGATAGAGGTGGATAATACTAGGCACCATTTGAAGAATATTGTTTTGAGCATGAAATTATTTATCAAACAACGGCACCTCACCCACCTCAATTGATGTTGTAGTTGAACATAAAAATCGTACTCTTATAGAGATGATGAACGCAATGTTGTTAAGTTCAGGGATACCTCATAACTTGTGGGAGAGACTATTATTTTGGCAAATAGCATTCTTAACACGATACCCATTAAGAAAATGGAAGAAACTCTATATAAATTATGGAAATGCCATTCTTCGTCCTACCAACACTCGAAAGTGTGGGGGTGTCTAGCTAAGGTTGAAGTACTTAAGCCTAAACAAGTGAAAATCGGTCATAAGACGATTGATTGGATATTTATTAGATACGCCAACAACAGTAGTGCATATCGTTTTCTTGTACATTAATATGAACTTTTAGATGTACACGAAGGAACCATATTGAATCAAGAAATGCATCATTCTTCGAGAATGTTTTTCCATGTAAAGACAAAGAAAATGCAAGTTCAAATAAAAAAAAATATGAAACTACAAATGGTACTTCAAATGAGAAAGAACCAAGGCATAGTAAAAGGGCTAGAACATCTACTTCGTTTGGTCCAGATTATCTAATCTATATGGTAGAAAATGATTCAAGGACTTTCAGTGAAGTAATGTCTACAGCGGAAGCACCGAATTGGAAAGAAGCTATCAATGGTGAAATAGATTTTATAATGCAAAATCATACTTGGGAGTTGGTTGATTTACCTTCCAAAAATAAGCCTTTAGGGTACAAAGGAATTTTCAAAAAGAAAATAAAATTGGATGGGTCTATTGACAAACATAAGGCGAGATTGGTTACCAAGGGATATAGATAAAAGAAAGGACTTGACTTCTTTTATACCTACTCACCCGTGACTAGAATCACTTCAATAAGGTTGTTAATTGTAATTGCGACAAACAAAGGTTTGTAATCACAAACAAAAGGTTTGAAAACTTGTTAATTGAATATTTGAGATGAAAGATTCCAAGTCTAATAGTGGTTATGTATTTACCATTAGTGGAGCTATTGTGTCATGGAAGTCAACAAATTAATTGTGTATGACTCGATCAACGATGAAATCGAAGCTTATTAATTTGGACAAAGCAGCATATATAATGTTTATCTAGACATATACGTCGTAGGCACAAGAGGATTAAGAAACTGATGTCAAATGATATTATCCCCATAGATTATGGGAAATCAAATGAGAACATTGCGTATCCACCTACGAAAGGTCTATCAAGAGATCAAGTATATTTCCTATTAAAAGGAATGTGATTAAAGTCTACTACGTAAGAGTCTTTATAATAGTAACCCTACCTTGTTGACTAGAGATCCCAAGATCTTGGCTCAAAGGGACAACTAAGTAATGAAAATTCAATGAAACACTTAGGAAACTACTTCCTAGCTCATTCCTATGATAATTAAAATGCTTTCTGCATAATGTTAAAGGTTAAGATATGCTTTTAATGATTCCTATATTTTGACTATGTCAAGTGGAGCAGGGGAAAATACTCATAACAGGAGGTCACCTTGTAAGTGTGAAGTGAAGCCGCTTCAACGGAAATTTTCTAAGGCTAAATTTTTTTAACACTTGTGAAACCCTAGAGTGATTTAGCTAAAATGAATCAAGTGATGGCAACCAAAAATGATTTAGGAAACATTTGTGTAAGTATTGTTATCTTGGTTTACACCAACGGTTGAATGATTTAAGACATCACGTTCACCAATTAGTCAAGTAAATCCGATAGTATACTAGGGAAGGTTCAAAGCTAGAAGCTACTTTACTGATGCAGTGTTTTTATACTCTCTCTCTCTCTCTCTCTACGATGCATTATATTTTCACATTGCATAAGCATATTTGAATTTCCATTAATGTAGGGAATTGTTGAAATTTGGTTTAAAGATTGAATAATTGGTTAAGTATAAACTTGAAAAGTGAGTTTGTGTTAATTTTGACCAAATATTTGGACCTGATTCGATAGTCAAATTATAAAAAAAAAAAAATAGACTAAATTGTTCTACTCATCGAGTAGATCTTCGTAGTATATTTAGAATCTCAAAATCAATTCCGGATGAATAAGACATTATGGGCCAAATTTGGAAGGAAAAATAGGAAAAATCATATAATATTGCCACTCGAGTGCCAGGCTAGCACCTAGTAAGCGGCGAAACTATCGCTCGAGCGATATGCTAATGACAGGTGAGCGAAAAGTTATTGTTGAAAATATATCATTGGCGCTTGAACGAGAGGCCAGACATGGGCTAGTGATAGCAATGGATTCGTCCCTTCTTGAAGGTTGCCGAGTTAAGGGGCGTGTTTCTTCACTCGCAACCTTTCATTTTCTATAAATAAGACCATTTGAACGTCCATTATGCATCCAATATCATTTACATTGAGCATTACATCAAAACCTCTTGCAAAACTCTCCAAAAATCATTCCAAAAATTAATTTCTTGTAGAGAGAAAAATTTCATTCGAGATCGCTGTTGCTTGTAATTTAAAGTGCTTTTACCACAAGTTGTATCCACTGTATTTTGGGAGACAAGTGCCATAACCTGTTAACACTATTGCGAGACAATTTTATCTTAAGGAAAAAGTGTTAATCACTTCCCTCAGATTTCTTTTCATTTCCAAGTTACATGGAGTTTAATTACGCTTTCGTGAATTAAACTTTGTCAGTATTTTGTATGTTAACAAACAACCATTTCCCTACACATCTAACAAGCAAAACTGTATCGCCATCCTAACACAAATGTATTTAGTCACTCATAATATCAAAATCAAACAAATGAACAAATATAAAGATTCCTTTGAGCTATTGTTGTTCTTCGCAACATGAACCTCAACAATGGTTCTTCATCTCCTTCTTGAATATTGTAGATCTTTCGACAATTTGATGATAGTAGATAATCAGATCCCAAATTTCTTTTCAAATCAGGATATTTTTTTTTCTCTGTCCACGTTTTCTCTATTTTCAGCTTTCCTTCTTTTCAAAGAAGTCCGTTCCCAGTTTTCCTCTTGGTCAAGTGAATTTTCTAACACAATTCAACCACAATTTCATTTCCATTACACCTATTTCATGCCACCAATTTAACTTATATTATAATTGCATTCAAGGCTTCAAAATCTTTCAAAGAGTGCTAGTCAGTCCTTGAATTTCTAAAGTGTAGAGTTTGATCCGAAAATTGTAGATTTTTCTCCAATTTCGTCCTTCTTGATCAATATTTGCTCCGATCCTGTGTTTTCTCCTAACATAATCTAAACATACAAACAATTATGCATCAACTTTATAATAATCTCAAAAGTCACTTTTGACGGCTTAAATAAGTGCGAATTTTATACTTATTAAACACCAACTTGAACTTTTGTTCTTTGATTGAATAAAACATAATAAATACATAACTAGACTCAAACAATTACACTTTACTCTATATAAGCAATTCAATATTTCCTCAGAGTGCATATTAAAATCACAAAATAAAACAGGTTAAGGAAACACAAGAATCAAAAATTATTTCCCAACTCCCCATGTGTGTGTATCATTCTCAATTTCATCAATGCCACTTGAATCAAATTATGTACTTCAACATCAGAAGTCTATTTTTCCAACCAACACTAGATCCCAATAATATCAATATACTTTCTTATCACTCATGTTGCTCTCTTTATTTTTCAAATTTCTCAAAAACAAACTAACATTGAGATATGACTTATTTTTAACATCCACTCAATCACTTTTCAATTCCTAATCGATGACCAAGACTTAGCTGGAAAATAATACATCTTCTATTTTACGCACTTAACTTTTACCTCATTCTTCTTGAATTAGTGCAATGTCTTTTATTGAGTCAAAGAGAAAGATAAAAAAAATAATCAAGTAATGATGTTCCAGGTTTCGGAAGGATCTAATCACCCCCAAACTTAAGAGTCGACATTTTAACCGAAACGAAAATCTCCGAACCGAAAGCAAACCGGATTTAAACATTTTAGTTTGAATTTAAAAAAAATAAAAAAAATAAGCATCCTGATTGATTGTCCTTCTTGTATTGTAAATGGGAAGAAAGGAGTTGTTAACACTTCGGCTATGTTGTTCGAGGCATTGACACTTACTTGTGGTCGCATGTTCATTAACTTCCCTCAAATTTTAGGAATCGAAAACCAATCTAATTTGGTCGGTTCTTATTTTTTGAATTGAAACATTGGGTATCCGACACAAAAATCAAAATTTTAATTTTTAGAATTTATTCAATCTAAACCAATGGCCCCTTCTCAACAAGCACATGTTTGCAAGGCCCAGCTAGTGCTTGACCAAAGTGATAGTACCTAATAAATCAAAATTATTCATTTGAATAACTGAATAATATCGATTTCATTCATAGTCATTTCTCACCGCACTTTACATGTGGTCCATCACAAACGTTTCTTAAGGTGTCGCACATAGAGCTACAATCAAAATTGGATGTCATTAGGCAAGGTATTGAATATTAATTGGAGACATATTTGCACTGGATTAAGAAAGTGTTGAGATATGTATTTGATGATATATTTTATATTTTCTATTTCTGTTAGATATTGGAAACATAATATGTATTTTTAGCTCACGCTTTTTTTAGAATATGTTATGGGTAAAATCGAACCCGAATCGAAACTGAAAATTTCAATATGAGTCTGATGCCAATAATTACATGGACCTGAATGGTTCTATATACGAAGTACTTGAACTATAATGAAGGGTTTCAGGGTATTAAAATACTCGAACTGACGCACCTGATGTCGAGGCTTACCTAAACTTAGCTAATAGGATTTTCGATATGTTACTAACTGGGGTGATTAGTGTAATAAAATTTTCTATAGTCCTATAAGATTCTAAGGTAGCAAACTTATACAACCAATGTTTTAAAAATCGACCCTGCTATCGACCCAGAAAAGAGAAAGGGTCAAGGGTCAAAAGGTTGAACTGGAGTCGAACCAGGATTGAACCGATGACTTTTATAAAATCAAAAAAATATACATTTATAAAGAATGAAAAGTAAATATTGAAATCAAATCACAAAAAAATCAATTACAATCAACTAAGTCAAGTGATTCTCAATCTAATTATATAATTTAAAATAACTTAATAAGTCAATAATATAAAGTAAATAATAATGTCAATAAGTGAATAGCACAAAAACATAAATAGCTAAAATTTAAAAGTTTCGCATCAACTATCACCAATAAAAAAAATGTCAAGTAATAATTGGAACCAAAAAGTGCACTAACCATAAAAGATTAATCATTGATCATTTCCACAATCACTTGAAACACGAAAATGATGTATAACATCCAATGTATCAAAATCTCTCATCTCTTCAGTATTAATCTCACCCTTATTTTCATTGACATCTAAAATACAAAAATAAGGAACAATATATTAGATAAAAATACATGACTAATATTACAAAAAAGAAGAAGATAAAAACAATAAGTTAAGATTATTAAACTTACAAACCTTGAACATTATCATCAGTTTCATCATATTAACATTGGAAATTGCATTTTCTTCATAAATAGCATTACCTAAGTCTGCATACTCAAAATCATGTGGTGGCACTTTTTCCTCTATCCAAAAGTTTGTCTTGTCAATACACTTATAATCAACTGGATCATAAAATTTCTTCTTATAATAACGTCTATAAGATTGTAAATGAGTGGTAGTTAGATAAAGAAAATATATCAAATAAATGAGTCATTAAAATAAACTCTTGACGTGGTAAAAAAGTTTAAGATTATATATCTATTCTTCAATCGCAAATTATTCGTAACATAGACAAGATCATTGAGTCTTTGATGCTCTAATCTATTTCTTTTTCGTGTGAATACGTTCAAAGACACTCAAGTTCCTTTCACAATCCTGAAGAAGAAGTGGTTTGACCAAGAATTCGAACAGTTATCCTTTGCAAAGTAGGAGCACTAGATCCACACAATTTCCACCATTCATATGCATAATTTAATAAGATTAGTTTTAAGCTAAACAATAAATAACTAAATACAACTTCTTACCAGGTTGTAATGATTTTATAGTATTACATGCAGATTGCCTTCCAAAACTCCATTCATGTTCTCAATACATCCTTATCCTCCCATTGCTTTTGTCTCATCACCACAAATGCTTTTGATTTCAAGCAAATTAAATAGACCTTGCATGACTTCTACTTTTGGACAAAATCCTTCTTCATAAATGAAAGCAGGATTAAAAAAATAAGTTGTTGCATGTATGTTAAGATGAAGATGTTTATCCCATCGCTCTTTAATTATATCAGTGTAAGGTTTGTGCAATTTCTTCTTATTTAATAATATATTCTTGATTCCTTTTCGTGTTCTACGCATGCTATCATATACATAACCTAATGAAGGTTTTTCATCTAAATCTAAAATTCTTAACAATCTTATAATATGAGCCATAATTTTCACAACCATCAATCAATCCTCCCAAAATTTGTTATCCAAGATGATAGAACTCACGAGTCTTCCATTTGCGCTTTTTGAAAGCCTATGGCTTGTAAAATGCTTACTTGTTGTCAAACTCTGCAATGTTTGTTTTTGATCATAAATACTTTTCAATGTAATAAAAGTGGTAGTAAAACGAGTCACAGCTGGACGTACAATTTCTCTTCAATCAGGTCTTTTTCTCAACCAAGACAAAAAAAGTTGTGTGATTATATACAAATATTGTAATTTCCGAAGCATGTAATGCAATGGAATGTATGTGAGGCATACTACTAATATCTTTTAAAATAAGATTCAAACAATTTGCAGCACAAGGAGACCAAAAAATGTGATCATATTTGTCGTGCAATAATTTTCCTTCCGCCACATAGTTAGTTACATTATCAGTTACCATATGAACTAGGGGTGAACGCGGTTCGGTTTGGGCGGTTTGTGCTATATTTTCAACTCAAACTATTTTATACGGTTTGAAATTTTTCCAAACCAAACCAAACCAAACCATTTTATTTTTGGAACCAAACCAAGCCAAACCAAACCATAATTTGCTGTTTGGTTCGATTTTAGTCCGCGGTTTACCTATCGATAATATAGTAATATATTTAAAACAAGTTAATGTATAAGTTTTAAATGAGAATTAATAATGATAAATGTTAAATTACATTCATATTTACTGTTCGCTAATTTCGAAACGATGCCGCAAGTGCACGGGTCGGGAACAAGTAGTAAAAGTGGACCTTTTAAGCCCGGATGTCGATCCCTCGAAGAGTGTTGTTTTCAATTACGAGTATATTGTTTCAAATTCCCGAAACAAACACACACATTAAAATTTGAAATTAAAAGGACGATAAACTGTAAAAACACAATTTTTAATTAAAAAGATTACTTAAAATTTTGAAAAGAAGGAAGATTTGATTTGAAAAGGATGTTGGAATTTATGATTTCATTTAACCGTTATTTCATTAATATCAAGTCAAAAACGCGCTTATACAAATCATCAAAATAATCAGTCAGACCCGATTTTCCAATTTTAAATTAATATCCTCTTTCGAGCGATATTAACCCTAATCAATTAAATTATACCACATATTTCTATGTCGATACAAAATTAATCAATTGCATTAAATTTTTGTGAAAATACTCAACGGGTCACCTAGGGTAGGTATATATTTCTATATACCTAAACGCGTATAGTCGGAACCATACAAACCCAGGGAATTGATTATTTCGGTCTAATATGTGCAATTATTTTTCAACAACTACACATCCACCTAAACCACAATATCTATGGATATCAAATAAATATTGCAAGTTTAAACATAATAATCAAAACACCAATATTTTGATAACAAATGTATTTATCAACTCAAAACATGATATTAATGAAAGTAGGGTTAAACTAATACATAAATTTCCAACAATAACTAGTTAGTTCATCATTCTACAAAATAAACAAGAGATTATATATTACAAAACATTACAAACAATGGAAATATGATTGAAGAACACAAAAACTAAAGATAAAACCCTTGTAAATGGATTCTTGCACTTCTTCAACAATTTCCCAAAGTTTTCTTTGTATAACCTCTTGTTTTCCACCACTTCCTTCAACTAATTAACCTACAAAACACAAAACAAATTAAAACAAAGACAAAATGAAAGAGAGAGAGAGATTTTCGAGAGAGAGGTGTGTGCAAGTGTATGTGCAAATGAGGACCAAAGTAGTATATAATAGGGATGGAAATAATAGAATACTAATATATCTTAGATATTATAGGATATTTTGTGAGATAGCCAAAATATCCAACATTAAAATAAGCCAAAAATAATACAAACATTGACCAAAAAATTCGCGAGAAGAAATTTAAACCGCCATATGAAATTTAACTCTATGCGGCCGCATGGTTCAATCCCATGCGGTCGCATAGAAGAAAATACAATCCATGCAAAGGTCTCGGGTTAGCATGTGCGGCCGCATGGTTAAATCCATGCGGTCGCACGTTTTAACTCTATTTTGCAGCTCAGGTCCTTCAGCATTCTGGTCTAGTGCAATGCAGTCCTTCAACTTTGATTTAGTGCAATTAAGTCCTCATACTTTGACTTTCATTACATTTTAGCCCTTCCTTAATTGCACTTCAAGTCCTTCATCTTTTAGACTTTTGCACTTAAGTCCCCAGCTTCACAACTTTGTTCATTTTTAGTCCCTTTTCTTCTCTATTCGGTCGTTTTCACTTCCATTCAGGGTTTTAGCCTACAAAAGTACAAAATACACAATTATGCATAGAAATCAACTCAATTTTATCAATAATAAATTAGAAAAAGTGTAAAATAAGTGTGTAAAAACACACTTATCACACCCCCAAACTTGAGTTCTTGCTCGTCTCGAGCAAGATTGACTTCTAACCTAATCATGCAAATGCACTCATGATCAATATATTAGCTACCTTGCCAAAAATTATCAAGAGTTCAAAATTGTATATCAATTCACAGCCATACATTTCAAATAATGCTATCGAAAACAGATTAAGCTTATCCAATGTTCGATCTGTGTGTGTGTGTATAGCCATTTTCAATTATTATCTAAACTAGGAAAAGAATGTTAAGATGGAAAAATATGTAAATTGGTCTCAACCCGACCCTCAGTGGTCAAATATATCCTTACACGCTCGTAAAATTCACACTAAAATAGATAATTCATTTCAATCCCCCAAGTGTAAATCTAAAGGTTGCTCTCAATCACTCTTTTCTTTTAAAAGCTCAAAAATATAATCACTAGCATGCATTTCAAATGAAGATAAAGTAACTGAACATGTAGATTCTCACAGAAATAGTATAGTATGAACACTCACTCTCAAGTGTATAAGATCAGGTCACTGTTTCGCTCAATATCATTCCTGTGAAAATGTTCTACCATAAGCTTGCATATTTTCTCAATCGCCACCATTTAGATCACATGCATTACATAAATCAAAAGGACTTTTAGGGTTGAAATGTGGCTTAAGGTTAAGGTGTGGAAATATTTAGATAAGTGACTGAAGTCTCAAATAAGTCTATGGAGTAAAAGATATTCAACTTAACATAGATAGGATCTGTACACAATCCTACCACTCCCAATAATAACTTCTCACTCATCATCACTTCAAAACAATCACCTTTTTCTTTTGAATATCAGGAGGAATTATACATATAAACATACAAATCAATCTCCTCCATACACTTCTACAACCCTTTCATCATCTTTTTTTTTTTTTTTTTTTTTTTTTTTTTTTTTTCACATTAAACCAAACAGAATACCTCAATAATATTGATACCCCCAAACTTCATTTCTATCGCCACCCAACATTCAGAAATCTAACAATACTCCACTAGCTTTGAAGGCTGGTTAAGACTATTGTTTTTCAGTATATGAAAGTTTGTAATGTAGGTAACCAAAGAAAAGGTTAATAAGCTCAATAGGGTTATCAAAAGGAAATATTAACTTCAGGGTAAGCTATTTGGATAATGTGGTAAGTCAAAGATGGCCTTAATCATGTTCATGCATACATGTGTCAATGTGATCTTGACGAGAATCAACGCAAGTTCTAGAGAAACAAAATCATGGAATAATCACACATGAAAGAAATGAGACTGTAATAAATGTCAGTCCATAAGCTCAAGATCTCACCAGTTTTTGTGTTCACACAATTCAGTTACTACCTCTTCAATAAAAATAACACACTAGTTGATTCAAAATTTTCTCACAGTAGATGGTAAAGTGAAAGAGAAAAAGAGTATAGGCTGATAAATTTTTTCAAAACTGCTCACAACCTAAGTTCTACCAATTCAAAATTTTTTCACAGCTAACACCTATTTCCGCATCTAAATGATAATCAATTGTGACTATGTGCTCAATATAACTCAAGATCTCACATAGAATAAGCAATTTTCGAAAAATTTTAGGCATAAATAGCATATCTGGAATGCATGCATAGCTTATGAATCAATAACAATTTCAACATCACACATTTCAAAGCCGGCAAGGCTCAACTAATATGTTAATAACAAATGAAATATGTACAAACGCAAAAATGGCCGGCAAGGCTAAACATCAAGCAAATAACAATAGCCGGCAAGGCTAATACCCCCAAAACTTAATTCACACATTGTCCTCAATGTGTAAATTATAACAAAAGTAAAGAAGAATAAAGAAACTTCCCTGAGTAGCCCTTGTGGAGTGGAACAGGTGCGTGTACTGGACTTGAGATTCAGTTGAGTAGTTTAGCAATAGACCAGTGTGCAAATTCATTTCTTCCAAAACCTGAGAAATCAACTAATGGCGGGGATTACAAAAATGTCCTACAAAAAATGAGTATATTAGTATTCAATATAATACAAAAAGAAGTAAACACAAATAATAACAACTACCTAAAAGCAAGTAAAGAAAACAAAAGTTAAAACAGTTGGGTTGCCTCCCAACAAGTGCTTGGTTATAGTCCTTAGCTCGACTATAGGGCATCTTTACACCGGATTTGCAAGAAGAAAAGATGAACTTTCTTTCACAAAGTCACCTCCCAAATATGGCTTCAATCTCTGGCCATTTACTTTGAAATCCCCTGTTTTGCAATAAAGTTCAACCGCTCCATGTGGATAAACTTTTGTTATGGTATATGGACCAGACCATCTGGAGCGGAGCTTACCAGGGAATAACCGGAGTCGAGAATTGAAAAGAAGAACTTGTTGCCCAACAGAGAACTCACGCTTGACAATGTTCTGATCATGCCATCTCTTTGTCTTTTCTTTGTAGAGACGAGCACTTTCATAAGCATCAAGGCGGAGTTCATCAAGTTCATTCAGTTGGAGCAATCTCTTCTCACCGGCCAACTTTTCATCAAAATTCAGAGCTTTGATAGCCCAATAGGCCCTATGCTCGAGTTCGACCGGTAGATGACATGCTTTTCCAAATAGAAGCCGAAATGGAGACATTCCAATCGGCGTTTTAAAAGCAGTCCTATAAGCCCATAATGCATCGTCCAATTTCTTGGACCAATCTTTCCTTGATGCATTGACCGTCAACTCGAGAATTCTCTTTAACTCTCGGTTAGATATTTCAACTTGGCCACTTGTTTGGGGATGATATGGCGTGGCTACTCGGTGAGTGACTCCATATTTAGTCAAAAGTGAGTCGAAGAGGCGATTGCAGAAATGTTTTCCACCATCACTAATGATGGCTCGGGGGGTGCCATAGCGTGAGAAAATGTTTTTCTTTAAAAAGTTTACCACCACCCGAGCATCATTAGTAGTAGGTAAAGCTACCGCTTCTACCCACTTTGACACATAGTCAACCGCCACCAGTATGTATTGATTTGAAAATGAGGATGGAAATGGCCCCATGAAATCAATACCCCAAACATCAAATATTTCCACCTCTAATAAGGAATTCAACGGCATTTCATTCCGATTGGAAATATTACCCGTCCGTTGGCACCTATCACACTTAGATACAAGTGTGTGTGCATCCTTAAATAAGGTTGGCCAGTAAAAACCAGATTGAAGGACCTTCGATGCAGTTTTCATAGTACCGAAGTGACCACCATACAGAGAAGAATGACATCTTTCAAGTATTTTCTCCATCTCTTCCTCCGGAACACATCTTCGGATAATTTGATCCGGACCCCGTTTGAATAACAAAGGATCTTCCCAGAAGTAATGCTTCATATCAGCGAAGAACCTCTTCCTTTGTTGATAAGACATATCAGGGGGTGTGATGCCACTTACAATGTAGTTCACATGGTCAGCATACCACGGTGCATGATTGATTTGGAATGAATGGATGATCTTAAATAGCTGCTCGTCAGGGAATACCTCATTGATTTCCCTTTCCACAATGTCTTGGGGTTGCTCAAGACGAGATAAATGATCAGCAACGACATTTTCAGTTCCCTTCTTATCTCTGATCTCGAGGTCAAACTCCTGCAAGAGGAGTACCCATCTGATCAACCTCGGCTTGGCATCTTTCTTTGCCAACAAATATTTGATGGCCGAGTGATCAGTGTAGACAATTACTTTGGAACCAATGAGGTATGACCGAAATTTATCAAATGCAAATACTACTGCTAGCATCTCCTTTTCAGTAGTAGCATAATTTAGTTGCGCATCGGTCAAAGTTCCACTGGCGTAGTAGATAACATGCAGGACCTTGTCTCTCCTCTGCCCTAAAACTGCTCCAACAGCATAATCACTAGCATCGCACATAAGCTCAAATGGAAGACTCCAATCTGGAGCTGCGATGATAGGAGCTGTGATAAGTTTTCCTTTAAGCACATTGAAAGCATTTAGGCATTCTTGAGAGAAATTGAAAGTATTATTCTTCTCAAGCAAGGAGCAGAGAGGTTTTGTGATTTTTGAAAAATCTTTTATAAACCTCCTGTAAAAACCTGCATGTCCCAGAAAGCTTCTAATCCCTTTCACAGTCTTTGGTGGGGGCAATTTTTCAATTACTTGAATTTTTGCCTTGTCTACCTCTATGCCTTTCAGAGAAATTCGATGGCCAAGAACGATGCCTTCTTGGACCATGAAATGGCACTTTTCCCAATTTAGAACCAAATTGGTCTCTTCACAACGTTGAAGTACCATCTCTAAATTGTTAAGGCATCTATCAAAAGAGGTACCAAAAACTGAGAAATCATCCATAAAAATTTCGATGCATTTCTCCACCATGTCGGAGAAAATCGCCATCATACACCGCTGAAAGGTTGCAGGTGCATTGCACAGGCCAAAGGGCATTCTTCTGTACGCAAAAGTACCGTACGGACATGTAAATGTTGTTTTCTCTTGATCTTCTGGGGCTATTGCAATTTGATTGTAGCCCGAATATCCATCAAGAAAACAATAATGTGAATACCCTGCCAACCGCTCAAGCATTTGATCGATGAAAGGAAGAGGGAAGTGATCCTTTCTAGTCGCAGTATTAAGCTTGCGGTAGTCAATACAGACTCGCCAACCAGTCACCGGTCTAGTGGGTATGAGTTCATTGTTCTCATTTTCCACTACCGTTATCCCACCCTTTTTAGGTACAACCTGTACAGGACTTACCCATGGACTGTCTGAAATTGGGTAAATGATGCCTGCATCAAGTAATTTAACAACTTCCGCTCTCACCACTTCCTTCATGTTTGGGTTTAGCCGCCTTTGATGCTCAACTGATGGCTTAAAGTCATTCTCCATCAGTATTTTGTGCATACAAAATGACGGACTAATCCCTCGAATGTCAGCTATCGTCCATCCAATTGCTTGCTTATGCTCTCTCAAAACTCGAAGTAGCTTCTCTACTTCTAGCTTGGTTAAAGAATCGGAGATAATAACTGGAAGTGTAGATGATTCACCTAAATATGCGTACCTCAAATGAGGTGGAAGTGTTTTCAATTCAAGGGTAGGGGCTTTTTGATGAGATGGAGGTGGTGCAGAAGAGGTTTTTTTCTAACTCCTCAAAATATGGTGCCCTCTTGAAGGCGCGGAAAGGTTTAGCTTCCAAACAATTTGCCATACCCTCAAGATCGGGGTCACCATCTCCTATCTGAGAAGAACGTACTAGGCATCTTTCAAGATTATCCTCGGAATAACCATAAAGAGAGTCGGAAAACCATGTGATCAATCATATCCACCCGAAAACAATCATCGGGTTCCGACGGATACTTTATGGATTTCAAGATGTTGAAAGTGACTTGCTCGTCTTGTACTCTTAAAATGAGTTTACCCTCCTGCACATCAATCAAGGCTCGACCGGTAGCAAGAAATGGTCGTCGTCCCAGAAGGATAGGGATATCATTATCTTCTTCCATATCAAGAATAATGAAATCAGCAGGGAAGATGAACTTATCTACTTTTACCAGTACGTCCTCAACAACACCTCGAGGATATTTAATTGACCGATCGGCCAATTGCAGCGATACCGTAGTGGCCTTTGGTTCCCCTATTCCCAACTTCTGAAAAATTGATAATGGCATTAAATTAATGCTCGCTCCTAGATCACATAAAGCTTTACCAAAGCTTAAATTACCAATAGCGCATGGAATAGTAAAGCTTCCTGGATCTTTGCTCTTTGGAGGCAGTTTGTTCTGGAGAATGGCGCTACACTCTTCCGTCAACATCACCGTTTCATGATCTTCAAGTTTCCTTTTGTTGGAAAGAATATCTTTCATGAACTTTGCATAACTCGGCATTTGAGCCAAAGCATCTGCAAACGGAATGTTGATGTGTAACTTTTTAAACACCTCCAGGAACTTACCAAATTGCACGTCCAGCTTATGTTTCTGGAGCCTCTGAGGGAAGGGAATAGGAGGTACATAGGCTTTGACTGGAATTGGAGCCTTCGCCTTACCCTCTTCAACAACCTCTTGAGGTGCTTGCAAAACCTCATTCTCAACGACCGGTTCTTTGTCAGCTCGAGCCTTTGGCTGTACTACCGTGGGTTCGGTCAATTGAATCCCACTCCTGGTAGTAATGGCCTTTGCATTCTCTCTGGGATTGGTTTCAGTATTACTGGGTAAAGCCCCTTGAGGCCTCTCAGAGAGAATTTTTTGCAAGTTGGCCCACCTGCCTTTCCAGATTTTTCAGTGAGGCATCATTGCGCTCTTGATATTGCAGCTGATGATTTGCTAATTTAGCAATGGCCTCTTCCCAACCCTCTTTCTTCTCTTGTGGTTTAGGATTCAACACATTCTGGTTGTTCCCATAAGAGAAATTAGGGTGATTACGCCAACCAGGGTTATAGGTTTGTGAATATGGATTATACCCGGGGCGTTGAAAATTTTGTGCATATGCCAGTTGCTCGGACGATCCCGAACCGCTGGCAATCAAAGGACAACTTGAGCTCAAATGATTAGCTCCACACATTTCACAGACTGGTGGGGATTGAACCATATGAGCTGTCTGTGAACCAGATGATGAAGTAGAAAGTCCTTCTACCTTTCGTGCCAGAGAGTCTATCTTTGATAACATAAGAGAGTATGCTTCACTCTCTCGGGCTCCCACTTACTCCCACTTTAGCACGTCTGTCTGGCCACATAGCACTCTGTTCACTCATCACCTCAAATAACTCATACGCCTCTCGGATACTCTTATTTTGGACAGATCCGTTTGACGATGAGTCAACATTTGAACGGTGAGGAGGAGTCAACCCAGCGTAGAAGTACTGGACTTGCTGTGCTAAAGTAATCCCATTGTTTGGGCACTTCCTCAGCATATCCTTGAACCTCTCCCATGCCTCGTGAAAGGTCTCAGAGTCAAGTTGTTGAAAGGTGGTTATGTCGTGCTTTAACTTGGCAACACGAGCAGGTGGAAAGAATTTAGTTGTAAATTTTTGTACCAACTCCACCCAACTCGTGATACTCCTCGAAGGTAGAGTGTCAATCCACTCTCTTGCCTTATCTTTCAGAGTATGCACGAATAACCTCATTCTTATCGCCTCAACGTTCACACCTTCATATGTGAAATTGCTCACAATTTCCATGAATCTTGCAATGTGAGCGTGAGGATTCTCATCTATTCTACCATAGAATGATAAAGAATTGGAGAATAGATTTATGACATCCGGACGTAGTTGAAAATTAGGATGTCCATATGAGGGGTAGATGATACCAGCCTGGTTCTCAACGACAGGGCGATTCAGAAAATCCCGGAAGAGCATATCTTCTTCATTAACCACCGGATTTTGAACCCTGCCCGCTTGATTATCGAAGCCAGGCGGCGCACCATCCCGAGGAGCTTGGTCAGGTCTAGGAAAAGGTTCCAGAAGACCTTCTTGATGCTCCATGTCTTGTTGTTGTCTCCTCAACTCGTTTTGTTCTCTAAGCCTCCTTCGGAAAGTCCCTTCAATTTCAGGATCAAATTCAAGAAGGTTGAGACTTCGCGAACGATGCATAAACAAAAAACAAGTTAAGACTTCGACAAAAAACGAAGACTAAGTAACTTTTGGATTTTAAAAGGGAAATTTAAAAACAGAAAGTAAAGTTCGAAAAAGTGATTGACAAATTAACAAGTAATTTGATAAAAACACTCCCCGGCAACGGCGCCAAAAACTTGTTCGCTAATTTCGAAACGATGCCGCAAGTGCACGGGTCGGGAACAAGTAGTAAAAGTGGACCTTTTAAGCCCGGATGTCGATCCCTCGAAGAGTGTTGTTTTCAATTACGAGTATATTGTTTCAAATTCCCGAAACAAACACACACATTAAAATTTGAAATTAAAAGGACGATAAACTGTAAAAACACAATTTTTAATTAAAAAGATTACTTAAAATTTTGAAAAGAAGGAAGATTTGATTTGAAAAGGATGTTGGAATTTATGATTTCATTTAACCGTTATTTCATTAATATCAAGTCAAAAACGCGCTTATACAAATCATCAAAATAATCAGTCAGACCCGATTTTCCAATTTTAAATTAATATCCTCTTTCGAGCGATATTAACCCTAATCAATTAAATTATACCACATATTTCTATGTCGATACAAAATTAATCAATTGCATTAAATTTTTGTGAAAATACTCAACGGGTCACCTAGGGTAGGTATATATTTCTATATACCTAAACGCGTATAGTCGGAACCATACAAACCCAGGGAATTGATTATTTCGGTCTAATATGTGCAATTATTTTTCAACAACTACACATCCACCTAACCACAATATCTATGGATATCAAATAAATATTGCAAGTTTAAACATAATAATCAAAACACCAATATTTTGATAACAAATGTATTTATCAACTCAAAACATGATATTAATGAAAGTAGGGTTAAACTAATACATAAATTCCAACAATAACTAGTTAGTTCATCATTCTACAAAAAATAAACAAGAGATTATATATTACAAAACATTACAAACAATGGAAATATGATTGAAGAACACAAAAACTAAAGATAAAACCCTTGTAAATGGATTCTTGCACTTCTTCAACAATTTCCCAAAGTTTTCTTTGTATAACCTCTTGTTTTCCACCACTTCCTTCAACTAATTAACCTACAAAACACAAAACAAATTAAAACAAAGACAAAATGAAAGAGAGAGAGAGATTTTCGAGAGAGAGAGGGAGAGAAAATAGAGAGAGAGGTGTGTGCAAGTGTATGTGCAAATGAGGACCAAAGTAGTATATAATAGGGATGGAAATAATAGAATACTAATATATCTTAGATATTATAGGATATTTTGTGAGATAGCCAAAATATCCAACATTAAAATAAGCCAAAAATAATACAAACATTGACCAAAAAAATTCGCGAGAAGAAATTTAAAACCGCCATATGAAATTTAACTCTATGCGGCCGCATGGTTCAATCCCATGCGGTCGCATAGAAGAAAATACAATCCATGCAAAGGTCTCGGGTTAGCATGTGCGGCCGCATGGTTAAATCCATGCGGTCGCACGTTTTAACTCTATTTTGCAGCTCAGGTCCTTCAGCATTCTGGTCTAGTGCAATGCAGTCCTTCAACTTTGATTTAGTGCAATTAAGTCCTCATACTTTGACTTTCATTACATTTTAGCCCTTCCTTAATTGCACTTCAAGTCCTTCATCTTTTAGACTTTTGCACTTAAGTCCCCAGCTTCACAACTTTGTTCATTTTTAGTCCCTTTTCTTCTCTATTCGGTCGTTTTCACTTCCATTCAGGGTTTTAGCCTACAAAAGTACAAAATACACAATTATGCATAGAAATCAACTCAATTTTATCAATAATAAATTAGAAAAAGTGTAAAATAAGTGTGTAAAAACACACTTATCATTTACCATGAAACCCATGAAGAAATTATTTTTAAAGTTAGCTACGAAAAGATGTTAATAAGAAACTTTAACATTTTTCGTACAATTAATACGATCTGTCCTTCGTTCTTTCCAAACCACAAACAAGTTCATTAATAATCCTGGCACACAAACAATCATTTTTCTATCCAAACCACAACTCACAAGTGTATAATAAGTTCGAAAACAACAAATAAAAGAAAGAACAGTGGAAAAATGGTTTGAATGAAAATTTGAGACATACTAAGAGAGGAGAGAAAGAGGCGATTTAGGTAGAAATTAGCAGACATGCAAAAGGCGACTGACGATTCATTCAACAGTGGGTAGACAAGCGTCAATGTTTGAGAAATGAGAGTTTATATTAAGACTTCTAAAGCTTTGGACGTAATTTGCTGCCGTTGTTTTGTTGAATTATGATTTGGATTGTCGAATATATATATATATATATATATATATATATATATATATATATATATATATATATCTTTTTTTTTTTTCATTTAATATGATTTGGAAATCATTTTAGTTTAGTTTAGATATCGGGTGAGGACATGTGTTGTGAACTTGTTAAACCATGGTCCAATAATGATGAATTTAATGTACTTTCTATAATTATTTTAATGAGTTTTTGTAATTTGTATTGCTAAATTAGTATTTTTTTTTCTAAAAAGTAAAAATTGTAAAATTTATAAGTTAATGAAATTAATGTTTTAATTAAAAAATTTAAAAACGGTTTGGTTCGGTTTGATGGGAAAAAAATCGCGGGTCCATGAGGAAACGAACCAACGGTTTCAAATCAACGATTTCGGTTCGGTTTGCGATTTTGTTTGTACAGCCCTAATATGAACCACATTACGAGGTCCAACCTATTCAACTATCTCAAAAAACAAATTACACAATGTTTGAACATCTTTCACTACTTTTGATGCATTATAAGATTTTATAAATACAATCCTAGCAGAGCAATATACTAAAAAATTAATCAAAGTTCTATGTCTTTGAGTGGTCTAGCCATCGGCCATAATTGTGCATCCATTATTTATCCACCGACTTCAATAAGTGTGATGTGGGAGAGTCCAAATCAGATGCCGAGTTGTCAGATAGCATGTTAATGACGTTAAAATATCACAAATTAACGGATCGACGCAAATATGGAAAGTAATTAGAGGGCGTTCTCTTCGTGTTTCAGTTTCGTGTTTTAAGTTTTGAATTCGTTGTGTTTTGAGTGTCTGTTTTGAAATTGTTGAAAATATGTTCTTTTTGTCATTTTGAAAAATTGTTTCCCAAAACATAAAACTGAAAACGTGTTTACTTTAAAATTTTGAGAATCTTTTTTTTATAGTATTTTATTCAAGAAATCTGATTATTCAATTAATTTTAATAGTTTAATGTTAATATAGTATTAAATAACATATAAATTTGAAATATCTTGAAATATTTTTTCATATATTAAAATAACATACAAATTTTGGTAATATTTTATTCAAGAAATCTTATTCAATTAATTTTAATAATTTAATGTTAATCGATTAATAAAAAAAATTGATAGGGCAATGTTGCTAAATCATCTCGTCTAATTCAAATGTTTTGTCCTATTTCTATGTTCTATCTAAAAAAATGTATATTTTGTCATCATTACATTCTTCATACAAAGATAACAGATTTCTCAAGCTATTTGATTTCAGACAAGAAAGTCATTTTCCACTTTTGTGTGCAATTTAAACTAAAAAATGGTAACATAACAAACAAAACAGAGTATTTTTACAAATCTATAAAAATCATTAAAATTAATTCAACAAATTAACAAAAATTTATAAAACATATTTACATGAATAAATAAAAAGGAGATAGCTCATGCACATGTGAACAAATTCATCATTTTGAATAAATTGCTTAAAAATTGCTTCAAGCATAGCCGAGAAACAACCTGAGCTGCATGCATGGTTGCATATGGGGAAGACTCATCCCTATCAGCCTTCACCTTCATGCCACTTGCAATCCCAACGGAAGAAGATGATTAATACTTATCAACCTTCCAAATACATGGCAAATTGTTCGAGTACACCATAAATGTCACATTTAACGTAAGTAGTCCAATACTAGAATGACTTCTTTGTAGGGGTCGAATTCTAATATTGCTTATCAAACATGCTTGAAAAGTAATGAAATCTCAAATTCTATAAACAACGATTACTATGATTGAAAATGAGTTTGGAGAAAAATAAGTTTAAAAAATCTCTACCAATCAATTAATTTATTTGCATTTCGACTATACTAATTCAAATTTAATTGAATGCTTACACTTACAAAATTAATGAACAACAAAAAGATGGACAAAAAAAAAAAAATAGAACATCTGAGCAGATCTAATAGACCACATCAATTGGACCAATTTTTCATAATGTGAACAAAGAGATCCTAACAACCCAGCCATTCCATTTGCTATAGCTGCCTGTGTAGGCGTTGATAATTTGAATGGTTCCACCATCTTGAAAGAAGCCACTTTTGTAGTCTCCAATGCAGTGATAAATATAATTCTAGCAAGTATTGCTCCAGTAAAGACTGTGCAGAAACCTCTATATAGGAATCCCATCAGTTTTTAGTAGACCTTTGACGACGGAAAATGCATCTCTTTCTATAGCATCATGTGAAGCAACTTGCATCCTGCTCTTCACAACTGAAATTGGATAAAGTGCAACTCTAAGACCAGTAAAAATCCCTGCCCCAACAGCATAGAACTTAAGTCTTATCAAGCTTGCAAGGGAAGACGCTAACACTAATAAAACTAATTTGAAAAACTATAAATCAGTCTTCATAGAAAGCATCAGATTATTAAAAGACTTGGAATGCCATATAATAGAAAGTTTCTCGTGTATCATTGTCTATATGCAACATTGACAATTATGCTAACTTAACCTTGGAAAAAGTACCCGAGACCTCACAATCAACAAGAAAATTGAGCACCTTTGAATAAAAAGAGTCGTAGTTCATCAAAAGAAAGGGAACATGAAGCATAGATCCAATTCTTTCAAGTTGAATCAATGCAATAATTTCAAACACTTCATTTGAAATGCCGATCCTACAGAAAGGGCAACAACAGCCGTAAGATCAGAACCAGCAGCTATAACAGCAGCATCTCATGTAAGGAAATTATGATTAATTAAATTTAGGGACCAAAAGTAAATGTTAGGGGAACTAAATAAATGTTTATAGATAGATAAGGCATAAACTAAGGGACCAAATCATAAGGAAATCCAAAATGAGGACCCAAAATTGAAATGAAAACTGAAATTTTTAGATTTCAGCATGTTTAGATAGCTAACTTTCAGAGCTTCGTTTGAGCTTTACAAGTATCCTCCTGAGGTGATTCAAGTTTTATAGTAATGTACTTTAAGATGAAAATTGATATTTAACCAATAAGTTAAGAATTGAGGTTCAAAGTAGGCACCTGCAGCTGACTTGAACTACAGGTATATGCACTTGGTGACTAAAATATAAGGTTGTGGGGGGACGTGTCCTCTTTTAGGTCATTACCACTTCATCCACAAGACACCTAAGCTGAAAACAAGAAAACAAAGTTTAAGGAAATGGCATGGGCAGTGGAATGAAGATAGTGGAGGACAATTCTTGTGCCTTGTTTGGGATGCTATCAGCTTCATGAATGCCTTCCATTATCACATGCAAATGTCACTAGGTAGAAAGACATTGAAGCCAAGTCCAGCTACTGGCATTGGAGGAGTCAAAATGCAAGTGTAAAGGTACAGGAGTTATTAGAAAACAAAACACCCAATTATTTATAAACATAAAACAAAGCTAACCAATACCACATAAGAAATCATGAATCAGAGGCAATAGAATACCAAATGCACACAAATATATACTTAAAGCAAACCTCTTGAAAAAGATATATAAGTAAACTGTGAAAACACTCATTAAAGTTTACCATATTTTAAGTGACGTATGAGGCAAACAATTCAACAATGGAAATTGACAAAGACTTGTGCCCACCCATTAACCAAACCCAACAAACAGATAATAAAATAACTGCCTATCCCTTTGAACCAAGCCCAGCAAATAATATAACCCAATAATATCGTAAACCTTTAACCCGAGCTCAAATCAACCCAAACCCGGCCGAACATGCCACCATTTTCCCCTTCACAGGATGAAACCCAATAGTTCAAATCTACATATGAACGCAAAGACAGGAAAAATGATAAAGAGAAGGGTGAAGATGGTACTATTCGTTTATAGGTTGAAATATTTCGCAAATAAACAAAAAGCAGCAGTAAAAATGATATTTTGTGCAGGCTGTGCAACTACATTAAAACAACGATATTTCAAGATTCTATAACCTTCCATTGTGCGAAATGTTAATTGAATTGAACAAAAATTACATGGATGCCAAGATCTGAGAACGCCGGTGCACGCGCAGCCTCCTCCTCCTCCTCGTCGTAAGTGGCAACGTTGACGCAGGCACAACGATCAAGGGAGGCGAAAAACACCGCCCCCATGCTCGTCCCGAACCACAGTGCAAGGCCGTCCATCTTCTCGTAATAAGACACTGCGCCACCCTAATTCTCCATTGCTTTGTTCCTTTGATTCGATCAATTGAGAGAGAGAGAGAGAGAGAGAGAGAGAGAGAGATTTGAAGAGTGAATTTGGGATATTTGGAGAAGGCGTCCGTTTCCTGTGTTTTCTATATTTTGGGGGGTTTTGGCTTGAAAACAGGAAAACGTGATTTTCACGTTTTTGAATTTTCTTAACAAATTTTTTTTTTTGTTTTAAAAAATGCATTTTCGAAAATGGAAAAGAGAATGCGTTTTCACTATTTTGAAAAATAAAAAATAGAAAATAACTTGAAAACGACAAAGAGAACGCTCTCTTAGTATTTTGGCCATAACTTTGACTATGGTTGTCAGAATGGAGCTCGTCACCGTAATTCAGAAAGCTTGTTTCGGAGCGCATGTCATGGACACCTAGCTCTGCTCGCTGTGCATCATTTTTTTTTACGTCAAATTCAGTTGTTTTTCCTTCCGGATCTCAATTTTAATATTTTTTTTTTCTATTTTTGGTAATATTGCTTTCGTAAGTTAGGAAATGATTTTTAACCCAATTTGGGCCAGATTTTTTCGCAGGCTTCTTATTTTATTCCATATTTTATTTTGGCGTTATTTTTAAGATTTTGCTATTCTTGACAAAATTCAATTTTCAGTTATAAAGTCCGACTTGTGGACGAGATTTTAATTAGTTGATTAATATTAATATTCAGTTAAATTTTAGAGACGTTTTCTCTATATTTTAGTGTTATTCTAGCATTTTTCTTGTGAATTATCTGTTAGACTAGCTTACAAGATAATCACTATCTTGCCTGGCGTCAAAGTGTCAACAAGCAATTGTCATTCTTTCTTGCAATCTCTCAACAAATGAACACGAATGTCATTATAAGATGGACTTTCAAATCCTGGACCAATTGCAGCAGTGATATCTAAAGCAAGTTGAAAGTAAGGTGATTGCAAAGCATTAAATAGAATACAACTATCATAAAACCACCTAGCCCAAGATATATGGGCTCTCTTTATTGCTTGTTTACTAGCTAAAACACTCTTTAAACTAGGCTGAGATCCAAGAGTAGTCATTGGAGCAAAATATATTTCAATACCTTCACTTGCTTTCCTCTTACTTTTCCTTGTCTTTGTTTTTCTAATGATATATTTATTTATTGAATATCATCTTCTATTTCCCCTCCTACAATTTTTAAATCTATATAATTGTCCTTAAACGTACAATCATTAGTCTCTTTAGCATCTTGTTTCTTTTTAGATAAATCCCTAAGAATACCTTGAAATGTAAATTGAATATCAAAAGGAACTTTCTTACATTGAGATATTTGACATTTAATTCCAGCAAGATGATACTTCATCCTATTAATTCCACCGCCTTTAAAGCTATTGTTGCAATAAAGACACGTGAAACGAGATTTACTGTCAATATCATGAGTTGAAGAAAAGTGTTCCCATGCAAGATCAGTTTTTGCACGGCTAGATTGTGTGGAACCTATAGAATGACTTTCCGAAGATTGAGTATTGCAATCCATCCTAAATAAAAGAAATTAAAAGTATTATAGTTAGATGAGCATTAAATATTAATACAATTAAAAAAATAACGATGTCATTTCCAAAACATTAAGGATCAGCAAATTTGGATCACAAGTGCAGCAAAACATTTTTTTATAATCTGCTTATATTTCTACATATGACTTCATATTTTAAATTATCATCCCGTCATTTATTGCCACTATCAAATATCAATTTTACCTAAGCCCCACTTGATAGAGTGAAAAACATGACTCATAAATAAGTTGGTGTTTAAGCTAAGTGGATCAAACTGAAAGGGAAATTATTCAAAAATAAGGACTAAATGTTATTATCTTGTTGATGTCAAAAAATGTAAACACTTGATTTGAGACAACTTTAAGAAAAAGGAGCCGTGACTCTTTTTAAGCATAGATGTTCTTTTCTTATGATTTTGTTCTCATGCCCCCTTAGCAAAAAGGGACCTTTCCTTTTTATAGATGGGTTTTGATACACATGGTAAGGCTGTTGTCAAATCAATCACTTCATACATTAGACCGAGCTCAGAAATGCGTGCCGTAGTCCTCGATTGTGATTGGCTAATGAGGTCGGCTCCCATCAAATCCTAATAATTCTGTTTTGTCAGTCAATTATCACCTTTGCATGGAAGTTAGCAACAAAAGTGGTTGATTGGTTGAGGAGGGCGGTGTTGCCACCCTCTCTTCCAAGTGTACTTGATTTGATTGGACAGATGGGGAAAGTAATGTAATCATTATGTCCCCTGAAATGACGGCGGTCTTCTGACAAGGCTGCTAGAGACAACCGAACTGGGGTCGATAACCAAACTGCCAACTGGAAGTCATTAATACTAAGAGCATAATATTTGACCTCGGACCTCGGTGGTCAACAATTACCCCCCAGGTCAGTCCGTCCGTTTGTATACGGACTGATCTTAGTAAGTTAGGCACGTCTTTCTAGAACATTAATCGCTTTAATGCTGAAGACGAAGGATCAGGTGACACGTGGCTGTGAGCTGTCACGCACTGTTTGAATGCTGAGGGTCACCTTAAAACGACATAGTTTTGAGTCAATGAATCTAGGCCCTTCTTTTCGCAAATCTAACGGCTGAGATGGAGACCCTTTGCATTCCTTCATTTTTAAATACCATCTTCTGTCATTTTCACCACTTTTCTTCGAAAGTTTATCCTCTCGAGCACGGTAGCGAATCCACCCTTAGTTCTTCCAGTCCTAGCAGAGTAAGGTCATCCATTCAGGTATTCCGTTTCTTAAGAACACGCGTATTTTTGTTCCTTTCATTCTTTCTTTTTTCCTTTTATGAGTTCGGACGAGTCCAGGGTTCTATCCTGGGGTAACCAACAAGAAGAGTCAGTTGTTCCCTCCCCCTCTTTGTCGTCTTTTGATTGTCAGGAAATTTTTTCTCCAATTTCATTGTCAGTTATTAACCCGGTAGGTCGGTCTAGGGAAATGAGCTCTGATAACGAGGGTTCTAGGGCTGCGGGTGTAGGTTCTTATAAAAGTAGTGGGGCAGATGAGTTCAGCGAGTGGGAGGCGAGCTCGTATAGGTCTGTGGTTATGGGAGACATGTTGGCGAACTGGAGGGATAAGTATAGCATACCTCGGTCGATAGAATTAATGGTCCCAGAACCTTCCGACCGAGCTAACACCCCATCCCAGGGATGTATTGCTCTTAATTCAGCCATCCTTAACGCCGGACTTAGGTTGCCCTTTCCTAGGATAATTTGTAGGTTTTTGTCCTACTGGGGTATAGCTCCCACCCAGCTATGCCCTAAAGGGTGGCGAACGTTGATCGCCACCTTGATTTTATGGAATAGAATGGGTTATCCTGAGCTGGGAGTGGAGCAGTTCAACTCCCTCTTCACTTTTAAAGAGGATGGAAAGAGCTCGGGCTGGTGGTATACCAGTGTTAGGCCGAAGACGGGGGGATCATTAGTTTTAGATACCCATTCTTCAATAAAAAGGAGGAAGGATGAGTTCTTCTTTGTTCTGGGAGAGTGGCAGTTCCACCCTGCTGAGGAAGATAGGGAGGATGTCGTCCCAGCCTTGTATCATCCCTTACGTAAGTTTAGTGACTTATTGCCCTTAGCCGAACTAACATGATGTAAATTCTAATAACCTTTGTTCTTTTTTGCAGATCAGAAGGTCGGTAATTTGAGTACCGCCGACCAAAGACGTGCTGACGCAATCAGGGGATTGAACAAAAGGCAGAGATCGTGCAAATTCTTGATCTCAGAGGAGAATCTTTTCCAAGCTGATTTACTTCGCATTCATCTTGAAGGGCGAGCTGTTGGAACTTCATCCTCCCACCCTACTGCGCTTAGTAAGTATTTTTACCGAGCTCATCCACTTTAGATAAATTATCGCATGTATTTTTATCGAGCTCATCCTTTTTTTTATAGATCCTCGCGAATAGATGTTGAGCCTGAAAGCCGCGAAGGAAGCTGCAGCCAAAAAGGGGAAAAAGAAAGACCCCCCAAGCTGTGACGGTGGCCAGACCTCCAATGGATGAGGTCGAGGTGGAGGAAGTGGCTCCACTTTTGAAGAAAATAGGTACTAGAACACCCCGGAGCGTGGCTCCAATTCCGATGACAGCCGTCGAGCTGATCTAGCCTGAAGTCACCCCAATGAGGACTTCTCCAGTTCGGACACCTCTGCACGCCATGGAGCTTGGCTCTTCAAGGACGCAAGAAAGGTGTCCAGACCTTCAAAGGCCGAACTTGGAGGCTCTAATAGGGCATCATCCAGAGATTTTCTTGGACTATCTCCGAGCTCCATCTCCAGCCAGAGAGGCCACTGCAGCTCTACCACCTCTCCTCAGAGACTCCACCAACTTACTCACTCGGAGTTGGAGTGAAAATGAGCAGAACTTTGCTGCAGAAATGCCAGTGGGGGAGCAGATAGTAGCTGTTCAGCTGCACAGCCACAGGTCGGTCTTGTACATGATGTCTGTAGCGGAGAAGGTATATTTTTTTGACTTTAGGTTTTGAGTTCTTTGCAGTGCTTAAATAAATCATGACCTAATATAAATCTTTTGTGGTTGTAGGTGAAGGTCGAGCTGGACAAGCTACTAAAGACGAGGGATCAGGCCATGAGCCTGTTTAATAAAATGGAGCAGGAGAGGGCTGCCTTTGCTGCAGAGAAGCTCAGCTATGAGGATAAACTAAACAAGATGGGAGTGGAGCTGGAGGCGAAGTCTGGCTCAGAGCTGAGGTTTCTAGATGATAATGCCGCCCTGCAGGCTTGGGGAGAAAAGGCAAGCAAAAAGGCGGCAGAAGAGAAGAAACGGGCTGATGACCTCCAAGCTCAGCTAGACATGGAGCGAGCTAAGGCGGCGGAGGAGCAGTCTCTTGCTCAGAAGAAAGTGGAAGAGCCTGAGACTAGGGCGGTGAATGCTGTGGACCTGTGAAGGTTATCAAGTGAATTTGATGCCGTCTCCTAGGATGCATACGTGGTGGCCTTGGAGGAGATCGTGAAGTATATTAGTAAGGAGCGGCCTGACTTTGATGTGGCTTTCCTTGAAGAAGCCCTGGAGGAGTAGAGGAAGGAGCTGGAGCGCCTATCTGCTGAGGCCGGAGTTCGCCTTTCCCATGGGGACGATGATGCCTGGAAAGAAGCTTCTTCTTCTCAGGCCTCTTAGTTAGGCTAGATTTATTTTTGCTTTTATTACATTGTATAAACTACAACAATTTTTGTAATGAACTCCAAACCTTTACTTCAATATGATCTTCGTTTGTGTTTTTACAAAAGTTTTTTAATCGATCGTCTATTCGTTTCGTTCGAGTCCTTTTAATCATAAAATGTTTTCAAGAACCTTAGTTCGGCTCACCTGGGGAAAATGAGACTAAGTTATTTTCTTGATAGGAAATTTATCTAAGTGTTACAGCACATGCAACCTTAGTTCAGCTCACTTGTGGAAGTGAAGCTAAGTTATTTCCTTGATAGGAAATTTATCTAAGTGTTGCAGCACATTCAACCTTAGTTCGGCTCACTTGTGGAAGTGAAGCTAAGTTATTTCCTTGATAGGAAATTTATCTAAGTTTTGCAGCACATGCAACCTTAGTTCGGCTCACTTATGGAAGTGAAGCTAAGTTATCTCCTTGAACAAATCATGTAAGAACAAAGAGACACACATTTTATTTTTCATTGATAAAGACACTCCGTTACAACCGTTCCCATCCTTCTTCTTACATTACTGATAGTACTGACGGAGCTGTTCTGCGTTCCAGGGATGTGGCAAAAGATTTCCTTCCATATCCTTTAGTTCGTAAGCTCCTTTCGGTAGTATCTTTGCTGTAGTGTAAGGTCCTTCCCAGTTAGGACCAAGACTTCCTGATGCAACCTCCCTCGTGGCCGTGAAAATTTTTCGCAATACTAAAGATCCAACCTCAAATTCTCTTTTTCGCATTTTTTTATTGTAATAGCGCACGTTCCTTTGCTTATAGACTGCATTTCTGAGTACTGCATCATCCATTCTTTCTTCTAAAAGATCCAATTCTCCCCTTAGAGCCTCTTCATTTCCAGCTGAATCGTAAGTAGCAGTTCGGAACGAAGCTATTCCCATTTCCAGAGGGATTACTGCCTCTACACCAAAAGCTAGAGAAAATGGTGTTTCTCCCGTGCTTGTTCTGGCGGTAGTTCGATAAGACCACAAGATGCTGGGGAGTTCATCCACCCATCTTCCTTTGAGGACGTCCAGTTTAGCTTTTAGTGTATGCTTTATGATCTTGTTTATTGTTTCAACCTGACCATTGGCCTGAGGATGGTTAGGCGTGGAGAAGTGTTTCCTGATGCCGAGCTCTTCACAGAAATTGATAAGACGGGTATTGTCGAATTGTCTTCCATTATCAGTAACGATGGAATAAGGTATTCCAAATCTGCATATGATGGACTTCCATAGGAAGTCGGTTGTTCTTTGTTCGGTAATCTTCACAAGCAACTCAGCTTCAGCCCATTTAGTGAAGTAATCAACAACTACTATGGCATACTTAGCCCACCTCGTCCCGTGGGCATTGGGCTAATCAGATCGACCCCCATTTCGCATAGGGCCAGGGCGCGATTATGAAGTTAAGCTCTTGCGGAGGAGCTTTGGTGAAGGGTGCGAGGCGTTGGCATTTGTCACATTTTCTAACAAATTGGAGGGCGTCTTTCCTGATGGTGGGCCAAAAATATCCTTGACGTATGATTTTGTGAGCCAAGGATTGCCAGCCAGAATGGTTTCCACACATCCCTTCATGAATTTCTTGGAGAGCATAAAGAGCTTCCTCTTCGTTTAGACACCTCAGCAGGGGAGTTGAGTATCCTCTCTTGTAAAGGGTGTCATCCACTAGAGTGTATCTGGCCAATCTAATTCGCAGCCTCCTCGCTTCAGCAGGATCGTCAGGGCAGACCCCGATTTTTAAGTAGAGGTTAATTTCATCAAGCCAGGTAGGCTTAGGATCTATCCTCATGAACTCTACTTCTTTCTTTTCTATCGCAGGCTGCGAAATCCTTCCAACAGGGATGCTATCAAATTCCGAGATTCCTTCATTGGTGGCCAACAGAGCTAGAGCATCTGCATGTCCGTTCTGCGATCTTGGTATTTGATTTACCCGGATGGTATGAAAACCTTCGAATTCCTTCCTTGCCACCTTAAGATAACTGTTCATCCTTTCCTCCTTAGCTCGATAGACGTCGTTGATTTGATTAACCATCAGCTGGGAATCACTGTAAATCATTAGGTTCATGACCTTCATCTCTTAGGCCATTCTCACTCCGGCTATCAAGGCTTCATATTCGGCCTCGTTGTTGGAAGTGTTGAAATCAAAAGGCAAGGCTTCACAATACAGCTGTCGATCCGGGCTGATCAACACCACACCAGCTCCAGACCTTGTTTCTGTAGATGACCCACCGACGTAAAGTTCCCAAGGGAGTCCTGATTCAATTTTTTCCACTGGCTCCTCGTTGAACGCAGTTATGAAATCAGCGAGCGCCTGTCCCTTGATGGATATGCGAGGTCTGTACTTGATGTCAAATTGTCCTAATTCGACTGCCCACTTAACCATTCATCCTGATGTGTCGGGTTTCTGCAAGGTCTGCCTTAATGGAGAATTGGTCAGGATTTCGATGGTATACTCCAGGAAGTAAGGTCTTAACTTTCTAGCAGCTGTGACAACCGCGTATGCCAATTTTTCCAATGGCGAGTATCTTAACTCCGCTTCATGAAGGGCTTTGCTGGTGTAGTAGACAGGATGCTGTACTCGATCTTCTTCGGTTGCCAGGACCGAGCTTATGGCTTGTTCCGATACGGCGAGGTAGAGTTGTAAGGTTTCTCCGGTCCTCGGTTTGGATAGCACCGGTGGATGGGCCAACTGCTTTTTTAGCTCGTCAAAAGCGTTTTGGCATTCAGGTGTCCAGTCAAATTTTTTCCCGCCTCACAGCACGTCAAAGAAGGGTTTACACCGATCTGTCGACTTTGATACAAAGCGGCTGAGGACAACTACCCTCCCAGTTAGACTCTGAACCTCCTTAGGTTTTCTTGGTGCTTTCATGTCAAGGATAGCTCTTATCTTTTCGGGGTTGGCTTCGATTCTCCGTTGATTAACGATGTAACCCAGAAATTTACCCGAGCTTACGCCAAAAGCACATTTTTTTGGATTCAGCTTCATCTTGTACTTCCTCAGTATTTCAAACATTTCGGCGAGGTGCTGCAGGTGGTCCTCCATCCTCATGCTCTTCACGAGCATGTCATCAATGTAAACTTCCATTGTTTTCCCGATTTGTTGGGCAAACATGGAATTCACCAAGTGTTGATACATTGCTCCGGCATTTTTGAGACCAAAAGGCATCATTTGGTAACAGTACATACCTCGGTCGGTGATGAAAGAAGTGTGTTCTTGGTCCGGCTCATACATGGGTATTTGATTATACCCTGAGTACGCGTCCATGAAGCTAAGCAACTCATGTCCAGCAGTAGCGTCCACCATTTGGTCTATTCTGGGCAAGGGAAAGCTATCTTTTGGACAGGCCTTATTGAGGTCATTGAAATCGATGCACACTCGCCAATCTCCATGGCTCTTTTTAACAAGAACGGGGTTAGCAACCCATTTAGGATAATGAGACTCCCGAATACACTTGTTGCGGAGCAACTTTCGTATTTCTATGTTTAAAGCCTCATATCTATCCGGGATCAGAGGTCGCCGCCTTTGTTGCTTCGGTTGAGCTTCCAGATCAATATTTAACTTATGAAAGCCGATTTTTGGATCAATCCCTTCCAAATCCTCATGGCTCCATGCGAAAATGTCCAGATTCTGCCGAAGGAAAGAATCATTTGAGCTCGTATCAATGGTCACAGCTCTCTCCCTATCTTGAGTTCCTTGGCGGGATCTTTTTCGCAAACTGATATTAGTTCCAGTTCTTCCACCGGTTCCCCCCATTTGTCTTCGTACAGGGATCCAAGGGACCGAGGTCGAGCATCATACACGTGGTCGGAGGAGGTTGTTTGTTTTGATTTGCTTGAGATCGACCTGTCATTTGACACATTTCAGCGAGTTCCCTATTTCCTTTGATTTCTCCTACTCCATGAGGTGTCGGGAACTTGATTGAGTAGTGGAACAAAGACACCACAGCTCGGAGGTTGAACAACAAAGGTTGCCCCATCACAGCGTCGTAAGGTGAAATGGAATCTAGGATTACGAACTCAGCATTAGTTCTCCAATGTCGTGGGGTTTTCCCAGCTTCGACGGAGAGCTTGATGGATCATCTTGCCTTGACTAGCGCTCCGCTCAACCCTTGCACCATATTGGGATATGGTTGAAGAAAATGGAGGGAAATTTCCATCCACCTTAGGGTATTGGTGAAGAGCAAATTGATCGCACTCCCGGTATCGACTAATACTTTTGGAATATTGATTCCGGCCACAGGTAAAGAAATTACCAAGATGCCAAGGTAGGGATTCGGGTCTACTTCGGCGTCGTTAAAGGATAACAGGTCATCCTGGGGTCGTTTACGGTGCCTTGCATCGATGCCGATTCAGATAGGTCGGCAACTATAGGTTTTTTCAATTTGGGCTCCCTTCTTAAAACGTCCTGTTTTCCTCCCATCACGCTGACCTCAGACTGGGGCGAGTCGACGTTGCAAGCTCTGACCTCAGCTTGGTTTCCAAGTATCTTTCCAACACCGTAAGGCGTGGGGAACTTCATACAGTAATAATAGATCGAAGTGGCTGCTTTGAGTTCATGTAGTATAGGTCTACCCAGTATCGCGTTGTAATTGGATGGCAAATCAACGACCACGAAGTCAGCTAGGATTCTCCTTTGGCAGGGAACCTTGCCTAGTTCCACGATAAGGACGATCTGGCCTTTGGCTTCGATGGGGTCTCCAGAAAATCCTTGCAGCCTTTTGTGGTACGGCTGGAGGTAGCACTCTGAGATTTCAAGCTGTCTCAGAGTTTGGGTGTACAGGATATTAACCGAACTCCCATTATCCACCAGTGTTCGATGTACTTGGACTCCGGCAATGGGCATAGTGATGACCAAGGCATCACTTTGATCTTGCTAGACTCCTTGAGAATCTCCTTCAGAGAATCCGAACCACTCAGAATTAGTTACCGAACTTCTGATATCGTAGTTCGGCCATATTCATGCATCTCTAGCTTGCCTACGTCTTTCTCTCCTCGATCCTTCCAAATACTGATTTCCACCAACCATTATTCTAATTTCCACCCTGGGAGGAGGATTTCGTTCCGGCATTACGGGTTGAGCTCGGTTTCCTTGTACTTGTAGCTGAGGTGGTGGTGGAGGCGTTGGGTTCGCCTCTGCGGGTTTAGCTACAAATTCTTTGAGGCGACCTCTCCAAATTAGAGATTCAGTTTCTTCTTTTAGGTCTCGACAGTCGACCGTGTTATGTCCCGCCGACCTGTGATATCGGTAATACTTTCCTCGCCCCAACTGTCCTTTCTTTGGGAACGCCGATTTACGGAATTCCTCCCTATCTCCAGATTGCATGAAAACTTCTTCCAGGGTGGTTGTTAGTGGGTGATAGTCATGAAACCCGCGAGGCTGATTTTTAGATCGGTCACTTGTACTCCGATCTATTTTTAGTTCGTTTGGAATTTTCCTGTTTGATTTTCTTTCCTTGTTGTGATCCTTGGGGTGTGGGTTGGCCCTAGCATTCTCTTGATCCAACGTGGCATCCTCTGCGCTGATATGTTTTTTAGCCCGGTTCAAAAACTCATGATATGTGCAGGGTCCGTCCTCATGTATAGACCACCAAAATCGTGTTCTAGGTCTCAATCCGGAAAGGACTGCCATCAGGGCAGCATCATCGGAGATCTTCTCGACTTCCATTGATTGCTTGTTAAACCTCCCGAGGTAACCTTTCAGTGACTCGCTTTTCCCTTGCTTAATGCTGACCAGCCTTTCCTTAGGTGTCGTCCTAGCTTTAGAGCCCATGAATTGAGCAAGAAAAATTGTTGCCAGGTGGCTCCAGTTTTTCACGGATCTTTGATGCAGCCTTCTGAACCATCTTTGGGCCTTTTCTCCCAAAGTTAGTGGGAAAGCTCGGCACATGATGGCATCGCCAGCGCCTTGTAGTTCCATCCATGAGGTCTTCCTGCCTTTCTTCTTGGTGTGGATCCCACCTCGGTTCTCTGTGGGGAGAGGGGAGCTTGATTTCTTTCCAACCTGCTGACTGTGTTAGTCAGCCTTTCGATAGCTTCCCTCATAGCAACTATTTGAGGGATTTCCATGTCAGATCGGTCCTGCCTTCCTTGGAAGGTACGAGGAGTCGTGGTTTTGTTGGGGTGAGTGTGGTATTCACTCTCCGAGGAGGGATTTTGGCTCATTGGTATATATTTTCTGTTTTAGTGTGGGAAAAAGATTCTTTTCACAAGTCGCGGCGCCCTCCTTCTAGCGCCAAACTCTTGATGTAAAAAAATGTAAACACTTGATTTGAGACAACTTTAAGAAAAAGGAACCGTGACTCTTTTTAAGCATATATGTTCTTTTCTTATGATTTTGTTCTCATGCCCCCTTAGCAAAAAGGGACCTTTCCTTTTTATAGATGGGTTTTGATACACATGGTAAGGCTGTTGTCAAATCAATCACTTCATACATCAGATCGAGCTCAGAAATGCGTGCCGTAGTCCTCGATTGTGATTGGCTAATGAGGTTGGCTCCCATCAAATCCTAATAATTCTGTTTTGTCTGTCAATTATCACCTTTGCATGGAAGTTAGCAACAAAAGTGGTTGATTGGTCGAGGAGGGCGGTGCTGCCTCCCTCTCCTCCAAGTGTACTTGACTTGATTGGATAGATGGGGAAAGTAATGTAATCATTATGTCCCCTGAAATGACGCCGGTCTTCTGACAAGGCTGCTAGAGACAATCGAACTGGGGTCGATAACCGAACTGCCAACTGGAAGTCATTAATACTAAGAGCATAATATTTGACCTTGGACCTCGGTGGTCAACAATCTTCTAGATTAAAAAAATTACAAATTGACTTTGGAAACAATAAATCATAATTTTGTGTCATTATGAAAGGGCTACTTTTAATTGTCGTTTCCTTGTGAGAGTTTTGATCAAATAATCAAGGCAAAGTTATACAATAAAAAAATGCTGGCTCATGCAAATTCAACATATTTAAGGTCCATGTTTTGTGGATTACATTCACTATGTATTGGCCCCTCCATAATCATTAAAAGAAAATAGAACAACAAAAGTTTTTGACTTCTCTCTAACAATCAATTATTCTTTGTGGATTATCACACAAACCATCTGAAAAAAAGAAGTAAAAATATGATTGATTCCACCAAGTCATGATCATATATAAGAAGAACAAACAACAAAACCCAACAAATTTTCCAAAATCTGAAATTAGATATGAAAATATAAAAAAACCAACATATTATTCGAAACCTACAGAATATGAAACAAAAAAAATCTTATCCCTAAATTAATTGCAAATTCGGAGGAAAATATAAAATTTTATGGAAAAAAATGAAACACAATGAAAAATTCAAAGTGTTTAAAATAAAACCTGATAATATTGAAGCTTAAACTTTTGAAACCAATATGCAAGAACACGACCAACCAAGAATCAAGCAAAGACGGCAAGATGAGAAGAGAGATGCGTATGGAAGTTGGAAGGTGAAAGGAAAAGTGAAAAAACAGGCTTATGTCCATTTGAGAAAAGATTCAAGCTTTTAATAATTTTAATTCTAACCCTCTAAACCGGTGACGGGTTGCGGGGTCATAAATATTCGGACTAGTTCGACATTTTTTAAGAAGGGTTTTTAATTAGAGGGTTTAGGTGACTAACCTGACCGAATTTGGGCACGCTTCCTTTTTATTCCAGTTGAACCGGTCCGATTTTTAAAACATTGTATACAACTCAACTCATAGTTAACCATAAGTACAATCAAGAATGAACACATGTTCGCCCCCAAGGGCACATCCAAGTTGGCAAAAGATGGGGAAGAAAAAAACCACGCTGCTAGCACGTCCAGGGTTCGAATCCTAAAGAGGAGAATTTGGGGTAGTTAAGTGGAAACGCACTTAGACCCTGGCCAACTTGGGCATATCTCTCGATTTATCCTCACACCAAGGCCTAGGGGCAGGCAGGTGTGGGCTCGAATAATGGTACGTAATCCAAAAAAAGGAATGAACACATGTTCAAATTGCTCAAAAGCTAGGTATAAAATAATGAAATTCATAAATGTGTAAATATGAACTGATTCAAAATTTATCATAGATAGGCACATACCATCATTGGATATGGATCACTTTGTTTGAGTTAAATTAACACACAATCATGCAATTATTAACACAATCAGACTCTCATGCAAAATAGTGTAATAAACACACAAGCAAATAGTGTAATAAACAAACTCTCATGCAAAACATGTACTAAATTATGAGAAAGCCACATAGCATATTCCATCCTTGAACTAAATTTTCACATTGTTTCCAACGTAAACAATAAAATGAGGGATGAAAGAGTTTAATAGACTTCCACGAAATGAAGTTGTAGTTTTGCTAGCAGTTTCATTAATCTGTGAAAGGTGGTGGTGGTGGACCTTGAGATTGCTTGGGGCATCTTAGGAACATTGGTATTTCATTATGATCACATCCATGTCATTCATCCATAGCACACATGGTAGCATTCAATGTAATTAGAGTGAAATTGATAACATCTTGTCCATTCTATAGCTGTTTGATTACTTTACCATGCTCTTGTTAGGTTGTCTGTATGGATCTCAAGTTGGCCAAAGTTGACCCCTTCCCGACGATCGATCTTTGGTGGGAATTCTATTAATGGAAAATCAACAAGTACCTCTTCTTGATTCGAGATGTCTATCTCTTCATCCTCCTTATAAGATCTCTTTATTGCAACCATTAACGCCTCTTGCTTGTGTCTTGCCACTTGTCCCCATTGATCTTATAATTGTTGTAAGGTGTAAAATAAGTGCAGATTGCTTTTTAGCCATCGACAGTATCATTGATACCTTAGCTCTCTTGCAAAGGGATAAAATGAGATGCAAGTATAGTATCTTCGTTCGACTTCCTGGATGTAGGACATCTTAAATTGTGTTAAAATATGAGCCCCAAATATTGCTCAAGTTGTGTCCCGTGGCTAGCCGATATAACACTATCACCCTAGCTTGATAGATTTTAGCGGTATGTGATGTTGGAACTACTTTAGATGAGATGAAGTGATGGAAGAACCGTAGCTCATTTTCCATTTCAACGTAGTGTACAATATTACATCATGGACAATTGTCTTTGCTTGTCTAATGGGAATATGAATTAAGCCACTTCTTTCCAATTTGTAATATTTGGTGGTTTAGATCCCTCTTCTACAGGGATGGAGGAGAGGGGGATCCTGGGGAGACCCGACCCCCCAATTTTTGACAATTTTATTTATTTAATTTTTTTGGTATAAATTAATGGAAAGAAAGGAAAATGAACGCTTGTAATAAGGTATGATTGTGCTAAATTAAAGATTAATGCTAAAGAAGTACTTTCTTTTATACGTTTATTGGTTTTTTTTGATAATAAGGTATCCAAAAATAAAAAAAAATCGGGGGCAGCCGTGGCTCCCCACCCTTTCACCTTTATATCTTCAATTCTGGGATCCCCCAACTCCAAATAGCTGGCTCCGCCACTTCTCTTCCACATTATAAAAATCTATCATAATCATTAGGCTAAACGGGACCCATACTCCCTGCACATGTCTTGTAATGACGCTCACTTTACTCATTGGTGATGCTTACATTAAAATTTGTCAAAAATTCTTTAACCACCATCGTGTATATCTTGTGAGGTTTGGCGCATAGTTTTGTTCAACCATTTTTGTCACACCCTCTTTATATAGATAGCTGTTGACCACTGTTCTCCAATTTCATGCAAATTTAATAAGTATTGTGAGCACGCTGCTCTTGCAAAACTCAGAACGGATCTGCATGATCAGTTTGAATTTTGACTGCCATAATCCTTAGAGACAGAATGACTACATATTCTTTACACCTTGTCAAATCATCCTGTCATTCAATTACACTTGTAGGAAATGACGTCAGTACCGCCCACATCCACCAATTAACTACAACCACTACTTATCCTGAAGGATATTAAACTTTTGGATTAAAAAGAGTGTTATTATGACATGATGGGAGTGGACCTCATTAGACAATCACAAAAACGATCGGTGGCACGCTACCCGACCTCGATACTGTAGCTGATTAGATTGACGAAGACATAATTCCAAGAGAATTATGCTTAATTCTCCCTATAAATAGAAAGGAGTGATCTAAGTTAAAGGGATGGGACACTCAAAACCTTGATTATGGATAGAAAGTCCCCATTTTTCTTAAAGTTGACTAAAAAACCGAACTCAACAATTTTTGAAGTCAACAGTTTGGCGTTAGAAGGAGGGCCCAATTGTGTAAAATAACCTCATTCTTCCTAAAACGCCATGAGTTATGATTTCACCTTGGAAAGCCAGTCTGACACTCACCCCAATGACACTAGCACTCCACACAATCCACGGGAAAGGCAAGACCAAATCGAAACAAGCAACCCTCAAATAACTGCTATAAGGGAGGCCATTAAAAAGCTAACAAATGCGGTCAGTAGGATGGAACAAAATCAGGCTCACATTTTCCCACCTTGCACCGAGATGGAGTTCCAGTAAGGAAAAGGGCCGGGCGAGTTCCTACTAGGAGACCCCTCCACTTCTCGAGGAGGGAATTCTCCAAAAGTCAGTTCTTCTCACCCCTTCTTCATCCTCTTCCGTCTGTAGAGAGGTTTTTACTCCAATTCCTTTATCTGTAGTTAATCCGGTAGAGGTAGGTCAAGCTGGGGAGATGAATTCTGATAATGAGGGTTCTAGGGCTGAGGAAGTAGGTTCTCATGATGGTAGTAGGGAAGATGAGTTCGGCGAGTGAGAGGCGAGCTCGTATAGGTCAGTGGTTACGGGGATATGCTAGCGAGCTGGAGAAGTAAGTATAGTATTCCTTGGTCAATAGAATTGGTAGTTCCGGAACCATCTGACCAAGCTAATGCTCTCCCAGAGAGATCTATTGCTCTTAATTCAGCTATCCTTAGTGTCGGACATAGGTTACCCTTTCCTAGGATCATCTGTAAGTTCCTATCTTACTGGGGCATAGCTTCCACTCAGCTATGCCCTAATGGGTGGCAAACTTTGATTGCCACCCTAGTTTTGTGGAATAGGATGGGTAATCCCGAGCTGGGAGTGGAGTAGTTCACTTCCCTCTTCACTTTTAAGGAAGATGGGAAGAACTTAGGCTGGTGGTATACCAGCGTTAGACCGAGGACGGGGAGATCCTTAGTTCTAGATATCCCTTTTTCAATAAAAATGTGGAAGGAGAAATTCTTTTTCGTACTGGGAGAGTGGCAGTTCCACCCTGCCGAAGAAGATAGGGAAGATGTCATCCCAGTTTTGTATCACCCTTTACGTAAGTTTGGTAAACTTTTGTTTTTAGTCGAACTGAAATGGATATAACTCTAACAATTTCTATTTATTCTGCAGATTACAAGGTTGGGAATTTGAGCGCAGCCAGCAAGAGATGTGCTGACGCAATCAGGGGTTTGAACAAGAGGCAGAGGTCTTGCAAGTTCCTGATATCAGAGGACCACCTTTTTTAGGCCGGTTTGCTTCGTGTCTAACCTGGGAGACTGGCAATTGGAGCTTCATCTTCTTACCCTACTACATCCAGTAAGTACTTTTTATGAGCTCAACCCCTTTTGAATGATTTTGTATGCTAACTATTTTTTTTTGTAGACCCTCACCAAGACATGCTGAGCTTAATGGCTACAAAGGAGACTGCAGCTAAGAGGGGAAAAAGAAAAAATCCCCTAGCAGTGACAGTGGCCAGGCCTCAAGAGGATGAGGCTGAAGTGGAGGACGAACTCTACTTTTGAAGAAAAAGGGTACTAGGACACCCCGGAATGTAGATCCTGCTCCGGTGACTACCGTCGAGCTATTCTCACCAGAGGTCACTCCACAGAGGTCGTCTTCAGCTCGGACACCTTTGCCTGCTATGGAGGTCTGTTCTTCCAAGATGCAAGAGAGGTGTCCAGACCTCTAGAGGCCGAACTTGGAGGTCCTGGTAGGACATCATCCTGAGATTTTCCTGGATTATCTCTGAGCTCCCTCTCCAGCCAGAGAGTCCACTGCAACACTCCCACCTCCTCTTAGAGACTCCACCAATTTACTTACTCGGAGTTGGAGCGAAAATGGGCAGAGCTTTGCGGTCGAGATGCTAGTGGGGGAGCAAATAGTAGCTGCTCAGCTCCGTAGGCAGAAAAGGTATAATATTCTGATCTCAATACTTCAATTTTCCTGTAATAATTAATGTGTTACGACCTAACTTAATTTCTTTCGTGGATGCAGGTGAAGACCGAACTGGACAAGATGCTGGAGGCCAGGGATCAGGCCATGGGCCTTTTTGAGAAGATAGAGGAGGAGAGGGCTGCCTTTGTTGATGAGAGGATAAGCTATGAGGATAAACTGAACAAGATGGGGGTAGAGCTGGAGGCGAAGTCTGGCTCAGAACTGCGGCTGCTAGATGACAATGCGGCTCTGCAGGCCTGGGGAGAAAGGGTAATTAAAAAGGCTGCAGAGGAGAAGAGGCGTGCTAATGAGCTCCAAGCTCAGCTTGATGTGGAGCGAGCTAAGGCTATGGAGGAGCAGTTGCTTACTAAGAAAAAAATGGAGGAGGCTGAGGCCAGGGCTCTTAAAGATGTAGACCTTTGGAGGGTATCAAGCAAATTCGATGCTATTTCCCATGACGCTTACGTGGTCTCCCTGAAGAAGATAGTGAAATATATTGGCAAGGAAATGCCAGATTTTGATACAGCATTCCTTAAGGAAGCCCTGGAGGAGCAGAGAAAAGAGCTTGAGCGCTTATTTGCTGAGGCCGGAGTTCATCTTTCTCCCGCAAATGAACATGTTGAAAAAGAAGCTCCTCCTCATCAGGCTCCGTAGTTAGGCTGATTTGCATATTTTATTTAGACTGCTTTGTACCGAACTCCATAATTTTTCGTAATGAATTCCAAGTTTTTAATTGAACTTAATTTTATTAGTATCTTAGCAAATTTTGTTAATCAAATGCTCGTTCGTAGCCTCTTTAACAAAACAAAGTTCTTATGTTTTTGTAACACAAAATTGACTAAGTATTGCGGCACATGAACCATAATTCGTCTTACTAAAAGAAGTGAGGCTTGAGTTATTTTGGTTGGAAAAATATGTCTAAGTGTTATAACACATGCAACCTTAGTTTGGCTTACTTAAAGAAGTGAAGTACTAAACATTTCTTCGTTTTTTGGAAATGTTTGTAAGGGTTGCAGCACATGCGCCATCAATTTTAAGTTAAAAAATCCTCTTCATTTTATTCTCCAAAATAACTCTAAAACACATACCGGTATTTGTAAAAATTTGATAAGTTTAAGAATGGATACTATTAAGTCATAAAATCCGGTAAGTGTTTCTAAAATCTGGTAAGTTTGTGAGTGAATATCGGTAAGTGAGAAATCCGGTAAGCTTAAGAAATTCACCAGATTTCTTCAGGCATTTGCAGCACGCGCAACGTTAGCTCGACTCACTTGAAGAAGTGAGGCTTTAGTATTTCCGTGATGGGAATCTGTCTAAGTGTTGCAGCACATGCAACCTAAGTTCGGCTCACTTGAGAAAGTAAGGCTTTGATATTTCTTGGATAGGAAATCTATCTAAGTGTTGCAGCACATGCAACCTTAGTTCGGCTCACTTGAGGAAGTGAGGCTTTGATATTTCCTTGATAGGAAATCTATCTAAGTGTTGTAGCACATGAAACCTTAGTTCGGCTCACTTGAGGAAGTGAGGTTTTGACATTTCCTTGATAGAAAATCTATCTAAGTGTTGCAGCACATGCAACCATAGTTTGGCTCACTTGAGGAAGTGAGGCTTTGTTTAAGGACGAATCACGTAGGAACAAAGAAACATTTCTTTATTAATGATGAAATCCCTTTACAATCATTTTTAGACCTCCTACATCATTGGTAGTATTGACGGAGATGTTCTGCGTTCCAAGGATGTGGAAAAGTCCTTTCTTCCATGTCTTATAGTTCGTAAGCTCCTTTTGGTAATATCTTGGCTACGATGTAAGGTCCTTCCCAGTTAGGACCAAGACTTCCTGAAGCAACTTCCCTTGTGGCAGTAAAATTTTTTCGCAGGACCAGAGATCCTACCTCAAATTCTCTTTTTCGCATCTTTTGATTGTAATAGCGTGCGTTCCTTTGCTTGTAGACTACATTTTTGAGCGTTGCATCATCATTTCTTTCTTCTAACAAATCCAATTCTCCTCTTAGGGCCTCCTCATTTCCAATTGAATCATAAGTAGTAGTTCGGAATGAAGCTATTCCCATCTCCAAAGGGATTACTGCTTCCACGCCAAAAGCTAGAGAAAATGGAATTTCTCCTATGCTTGTTCTTGCAGTAGTTCGGTAAGACCATAAGATACTGGAGAGTTCATCCACCCATCTACCTTTGAGAACGCCCAACTTAGCTTTCAGTGTATGTTTTATGATTTTGTTGATGGCTTCAACTGACCATTGGCCTGGGGATTGTTAGGTGTCGAGAAATGTTTCCTGATGCCAAACTTTTCACAGAAATTGATGTGGTGGGTGTTATCGAACTATCTTCCATTGTTAGTGACAATGGAATAAGCTATTCCAAATCTGCATATGATGAACTTCCATAGAAAGTAAGTTGTCTTCTGTTCGGTAATCTTCACAAGCGGCTCAGCTTCAGCCCATTTGGTGAAGTAATCAACGACCACTATGGCATACTTAGCCCAACCTCGTCCTATGGGCATTGGGCCAATTAGGTCGACTCCCTATTTCGCAAAGGGCCAAGGTGCTACTATAAAGTTAAGCTCGTGTGAAGGAGCTTTGGTGAAAGGAGCAAGGCGTTGGCACTTGTCACATTTCTTCACAAATTTGAGGGCGTCTTTCCTCATGGTGGGCAAAAAAAATCCTTGACGTGTGATTTTGTGAGCTAAGGATTGCCCATCGAAATGGTTTCCACACATTCGTTCATGAATTTCTTGGAGGGCATAAAGAGCCTCCTCTTCGTTTAAACATCTTAGCAGGGAAGTTGAGTATCCCCTCTTGTAAAGAGTGTCATTTACCAAAGTGTATCTGGCCGACCTGATTCGCAGCCTCCTTGCTTCCATAGGATCGCCAGGACATACCCCAATTTTTAGGTAGAGGTTGATTTCATCAAGCCAAGTGGGCTTAGTGATGTGATCTAGGATGCTTTACAAACTCACAAGGATTTGACGAATGAGCGGGAGAGTCTTAAGCCGGGTTCGGGTCTTCAGGAAGGCAATAAAAGTTGTACAATTGCTTGTTCGATGAATGGGGCACAACATATCGAAGACAACATGCCAAAGATCAACTTTCATGTTGGAGTTGAGAGCCGAAATGAGTTGGAAGTCTTTCGAATCAAGGAGTGGAGTTTCTATCGCATCTTGAGATCTATTTTTAACATGTAAAATGATCGAACTGGAATATTATATTTGAATCAAAGTCGTATATCTTTAATTAATCTTTCCAACGCACTTTGAATCACTTCAATCGGACATCGGTAGAGAAAGTTATAGTCAAAATACTGAAGGTTGTCCGGGGACTTCTATGCTGCCGCATAGAAGAAAATGCATACAGCCGCATGCGATTGGATAGAGCGAGGCTGGAATTCATTCAAGTGAACTATGCGGCCACGTCTAAATGGACTATGCGACCGTGTAGTGATTTTTCGGGACGGATTTTCTAGTTTTTCGCGAGTTTCCTTATTTTACTAAAACTCTATTTTTATCATATCTTTTAGCATCTTTTGGGCCTAATTTCGTGGCAACTAGGTTATTTTGTATTTCCATATAAATACTTTGCATTTTTCATTGAAGACACTTTTTGGACATTATTATGAGAGAAATATGAACTTTGAGAGATTTATTTTTCCAGTTCTTGGTGGTTTAAATTCTTAACTTGAACTTATCAAAAGGAGATCGCAGTCCTTTTGTGGCATTCCCACTGCACGGTTCTTGTTCTAGGTAATCAATGGGTTGGATTTCTTACGTGTAATCTCGATTCTTCGTACGGATAGAACAACAGGTCGGGTTGAAGCTTTGCGCGGTGTGATTTCTAGTTTTCTTGGGTTTGTCTTATCTTGTTCGTGGGTTCCCAAGCATGTTCTTGTTCGGGTTCACATCACTTATGATCTATCATCATGAACTCTACTTCTTTCTTTTCTATTACAGGCTATGAGATCCTTGCAACGGGGATGCTGTCAAACTCCTTAATTCCTTCCATGTGGCTAACCGAGCTAGAGCATCTACATGTCTATTCTGAGATCTTGGGATTTGATTTATTTGAACGGTATGAAAACCTTCAAATTCATTCCTCACCACTTTGAGATAACTATTCATCCTCTCCTCCTTAGCTCGGTAGATATCGTTGATTTGATTGACCACTAGCTGCGAATCGCTGTAAACTACCAGGTTCTTGATCCTCAGTTCTTGAGCCATCCTTACTCCAGCTATCAGGGCTTCGTACTCAGCTTCGTTCTTTGAAGTGTTGAAATCAAAAGGTAAGGCTTCACAAAACAACTGGTGATCCGGGCTGATTAACACCACCCCAGCTCCAGACCTTGTTTCTGTGGAGGATCCATCGACTAAAGCTCCTAAGGAAGGCCTGACTCAATTTTCTCCACTGGTTCCACGCTGAACTCAGCTATAAAATTAGCAAGGGCTTGACCTTTGATGGATGTACGGGGTTTGTACTTGATGTCAAACTGTCCCAGCTCGTATTTTACCATCCTTCCCGAAGTGTCAGGTTTTTGTAAGGTCTGCCTTAATGGGGAATTGGTCAGGATTTCAATGGTACGCTCCAGGAAGTAAGGTCTTAACTTTCTTGCAGCTGTGACGACTGCGTACGCCAATTTTTCCAACGGTGAGTATCTTAACTCGGCCTCATGAAGGGCCTTGCTAGTGTAGTAGACCAGATGCTGTATTCCATTTTCCTCAGTTGCATGAACCGAGCTTATGGCATGTTCTGATACTGCAAGGTAAAGCAATAAGGTTTATCCTGCTTTAGGTTTGGACAACACTGGTGGCTGGGCCAATTGCTTCTTTAGCTCGTCAAATGCCTTTTGACACTTAGAGGTCCAGTTAAATTTTCTTCCACCTCACAGCACAGCAAAGAATGGTTTACATCAATCTGTTGACTTTGACACAAAGCGACTGAGGGCGGCTACCCTCCCAGTTAGACTCTGAACCTCTTTAGGCTTCATGGGCGCTTTCATGTCAAGGATAGCTCTTATTTTTTCTGGGTTGGCTTCGATTCCTCGTCAATTGACGATGTAACCCAAGAATTTACCCGAACTCACGCCAAAAGCACACTTCTTTGGGTTCAGCTTCGTCCTATACTTCCTTAGGATCTCAAACATCTCAGCAAAGTGTTGTTGGTAATCCTCGATCCTCATGCTTTTCACAAGCATGTCATCAAAGTATACTTCCATGGTTTTCCCAATCTGTTGGGCAAAAATAGTGTTCACCAAGCGTTGATACGTTGCTCCAGCATTTTTGAGACAAAAGGGCATCATTTGATAATAGTATAGACCTCAGTCTGTGATAAAAGAGGTATGCTCTTGGTCCAATTCATGGATGGGTATTTGATTATACCCTGAGTACGCATCCATGAAGCTAAGCAACTCATGTCTAGCAGTAGCATCTACCATTTGGTCTATTCTTGGCAATGGAAATCTGTCCTTTGGATACGCTTTATTGAGGTCAGTAAAATCAATGCACACTCTCCAATCTCCATTGCTTTTCTTCACAAGAATGGGGTTAGCAACCCATTCAGGATAATGAGCTTCACGAATACACTTGTTGTAGAGAAACTTCTGTATTTCGATTTTTAAAGCCTCATATCTATCCGGGTTTAGAGGTCGGCGCCTTTACTATTTTGGCCGAGCTTCCGGATCGATATTTAGCTTGTGATAGCCGATCTTTGGATCAATTCTCTCCAAATCCTCATGGCTCCATGCGAAAATATCCAGATTCTGCTGAAGGAAGGACAGCATCTGACCTCATATCGGAAGTCGCAGCTCTTTTCCTAGCCTGAGTTCTTTGGTGGGATCATTTTCGCAAACTGATATTATTTCCAGCTCTTCCACTGGCTCTCCCCCTTTGGTTTTTGTACAGGGATCCAAGGGACCGAGGTCGAGCCTCATACACGTGGCTGGAGGAGGTTGATTGTTATGATGTGTTTGAGATCGGTCGGTCCTTCGACACATTTCAGCAAGTTCCCTATTTCTTTTGATTTCTCCGACTCCATGAGGCGTTGGGAACTTGATTGAATAGTGAAATAAGGACACCGTTGCTCGAAGGTTGAACAACAAAGGATGCCCCATCACAGCGTCGTAGGGCGAAATGGAATCTAGGACCACGAACTCAGCGTTAGTTCTCCAATGCCGCAGGGCTTCCCCAGCTTCGAAAGCAAGCTTGATTGATCCTCTTGCCTTTACTAGTGCTCCACTCATCCCTTGCACCATATTTGGATATGGCTGAAGGAAATGAAGGGAAATTCCCATCCACTTTAGAGTATTGGTGAAGAGTATATTGAGCGCACTTCCAGTATCAACCAATACTTTTGGTATATTAATTACGACCACGGGCAAGTAAACTACCAGGACGCTAGGATATAGGTTTGGATCTACCTCAACATCGTTGAAGGATAGTAAGTCATCCTGTGGTTTTTTGCGGTGTTTCGCAGTGATGCCGATCTGAGATAGGTCGGCAATAATAGGTCTTTTCAGCTTCGCTTCTCTTCTCGAAGCACTCTGCTCTTCTCCCATCATGTAGATTTAGGTCTGGGACTGGTCGACGTTGCAGGCCCTGGCCTCAGCTTGGTTTCCATGTACCCTTCCAACTCTGTAAAGTGTGGAAAACTTCATGCGGTAATGGTGTATCGAAGTGGCAGCTTTGAGTTCATGCAATATGGGTATTCCCAGTATTGCATTGTAGTTGGGTGGTAGATCAACTACCACGAAGTCAGCTAGGATTCTCCTTCGGCAGCGAACCTTGCCAAGTTCCACAATAAGGACGATCTGTCCTTTGGCTTCGATGGGATCTCCAGAAAATCCTTGCAGCCTTTTGTGGTATCACTGGAGATAGCACTCTAAGATTTCAAGTTGCTTCAGAGTTTGGGTGTACAGTATATTTACCGAACTCCCATTATCCACTAGAGTTCGATGCACCTGTACTTTGGCAACAGGCATAGTGATGACTAAAGCATCACTTTGATCCTGCAGGCCTCCTTGGGAATCTCCCTCCGAAAATCCGAACCACTCAGAATCAGCTGCTGAATTTCTGATATCGTAGTTCGGCCACACCCGCGCATCTCGAGCTTGCCTGTGCCTTTCTCTTCTGGATCCTTCCAAATATTGATTTCCACCAACCATCATTCTGATCTTCGCCCTTGGAGGAGGATTGCATTCAGGAATGGTAGGTTGAGCTCGGTTTCCTTGTATCTACTGCTAAGGTGGTTGAGGATGTATTGGGTTTGCCTCCACGGGTTTAGCTACAAATTCTTGGAGGCGACCTCGCTGTATTAAAGACTCAATCTCTTCTTTTAGGTCTCGGAAATCGTCGGTGTTGTGTCCTGCCGACCTGTGATATCGACAGTGTTTTTCAGGACCTCGCCCAACCGACTTTTTCTTTGGGAATGCCGATTTACGGAATACTTCTCTATCTCCAGATTGAATGAAGACTCCTTCCAAGGTGGTAGTCATGAAATTGGCCCCAGCATTTTCCTGGTCTGAAGTAGCTTCCTCCACGCTGATATGTTTTTCAGCTCGGTTCAGGAACTCATGGTATGTTTTGGGTCCGTCCTCATGCACGGACCACCAGAATCGTGTTCTAGGTCTTAACCCAGAAAGGACTACCGTGAGGACGACATCGTCAGAGATTTTCTCGACCTCCATAGATTGTTTGTTAAATCTACCGAGGTAACTTTTCAACGACTCACTTTTCCCTTGCTTGATGCAGACTAGTCTTTCCTTAGGCATCGTCCTAGTTTTAGAGCCCATGAATTGAGCAAGGAAAGTTGTTGCCAGGTCACTCCAATTTTTTATAGACCTCTGATGCAGCCTTCTGAACAATCTTTGTGCCTTATCTCCCAAAGTTAGTGGGAAAGCTCAGCAAATGATAGCATCGCTGGCACCTTGCAGCTCCATCCATGAGGTATACTTGTCCAGGTGGCTAAGGGGATCTCCTTCTCTTTCGTACGCTGTCAATTGTGGCATTTTGAGCTTTTCAGGTAAGGGTTCAGCGAGGATGTCCTCCGAAAAAGGGGAGTGACGTTTGGTGAAATAATCCTCGGTTGACCCTTGCCTTTTGCCTCAAGGTCAGCAATACGTTTTTTCAAAGTGCTTATTTCAGGTCCTTCTGGTTCTAATGGGCGCTTTAGCTCGGATCTATATGTTTCGTCCGAGGTGTTAGTGATTGTTGGGAGCCCAATCTACTAAACACGCTACCGGTTCTTTTAGTAGTGGTTTCTCTCCTTGGTGGCGGGCTCCTTACTTCGTTAGTATGGCTTCTAGAAGACTCTCCTTTGGAATAATGGAAGGATCTTTTGGTGGGAGGTCTTCCTGTTTTTCTTCTAGGTGGAGATCCTACCTTGGTATGAGGTGGGAAAGTTGGAGCCCGGTTTCTTTCTAGCCTGCTGACCGCGTTGGTCAGCCTTTCAGTAGCTTCCCTCATTGCAATTATTTGAGGGTTGTCCATGTTAGCTTGGTCCTGCCTTCTTTGGAAATTGCGTGGAGTGTTAATTTCCTTGGGGCGAGTGTAGGATTCACTCTCCGGGGTGGGGTTGTGACTCGTTATTCCAATTTTTGTGGGAAAAGGGACTGTTTTCACAAGTCCAGCCCTCTTTCTAGCGCCAAACTGTTGACGTAAAAAAATGTAAATATTTGATTTGAGACAACTTTAAGAAAAGGGTAAAGATCTTGCACTAATTTCATATGAGTTGAAGAATACAAGTTTTGTAGTAGAATAATGTTCTTGGCATTGAGCTGATATCCCTTTCAAGCGAAAGGGATTCATCCTTTTATAGGTGAATTTAGATAAAAATGGTAAGTTAGACGTCAAATCAATCACTTCATACATCATGCCGAGCTCAGAGTTGTGTGTCGCCACCCTTTGTTGTGGTTGGCTAATGAGGTTGGTTCCCATCAAATCTACATAATTCTATTTTACTAGGTAATCATCACCTTTGCATGGGAGTTATCAACGAAGATAGGTAATTGGACGAGGAGGGCGGTGCTTCCACCCTTCTCCTCCAAGTGTACCTGATTTGATTGGACAAGTTATCAAAGACCTGCAATCATGATGTTCCCTGGAATAACAGTGATATTTTGACAGGACTGCAACTGATAATCGAGCTAGTGGTTGATAACCGGACTGCCAGTTGGAAGAGATTAATTCTAAGTACATAATTTTTGTCTTCGGACTTCGGTGGTCAACAGGGGTCTTGGCAAGAAAGGCCACATGAGGATTTATCCAGAATGCATGCACTACTCCTGGCGTGTATATGGTGTATCCGTAAAAACCTGACCTCGGCCTGTCAGACCCGCGCTAAAAAATTAAAGGAGGGACACTTGTAGAAGAAGTGGACAAGATATCCGTTTGTGAAAATGACCCATCAAAAAAACTCAAAGTGGGGCACGAACTACAACCATAAATCTGAAATCTTGATGTCTTCGCCTGGAGCCATGAAGACATGGAATGAATTTACTTCGAAATTGCCAGCTATTGACTGTATGTAGATCCCTCAGTTCGGTTAAAGTAGTAGAGGCGACGCTCTTTGAACCCTGAAATGTATGAGGTACTAAACAAAGAAGTACAAAAGATGCTCTACAATGGGTTCGTTCGTGAAGCCCAATACCTCGAGTGGGTTGCTAATCCCGTCATTGTGAAAAAAAAGTAATGTGGACTGGAGGGTGTGCATCAATTTCACCAATCTCAATAAAGTATGCTTGAAGGATAGTTTTTCCTTGCCAAGGAAAGATTAGATGGTCGACGCCATAGCTAGACACGGGTTACTCAGGTTCATGGATGTATATTCAGGATAATAATCAAATACCCATGTACGAACCTGATCAAGAACACACCTCATTCATTACTGACCGTGGTCTTTACTGTTACAAGATGATGGCTTTTGAGCTCAAGAATGATGAAACTACATACCAATACCTCGTAAATTCTATGTTTGACCAATAAATCGGTAAAACCATAGAAGTATATGTCAACGATATGCTGGTAAAAAGAATTGATGCCAAAAACCATTGTCAGTACCTTGCCGAAATGTTCAGGATCTTGAGGAAGTACAAAATGAAACTAAATCATGGGTTGTGCGCCTTTGGTGTGAGCTCTGGAAAGTTCCTGGGCTACATGGTGAATTGTTGAGGGATCGAAGCTAAACCCGAAAAGATACTGGCCATTATCGAAATGAAAGCACCAACTAGACCCAAAGATGTGCAAAGTTTGACTGAAAGAATTATCGCCCTCAGTCTCTTTGTGTCAAAATCAACAGATTGATGCAAACCATTTTTCGATACATTGCAAGGGGAAAGAAATTTGAATGGACTCTCCAATGCCAAAACACCTTTGATGAGCTAAAAAAATAGTTAGCTTAACCACCAGTCTTGTTAAAGCCCAAATGATGAGGACCACGTAGCAACGATCATTACGCAACCCCAAGAAAGCCCAAAAGATAATTCGATTTAGATTTTAAACCAAGCAACCAAACAAAACGAAGTTTGAATGACCTCTTGATTACACAACCTGTGATCCACACCTGATGTTGAACGCCACAAGAAAATCTTGATAAGTTCACGATGTTCAATGAAAAACAAAGATTGAAAGCACAATTGTCTTTCTAGTTTAATTATCAAATTGCCAAAAGTTCCAATACAATGAAATATGAAAAGTCTTTATACTAGACCTAAAACTAGTAAAAAAAAGTGTATAAACGGACTAGAATATTACAAGTTATGGTAGAAATATAATTCTAGTCAAAATAGGAAAAACACGAAAATGAAATAATTCTACCTGGATTTGTTCTATGCGACCGCAACGTACTTTCCCATGTGGTCGCATGGTTGTCAAGTTTCGCGCCCCTTTGCTCTCGATAATAGGCTGTGAGACTGCACACCTAATTGTGCTATGCGGTCGCATAGCACAAAGTTTGGCCTCCGTCTTTGGCCGCTTCTAACACGTTGATCCAAGTTGATTCAGACTTCGATCCCAACACGGAACTTGCTCCTTTCTTCTCTAAGATCATCATTTCAGCAATCATTTCTTGAACGAGCAAACCCATCTTCTCTTTCACTCGCTTTGTTCACGATCACATCACCGGTCCTCCTTCGATAATCAACGAGTCTCGTCCTGGGCTCGACTCCTCCATCATATCATTCCCTCCCTCTTCAAAAGGATTCAACCTCGAATCTGTACCTGCATTAAAGAGAGAGAGAGAGAGAGAGATCACACATTAAAAGTTGCTGAAACATTGTACTCACCTAGAAGATCCAATTTATATACGTTGTCGTTGATCTTCTCCACAACTCTAAATAGACCATGTCCTTGTGGTTGCAACTTTGATTTTCTCTGTTTTGGAAAGCGCTTCTTTCTAAAATGTACCTAGACCCACTCTTCAGGTTCAAAATGTCACGCTTCTCTGACCTTTGTTTGCTTGTGAAGCGAAGTGTTCGTTTTTACTCTCAATTTGCAACTTTACCTTTTCATGGAGTGACTTCACCATCTAAGCTACCTCGTTCATTCACAGGTAAAGGTATTAAATTCAAAGGTGTTAGTGGATTAAAACCATAAACAATTTCAAATGGTGAAAAAGTAGTAGAATGCGTGACACTATTATATGCAAATTCTATAAAAGGTAGACACTCCTCCCTTCTTTTTAAATTCTTATTAACTACAGTGCGCAATAGTTGTGTCATGATCCTATTCACTACCTCAGTCTGGCCATCGATCTGTGGATGACAAGTTGTTGAAAATAAAAGTTTAGTGCCTAACTTACTTGACAAAACCCGCCAAAAATGACTCAAAAATTTCATATCCCGTTCAGAAACTATGCTCTTAGGTACCCCATGTAAACGCACTATTTCCTTAAAGAATAACTCCGCAATGTTAGTGGCATCATCGATCTTATGACATGCTATGAAATGTGCCATCTTGCTAAACCTATCTACCACCACAAATATTGAATCTCGTCCATTCTTAGTCCTATGTAAACCCAAAACAAAATCCATAGAAATATAGCCATGGTTCACTAGGTGTAGGTAACAGTGTATACAAACCTTGAGGTAAAACCTTAGACTTAGCCCTTTTACAATTTATGCATCGACTACATACTCTCTCAACATCACCTTTCATCCTAGGCTAATAAAAATGCTCCACCATATCTAAAGTCTTTCTAACCCCAAAATGTCCCATCAATCCACCACTATGTGCTTCTCTCACTAGCAACTCTCTCATTGAACAATTAGGAACACACAACCTATTTTCCTTAAACAAATATCCATCTTACTTAAAGAATTTATCTATAGCCCCTTTGTTACATGATGAAAAAATATCAGAAAAATCTATATCACTAGCGTACATGTCCTTAATATATTTAAAACCAAGCAATTTAGAACTAAGAGAAGTCAATAGTGCATACCTTCGAGACAATGTATCCGCCACCACATTTTCCTTGCCTTAATTGTACCGGATGACATATGGGAATGTCTTTACGAACTCTGTCCATCTTACATGCCTTTTGTTTAACTTACCTTGACCTCACAAATGCTTTAATGATTCAAGGTCTGCATGAATGACGAACTCCTTAGGCCATAGTTAGTGTTGCCACGTCTCCAAGGCTCGAACAAGGGAATACAACTCTTTGTCATAGGTGGGATAATTGAGCGCTGCTCCACTTAACTTCTCACTGAAATAGGCTATCGTTCTTTTGTCCTGCATTAAAACTGCTCCAATCCACACTCAATTTCGAAAGTTTTATCAAAGTTAGGAAGTGCTAAAACCGGTGCCTTACACAACCTATCATTAATTGTATTGAATGCATGCTCTTGTTCATCACTCCAATGAAATCCCACACTCTTCTTAACAATCTCTATGAGTGGTGTAGTGATTGTGCTAAAATCTTTCACAAAATGCCTATAAAAACTAGGGGTGTCAACGAGCCGAATCAAGCTAGCTCGTGAGCCTAAAATCAAGGGTCAAGCTTGATGAATCGGGCTTTTTGGGGGCCCGAGCCGAGCCGAGCCTTTTTTTTTGTATTTCTATATTCTTTAATTTTATAGGTATGGGAAAAGTATTTGGTGGACTCATTTGAAGGTGTCATCATATTATGTTAGACCCGCCACGATGTTTCAAAAAATTAGTATAATGCTATTAAAGTACTAATACTTGAGTCATGACCAATACTTGAATTGTATTAATATTTAATTGTCTATGTTTAGCACATTAATGGAATAAAGTATATATCTTATGCTATACTACTATAACATTTTTAATTTTTTTTTTTTGCAAAGTTACAACTTACAACCCTCCTCCCTTTTCCGGGCTTGGGACCAGTTGCAATCAATGGAGGCGGAGTTAAAATTGTACACGAATAAAATATTTCGTGTACAATTTTTCTTGAAACAAATAAATTTAAAAATTACATATGTTTTTGACATTAATTAATTTAAAAATTACAATATCTTACATTTGGATATGCTGCAATTCTTCTGCCATTATACTGTCAACTAGTTCTTGAGTACGTAAATCCGCACATTCCCAGTCCTTTAAGCATATTAAAGCCTCCAATATATCTTATTTTAGTCTTGATTGTTCGTCTGATAAAATTCGGCCACCTAAACTAAATGCAACCTCCGATGCCACCGTAGACACTGGAGGTGTTAGTAGATCACGTGCAATTTTTGATACAACTGGATATTGTCTTTCGTTACACCTCTACCATGGTAAAAGACTAAATTCTTGCAATTCTTCTGGATTTAACATACTACGAATGTCCACGCACAAATACCTAGCTAACTCAGAGGGAATTTCTACATTTGTGCCATTAATATTTATCATTCTAGATATTGATGAACTAGAACTAAATGAAGGAACACTAGTATTGGTGTCCAAAAAATTGCATAAATTATCTGAATTTCTTGAAATATTACTTGAAGAAGGATTTTGGGAAGTAGAGCTGCTCTGACCTTCTTTTTCAACGTAATAGTTATACATTTCATATAATGTTGATTCTATATGCACATGTGATAATTGCAAATTCATGAAATTAGAAATTCCATTTATAATAGTTTTTGTGCCATGTATATTAAGTCGAGGGTCCATCAGCGAAGCTAAAATAAATAAAGAGGGCAATTCTTCCCAACATTTCTTCATGAAATATTTCCTGTGAATATACAAATGTGGAAAGAGCATTATTAGAATCGCCAAACACTAGTTCGGTCTATTTTGGGTCGTTATCGATTGGTTTTGCTTTGCAACTCCTTGTTATGTGCTTATTCAAATGTGTTGTGCTTGAACCGGGCTTCCAACTAAGTTATTTGCCACAGTAATTGCAACATGCTTTCCAAATATCAACTCCATTTTGAACACCAACTTTTTTATGTGTCATGTGTTGCCAACAATCCGATGATTATTTTTTCGACCTTTTTATCTCGAGTACTTCTTCCTCTTCTATATCTTCCAAATCAATTGGAACATTTGGAGTTGCATATTCATAGCCGGTTGGAGTACTCGAACTACCCCCAAACTAATTAAGCTCATCACTAGTAAAATTCATCTATATTTAATGGTTATTATAGACTAGAATAACAAAGAAACTAGAATATTTCAGCAAAGAAATTGAATATTAGAGCAAAGAAAGAAACTAGAACATTAGGAAAGTGAATATTAAAGTAAAGAAATTGGATATTGAAGTTGAAATTATAATACTGCAAGTTAAAATTGATTGAAGAAAATTGATATGAAACTAAAAAAATTTAACTCCTATTTATAACAAAAAATAACCGTTTCAAATTTAAATTTGAATTTTTGAATTGTCAAATCAAAAATTTTATCATCTATATTTTTGTACAATTGTCAATTCAAGAATTCCTAAAATTTTCAACATTAGCTGCCAGTTGAGTTAGCTACAGAGGCAGCTTTTGCTCTTTTTTCTAAATTTTTTTAAAACTCACGGGCCAAAAAAGCTCCTGTAGCCCACGGGCTGGCTCAGGCTCGAGCCACGATCTCAAAACGAGGCTCGACACGAGGTTTGGCTCGTTGTCTCGAGCCGCGAGCTGAGCCCGACTGGGGATTTTCACCGACCGAGCCTCAGCGGCCCAGGCCCGCGAGCCTTTTTGCCACTACTAATAAAAACTAGTCAGACCATGGAAACTCCTAACTTCAGTTATGCTTTTAGGTGTTGGCAATTCTTTATTAGCTTTTATCTTCTCTTCATCTACTTCTACCCCATTTGCACCTACTACAAATCCTGCGAAAACAAACTTCTCCATGTAAAATGTACATTTCTTAAAATTAGCATTCAGTTGTTCCTTTCTCAATATCACAAGCACACACCTAAAATGTTCTACATGCTCATTAAGGTCCTTGATATAAACTAAGATGTCATCAAAATAAATCCCAACAAATTTACCTATAAAAGCACGCAAAACATGATTCATCAATAGCATAAAAGTGTTCGGTGCATTAGTGAGACCAAACATCATTACTAACCATTCATACAAGCCATATTTAGTTTTAAAACCAATTTTCACTCGTCACCTTCTCTCATTCAAATTTGGTGGTATCCACTTTTAAGGTCAATTTTACTAAATATGTAAGCACAATACAATTCATCTTATATATCATCTAATCTAGGAATAGAATGACGATACTTTACTGATATGTTGTTGATGGCTCTGCAATCCATGCACATCCTCCAAATCCCATCTTTCTTTGGCACAAGAAGCCCTGGAATGGCACATGGATTCATGCTCTTTCTTACATATCCCTTGCTAATCAATTCATTCACTTGCCTCTGAAGTTCCTTTGTCTCCTCGGGGTTACTTCGATAAGCTGGTCAGTTTGGAATGACGGCTTCAGGAACGAAGTCAATTTGGTATTTAATGCCTCCAGTAGGTGGTAACCCACTAGGCATGTCCTCCGGGAAAATACATCAAATTCTTGCGATAAATAGATAGCCAAACTAGGGAGGGGTGGGCTAGGTTCCTCAAGATTGATGAATGACTCTTTATAGACTAACAATATCACTTGTTTCCTCTCAACTATCGCTCTTTTCAACTTAGTCCCTTTTGCAAAGAAATTTACTTTCGACTTTTTTCTCCTCTCGGACGATCCTCTTTCTTTTCTCTCATATGACTCCACTCTCTTTTGCACTCTACTAGCCACCTCAACATTTTCTCTCATACTGCCCATCTCATTATTTTCTCTAACTCTTTCTCTTTCCTTACTTCCTCATTTTTCAATTTGATTTGGTCTTCATACACTTGTGTGCCGGTGTTAATGGTGTAAGGGTAATGGAACTTCCATTCTTAACAAAATTATATCGATTTTTTTGCATCATCTACTATGTTGTTTTGACTCAGCTGTCTGATTGAATTGGAACCCTCTCTATCTGACATCCTAGTTCTATAGAATTCCTGCCTCACAAAATGATCACTCATGTATCACTTAGTTAATGAGTTTTTCCTCTATTAATCTGACCACTCTACCTTTTTCCACTCAGTGTTCTCATCCAAGTGCTCCAAAGAACAAAGTAAACTCAACCAAATATGTAATCCCGTGGATCCAACTGGATGTGTGTCAAGAGTTGTGAATTTGAATAAGAGAAGAAAATGACTCAAAGAAGACAAAAATTGAAGAACTATATGAAGTGAAAACAATGAATTATCGCTAAACAAAATAAATGGAATTGAATTTGAAATATATATTTTTTTAACTAAAAAATTGGAAATAGAAAATTGCTAGAAATTCCCGAAATATATAATAATTTTTTTTTAAATTCAGATTTTTTACTAAAAAATCCGACTACAAGTCCAGCGAAAACAAACGAGAATAATTTGGACTTTTAAATAGCCCAAGAGACAACTATGACTTTTTTTTGTATTTTTTCTGGATCAAAACTCAAAAATTAAAAACTGACTCGAAGAACGCGAAGAGCAATAGAAAAAATCAAGACTCAAAACAAATATAAAATATAACCTTGATTATTTTGGAGCCGATCACTACGCAATCCCGCAAAAGATTGACAATCCCATCCAAAAGATAATCCGGTTTAGAGTTTGAACCAAGGAACCAAACAAAAATGAACTTTGAATGACCTCTTGATTACACAACCTGTGATCCACACCCGATGTTGAATGCCACAAGAAAATCTTGATAAGTTCACGATGTTCAATGAAGAACAAAGATTGAAAGCACAATTGTCTCTAATTATCAAATTGTCAAAAGATCCAATACAATGAAATATGAAAAGTACTTATACTGGACCTAAAATTAGTAAAAAAAAACATGCATAAATGGACTAAAATATTACAAGTTATGGCAGGAATATAATTCTAGTCAAAATTAAAAAAACCCAAAAAAGGAAATAATTTTGCTCGGATTTGTTCTATACGATCACGTCTTTTCCCATGCTGTCGCATGGTTGTAAAGTTTTGTGCCCCTTTGCTCTCGGTAATAGGTTGTGCGACAGTACGCCTAATTGTGCTATGCGATTGCATATCACAAAGTTTGGCGTCCGTCTTCGGCCGCTTCTAACACGTTGATCCAACTTGATTCGGACTTTGATCCCAACACAGAACTTGCTCATTTCTTCTCCAAGATCATCATTTCATCAACCATTTCTTGAACGAGCAATTACATTACCTTTTTCACTCGCTTTGCTCACGATCACATCACCGGTCCTCCTTCGATAATCAACGGGTCTCATCCTGGGCTCGTCTTTGTCGAGCTCGACTCCTGAATCATATCACCAAAGTGGGGAAGATTTTAATACAATACCTTGCCATGTCAGGACACGCAATCAGCATCGTCCTAGCAAGGGACAGGGAACGCAGTACCCTGTTTACTATACTAGCAAAGCACTCCACGAAGACGAACTACGTTACTTCCCACTATAAAATTGGCCTATGCCGTGGTCATGGCGGTTAGGAACCTAAAGTCATAATTGTTGGAGCACCCTATTGAGGTACTAACAAATTTTCCATTGAGGTAAACTGTGTAGACACCTGACACTGTCGGACTGATGGTCAAGCGGGCAGTGGAGCTTGGATAGTTCGATATTAGGTATAAACCTCGTACCTCCATCAAGAGCTAGGCCCTCGCTGGCTTTGTGGTAGAATTCAGCGTTGAACCCCACAAGGAACATCCAGAAGATGCTCATTGGAAACTCTGTGTGGATGGTTCTTCTACTGGAGTATGGTCAAGAGCAGAAGCGATTTTAGTTAGTCCAGATCGACACCTATATTTTGAAACCTTACACGTTGACTTCAAGACCTCCAATAATGAAGCTGAATACGAGGCCCTAATAGCCAAGGTAAGAATGACAAAAGCACTGGGAATCAATTGTCTAGTAATACATAGTAGTAACTCCCAACTAGTGGTCAACCAAGTCAATGAGGCTTACCAAGCTAAGGAAGAAAGGATGAACAACTATCTTCAAGTTGTCAAGAAAGAGCTCGAGAATTTCGAGTTCGTTCGAGTCAAACAGATCCCTCAATCTCAGAACGGTCACGTTCATGCCTTAGCTTGACTGGCCATGAGTGAAGGAACAGAAGAATTCGACAGCATCCCTGTGGGCAGAATCACACGCCTCGCCATTGAAATAGCTGAGGTAACATTCATGGTGATAGACCCAAGTGACCTGCTTCATACCTGAAGACAGAAACTTGTCCTAAAGATCCTATTGAGGCGAGAAGACTTTGAATCAGATCGATTAGGTATACCCTAATTAATGATGTCATTTACAAATGAGGATATTCGACCCTTCTGCTGAGGTGTTTGAGTGAGGAAAATGCAATGTATGCTTACAAGAGGTACATGAATGCATGAGTGGAAACCATTTTGGTGGGCAATCTTTGGCCCACAAGATCATACGTCAAGGGTATTTCTGGCCCACAATAAGACATGATGCACTCGAATTTGTGAAAAAAGTACAACAAGTGCCAGTGCCTCATTCCCATTATCAAGGAACCGTCGCAAGAGCTTAATTTTGTGTTTGCTTCTTGGCCCTTTGCAAATGGGGGCTTACCTAATCGGTTCAATGTCCACAGGAAAGAGATTGACCAAATTTTCCATTGTCGCTGTTGATTACTTCACTAAGTGGGTCGAAGCAGAGCCGCTTGTCAAGATTATAGAAAAAAGAACCACTGACTTCATAAGGAAATGTTGACCTATGGTTGATTATGACCTTATTATTTTGATTATAACAAACAAATCATCTTTATTTACTAACAAATTGAATTGAGTAATTAAGCTTTCAAAGCCATCGAAAGTATTTTTCATACTCAAAGTGAAGGTTAAACGAGCATTCAAGGCAAATCATTCAAGACAATAGCGAATGGCATATGACGATCAAATTGGAACTTAACAAAATCGCAAATCAATATAATAGTCAAAATGAGGCTAGAAGAGAACAAGAACATTGAAGATAGAGTTATTTATCGAACGTCATTATATATGTAAACGTATAACTTATCAATGTTTAGCAAGTGCATAAAGCTCAACTTATATTTTTCATATCTCATCACTTGCATGAAATTGATTTTGCAATGTAAAAATGAAAAATCAATTTTAGCACATTTCGGTCGACCGAAACATGTTTGACCGAAACTTTTCCTTTGGTCAGCCGAAAATTCAAATGTTTAAAATCTTGTAACAGCTACGAGTTCCGGTCAACCGAAAGAGATCAACCGAAACTCCGTGAACCTCATTCATTCATCTATAAATAGGGCACTCTTTTGGCATTTAATTCAACCAACCTACAAGAGATTTTAAGAGAACTTATTTATTGAAAGGCGTTGTATTTACTTGTTTTGATCTTCTATTTCATCTATTAAAAAGAATTTCTTGATTGATCCAAAATTTGTTTTCATCTATTTCATCAAGAAATTTCTCTTGCAAGAAAACTTTAATCTCATCTATTTTCTATTTTTGAAAAAGGTTTTCTTTGCCAGCACTTATATTGAAGTGTAAATCTCTCTAAATACTTAACTTGTATTATTTGTTAAGAGAGATTGATCGGTTGAAAACTTTGATACAAAAGTACAAATTATTTCATTATCCAAGTTTACTTCATAAACACTTGAACTTTACTATTTGCTATCTATTGAAGTGTTATCCTAACTCTCTAAATACTTGACTTGATTATATAAATTGTTATGAGAGTTCCTTCTATTGTAAAATTATCATTTACTTTGTGATGGTTTCGAGAGCCTTGTGTAAACTCGATTGTTGTTAAGGATTAGGTACTCCTTGTTGTAAGTTACCTAAGGTTAAGTGCACCTTTATGTAAGTCACTTAAAGGTAGGTGCTCCTTATTGTAAGTCACTTAAAGGTAGGTGCTCCTTATTGTAAGTCACCTAAGGATTTGGTACTCCTTGTTGTAAGTTACCACTTCAGTGAATTTTGCCTTGCTCGTGACGGAGAGCTTGGTAACGGGGTGTAGATCACATTGTGTTCGAACCCCTTTAAATTGGTGGTTATCTTTACATTATTGCACTTTACTTTACATTGTCATTTATTTTGTGCAATATCTATACTTGAGCTAAGTTAACAAATTGCATATTTACTTGTTGTATTACACTAAGCATTTGTTACTTGTGTTTTGAGTAGTTGTAAGACTAAGTGTCGAAAAAGTTTCAAAAACCAATTCACCCCCCTCTTGGTTAGTTAATCTTGGGTTATCAGGAAATCCATCATTTGCATATTTGGGGTACCTCATTCTATCCTAACGAATAACGAAAAGCAATTCGACAATGCCCATCTCACAAACTTTTGTGAAGAACTTGGCATCAAAAAAACATTTCTCCACTCCAAGCCACCTACAGGCCAATGGTCATATCGAGGTCGTTAATAAGATCATCAAACACATGCTGAAAGCAAAGCTTGATACTCTTAAGTAAGGATGGGCCAAATAACTCCCCTAGCATTTTGTGGTCTTACTGTACTACAATAAGGACTAGCACGGGAGAAACCCCATTTTCCTTAGCCTTTGGTGTGGAAGCTGTGATTCTCTTGGAAATTGGGATTTCATTATTTCTCACAACAACCTACAATGAAACTAAAAATGGACAGGTGGGGAACTAGACTTAGTGGAGGAAAAAATAAGTGGAATTGAACTCAGAAATGATGTGTATAAGCAACGCAAAGCCATATATCAATAAAAAGGTACAAAAATGGGAGTTTGAAGTTGGATCCCTTATTTTAAGAAGGTTTTCCTTGCTACTAGGGAAATCAGATCAAGACCCATGGGTCCCAACTAGGAAGGCCCTACATGGTGACCAAAGTTCTACTTAGGGAGCTTATGAACTAGAAGACATGGAAGGACGACCCCTGCTCCATCCTTGGAACGCTGAGCATCTTAGAAAGTATTATTAATAGGAAAAATGTCCAATATAATATGTATGCTTTACTTAAGGCGAATTTCCACTCAAGGAAATCCATATGGCCTTGCTCTTAAGTGAGACTGATCTAAGGTTGCATGTGCTGCAATACTTAGGCAAATTTCCTCTCAAGGAAATCCATATGGCCTTGCTCTTTCGCAAGACCGATCTAAGGTTGCATGTATTGCAACACTTAGGCGAATTTTCTCTCAAGGAAATCCATATTGACTTGCTCTTCAGCAAGACCGATCTAAGGTTGCATGTGCTATTACACTTAAGGCGAATTTTCTCTCAAGGAAATCCATATGGCCTTGCTTTTCAGCAAAATCAATCTAAGTAAAATAAACTATGAAATTACAAACAATTAGAAAATTAACAGTGTCAAAACATCTTAAGGAGTTGAGTACAATATTTCAAAATGCATATAAGGATAACTAAAGGGGCTAGACAATTTTAGGTAGTTGGGACATTATAATTAATGTCTTCATCAATAGGGGAGATGTGAACCCCGCTGCCTCTGACAACCTACGCAGTTATTCTTTTTGCTCCTCCAAAGCCTCCACCAAGAAGGTGGTTTCGAAGTTCGGCCTCTCCCTGCCAATATGCTTCACTAGTTCCTCCATGGCAACCACATAAGCATCTTGAGTAGTGCGTCTAACTCAGGAGAGGCCCTCTAAGCTTCTAATGCCTCCATAGCCTTAGCCTCAGCCTCTTCAGCCCTTTTAATTTCTTCATCAGCCCTTCGTTCGGCTGCATCAGCATGGACTCGCTTCGCCTCTGCTAGAGCTTGCTCCTCCTCAGTATTTTTCTTCTCGGCTGCAACTCGCTCATTGGCTTTTTTTCCTCATATTTTCAATGTCTTATTATCATCCATAAGGCTCAGCTCAGAGGCAACCTTCGCCTCCAATTACATCCTATCTTATTGAGGCGATCCTCATACTCCCTCTCATTTTCGGCAAACCTCGCCCTCTCGGCTGTCAAGCTCTCATGGAGGCTCAAAGCTTGATCCATCACCTCGAGTAGTTTATCCAATTCAACCTTCACCTGGGATAACATAAAAACAATTTAAAGCTAAGCACTGAGATAAGATCCTAATCTTCAAGTGTTCAAAGATTAGAATGGATACCTTATAAGCCACGAACATCATATATAAAATCGATATGTGGCTATGAAGCTGAACATAGATTACAGCCTCCCCCAATGGCATCTCAGCCAAAAAGTTCTACTCCATTTCATTCTAGCTCCTAGCGAGGAAGTTACCAGACTCTGGGAGGGGATGGGGAAGTACAACTGTAGCCTCCTTAGCTGGGAAGGGAGCTTGCATGAAATCCAAGAGGATCTCTGGACGGTGCCCAAGCAAATCATCCAAGCTTGGTCTCTAAAGATTAGGACACCTCTCTTGTGACCTAAGCGAGCTAGAACCAGTAGCAACATGGAAAATTAGGGACAATGGATACGCCACATCCTTGGAGCTAGTGTGGACAACTGCTCCTGAGGTGAGACTGCATCAGGTGTCCTCACCTGTGGCACCTCAAGGCGTGTCCTCTTCAATAGTGGGACCTCATCCTCGACCTCAGCCTCAACCGAATGGTTGATGATCTCAACTGGTGGCCTCCTTTTCTTTCCCTTCTGGGCAGCTGCTGCCTTTGCTGCTTTGTACTCGTTAGGGCATAGCTGAGTGAGAACTATACTCCATTAGGATAAGAAATTCCGGATAACCTTAGGGAAGGAAAGTCTAAGCCATGCATTTATGATCATTGAATTTAAAGCCACACACCCTACTAGCTCAGTCATTTGGTTCGAGAATTACCATTTCTACCGAACTGGGGATACAATATTTTACCCTTTAGCCCGCCAACATATCACCCATCACCACTGACCCATGGCAATTTGCCCACCACTCCTCTGAACTATTCCTTTCACATTCCCCAAGCGACCCGACCAAAACCCTTCGAATTTCACTCCATGTCCGTAGGACGACCTAAATATATTGGATTAACTATAAAAATAGGGACAAGGGTCACGATTTCTTGACAGTCCAAGAAAGAACTAGAAGAAATGACCGATTCTTCCTGTTGGTTACCTTAGGAGTACACTTTAGAGTCATTAGAACTCATGTAATAGTTGAAGTTACAGCACAAGAAAAAGCAGTAGAGACAATTTCTGGTAAGAAGAATACCTGGGAACTGAGAATGGAAGACCTCACTCGAAAAGGGAAATGACACACACAAAATTTCTCGTTTCCTTGAGAGAATATGTAGAAAAGCAAAAGTGGAGAAATGAAAAGGAAAAATAAATTTAAAACAAAAGAAAACGATGAGACTCCGTCTAAACTGTTAGATCAAGAAAATGAGGAAAAATGGAAGCCCCAGATTCACTGGACCAAAACTACGTAGTTTTGGTAAAACTTCCAAAAGAAGCCATTTGGAAGTATGGGACAGCTCACAGGGTAAAACTATGATACGTGGAAGCCAATCAAAACGATGCATACAAAATTTAATAAAATATTGTGAGTACGCTGCTCTTACAAAATTCAGAACAAATCTATAAAATTAGTTCGGATTCTGACTGCCGTAATCCTCAGAGATATAATGATTGCATATTCCTTACACCTTGTCATATCATCCTATCAGTCAGTTACACTTGTAGTAAATGATGTCAGTACCGTCCACATCCACCAATTAACTACAACCATTGCTTATCCTGAAGGATGTCATAACTTCCTGATTAAAAGGGGTGTTATTATGACATGATGGGAGCTGGCCTCATTAGCCAATCACAAAAAAGGATCGACTGCATGCTATGTGAGCTCGACACTTTTCCTAATTAGATTGAAAAAGACATAATTCCAAGAGAATTATGCTTAATTTTCCTATAAATAGAAATGAGGGATCTAAGCTAAGGGGACGGAGACTCGGAACCTTGATTATGGCAAAAAGTCCCATTTTTCTTAAAGTTGGCTAAAAAATCGTACTCAACATTTTTTTACGTCAACAATAACCATACACACACTTGTATAGAAATCAAATCTAGATAACCATATTTCAACTTATTTACGTTGAGGATAAAAAAAATATCTAACATATCATTTCAAAAGTTATATATATATACTATACAGAACCCCCAAAAATATAATACAACAGATTGTAAGGCCAAAACAACAGCCTACAACCTAAACCTACAAGTTGTCATTCATGTACATCTAACTTCGGAATCCCGTAAGAGCTTCACAGCTAGCCATGTCTTCTATGAAGTTCCATGCTCACCCACAATGCAATAACTACATAAGCTAATGCACAATAAGTAAAAATCATGCATGCTATGAGTATAAGTATTATGAGTATATGCCGCCATGTCATTTCATTAAAACTTATTCAAATATTTGTTAAAGTTAACTCGAAATAGTTTTATTTGAATTCTTTTAATTTCATTGGGTTCTTGACCCACCTACTATGTACCGGATATAGCTCTGGACAATATAAATATCAATAATAAAATGGCCAATATGATATCGACACAGTCGAGTGGACCATCCTCTTTTGACCACCAGAAGTACATCTCCTAACTGCCCCTATGATCACCCAAGAAGTATCCCACCTGTGGTGTTAATAATAGTAATATCACAAAGGCACATTTGAGTGGTCCACCATCCCGTGATCACTAAAGGCACATCCCCTATCTACACTCGGGAAGTCTTACCCGCGATGCCAAAACATATCACATAAGCATATCTCACATGCCTTGGTGCCCTAGTAGTGGTCGATAAAATATTTTATAATGTAAATTCATCTTTTCAATCATGTCATGAATGATAGATTTTTAATGATGAACATATGTCGTGTATGCATGTGTAAATGCTCGTGAATGGCATGCTCAATCACTATATTACAGAGCCGCATGCTTAATCATCGTAACCATCGTATGGTATGCCATGATCTCCTTATCAAGGTCATATAAATGTTACAAAAATACTCTGCAAAGAATATTTCACGAATACTATGTTGTTGCATCGTAATTGTAAATAGATTTGTACTTACCTTTTTGTCTTTACGTGTGATCGTTCTACAGGGTGTAGGTCAAGTCCATTTTTCACCTAACGTCGGAAGACAACCTATATTACCATCTAATATTAAACACGATTCTCAATTCGATAACCCTAACACACACACACGATTCCATACTAAGACCTTAGATGCCAACATATTCTAGACTACAAGTAATCAGCCGTATAACTCCTGTTATTTTCAAGTTCTATAAATATAAACATCGTTTAATTGGATCATTAATGTACATTCATTCAAATCAAAATTTCCAAACTTTAGAGGCGATTAGTGATCATGTGAAAGTGGAACTCTATGAAATCTCAAGATGGACAGAATCTATTTTTCAATTTCTATTGATGCCCGATTCACTTTCCGACCTCATTTTTGTACCCTTAATCACACCAATCAATTCCAAAAAATTTACCACACTTATATAAGATATACGTGCAGGTAAATATATCATTAATTCACCATAAGTAAACAATTTATAGCCTGAAAATAAATCCATTTTACCAAAAACCCAAGGGATTATTTAAAATAAAAGGTTAAATCATTAAAATTCAGCAACTATCAAATCTCTATCCATGTTGTTTTCCTTCAAGTTCTTATAATCAATTACCCCTTGATATGATCCGGCATAGAGTTATTTTTGGACGATTATTTTCTATTTTTGTGAGAGTTTCATTTAGCCTAGAATTCGTATATTTTGGTAACTTTCCATATTTTAGAAATATATTCCATTTTTAATTAGTTTCTAGGTTTTCCATATAAATAGTTTATTATTTCATTATATTGGACAAGACTTTTATTATGAATAAAAATTGAGAATTTTCTCTCCAATGAATCTTGATGAACTCTTCGAACTTATCAAATATTTTATATTTGTGGCGTTCAAACCTAGAACTTATCAAAGGATTAGACACCCTTTGTGGCGTTCGCAAATCAAGGTTCATTGATTTTGTAATCAATAGGTCATTCAAACTTCGTTTTTGTTTGGTTGCTTGGTTCAATAATCTTTGGCTAGAGATCCTATCGTCTACAACCTGAATTTGGATATTTCCGGCATTTTCAAATTAATTCCGCTAGTTCCATGCGATTCCCCCAATCGGGATCTCATCAAGTAGTATCAAAGCTTAGGTACCAGATTCAAGTTCTATCTTTTTATTTTTTTTTGAGTTTTATTATTTGTTATTCGTGTTCTTGTGTCCAGCAATATTTTTGAGGTTTTGATCCAAAAAATACAAAAAAGAGTCAAAGTTGTTTTTTCGGGCTATTTAAGAGTTCAAATCAGTTTTCGTTTGTTTTGCTGGACTTGTAGTTGAATTTTCGAGTAAAAAAAATTTGAAATTAAAAAAAAATCAGAAAAAAATATATTATTTAATTCTGGGAATTTCCAGCAGTTTTCAATTTTCTGTTTTTTAGTAAAAAAATTTTTGGTTAATTCAATCAGGCAGCCAAATCAAATCAACATAAGAGAAGATGTAGTAAGGTAGTTTGCGAGGGTGCTTGGAGATATGACTGAAAGGCTTGGTAGGTTAGAGGCATTAAGGTCAAATAGTCATAGGGGATACTCACATGCAAGGAGACCTAGTAGTAGAGAGCCTAGGAGGAAGTTGCATGATGATTATGAGTATGGTAGTGATTTAGATGAGGATGCATCAATGGTAGATGAAATGGGTAGGATGAGAAATAGAGGTGGTAGGTTTGAACGAAGGGGTAGGGATAACTTTGGAGATGATGTAGATAGGAGTATGTGCAATAGCAAGACAACAATTCCTTCATTCAAAGGAAGGAGTGATCTGGAGGCATACTTAGCGTGGGAAGAAAAGGTGGAGCTCATATTTGATGGTCATAACTACTCTGACGTGAGAAAGGTAAAGTTAGTTGTAACTCAATTTGTAGATTATGCTATAATTTTGTGGGATCAGTTGATAACATCTAGGCGGAGAAATTATGAGAGACCTATTGAATCTTGGGGTGAGTTAAGGGTTGTTATAAGAAAACCACATGCACCTAATCATTATTTTGGGTACAGAAGTGGTAGGCGTGGAAAAGGGTTTCGAAAGGATCCTAGAAGATGTGGTGAAATTGAGAAGTCAATTGGGGTAAAATACCTATTGTGAAGCATGTTAGTAGTGTGTCAAATAAGCTAATTGGTTTGGATTATAAACTAGAATTTTCAAAGATTGCGACATAATTAATTCTCAAAATGATCATACCAAGGAGCAAGTGTGAAAAAAGATGGAAGATTGTGAGGTGGCTAAGTGTGATGAAAAAAGAGTAGAGCCACATGAGAGAAAGGAAATAAAGAGTGAAAATGAGAGTGGAGAGGTGGCCAAGAATGAAGTAGAGCCACAAGAGGAAAAATAGAGTGAGTTTTCAGAAGAAAAAGAAAAGTTAGAAGAGTGCTTCCATGAAAATGAGAGTGAAGTTGAGAATGCTTTAGTGAGAACTAACAATTCCCTCCCTAATTTTGCTACTTCTGTTTTGCAGGATTTTAAAGACTTGGTTCATGAAAACAAGCCTATTGAACAACAACTTGTGGAAGAAGCTAATTGATAAGTGCGGATTTTGCACTTATTTAGGCCTTTAAACTTCGATAGTTGTTAGGTTTTCATTGTAATTCATCGCTTATTTTTGGTTATTTTTATTTTATAGGCGATGACCCAAGTTGAGTGATGTTTGGAAGGAATTTAAGCGAGAAATGAGGCAAAAGTATTGAAGATACAATGATCTCAAGTTTGGCGAAAATGGGTCACTTTGAAGAGGAAGAATGGTTGATTGTCGTGTTTACAAAAGGGGTGGAAATCAAAATTTCAGCAAGCCCGGCGCCATGGTGCAAGAGCTAGACGCTATGGCGTCCAAAAGAAGTACACAAAAAAAAATTAGCACGACCGGGGCCATGACACCGGATCTGGGAGCTATGGCGCCAAGAAACCAGAAATTTAGCAGCACAGGCCACGCCATGGTGTGGAGACATCATGCCATGGCGCCCAAACCCGGGAAGTGCGGAAGTGTCAAATTTTAAACCTATTCTCAGCCCATTTCAACAAAAACCCGGTTCTCACTCTCTCTACACTATAAATAGAAGATAAAGACCATTTCTAGGGCAAGTTTTTGGAGGAGGAGTCGACCAAGAGAGCAAAATTTCTGGGACCAAAAATCTGCAACACATTGGTGATCTTGGGGAAGAAGAAAAAGAAGAAGAAGACTCTTGGAGATAGAAGATTCAATCCATTTTTCTTCTCATCAATAAGTTTTTCTTCTCTTTAATCTCATTTTCATCCATGTTTTCTACTATTTTGTTGGCTATTTGTAAATACTTTATGGATAGCTAAACCTAGATGTGATTGGGGGTGATTTTTAACCCGAGTAATGAGTTTCCAATCGATTTGTGGAATAGCTTGGAGAAGAAGACCCACTGATTTTGAAGATTTCTCGACTATTTCTCTCATTATCAATAAGTTTATCTTTCTTTAATTTATTCTTCCATTAATGGGTTGTCAGTTTTTATTGGTTATTTGTGAATATTTCATGGGTAACTAAATATAAATGTGATTGGGGGTGATTTCAAACCCGAGAATGATTTTCTATTACTTTATGCTTTATAGTTCTCTTGATTAATGTGTTTAATCCATTGTGCGTAATGTTTATATTGTTTTTCTTGATTATTTGGGTGCACAACTAAATGATTGAGTTATTTCAATATTTGCTATTTTGGGAATTTTAGTACGTAATCGCTATTTTTACCAAAACTTAGTAGCAACTACATTTCAATTGGTTATGAGGAATTTTCGATTGAATGATTGTGGAGTAACACTTAAGTGAGTAAACCGAGCTTGCGAGTTTGTGCTTAATTCAATTCAACTCTCTCGTCGTAATGCTTTTATTAAATTAAATCTAGCGAGCTTATCCTAGGCTGTTTAATGAATAGGGTTGGGTAAAGAGCTTGTTTTATTAAACTAAAATATAAGGAGAGTTTGAGGTAATCGAGCTTGTGATTATTCTCAAATTTTTGTTAATCATTTGAACGAAAATCTTTTGTGATATTGGATTGAAAAATCAATCTCGCGGTGAAGAAATATCACCCGATCACACTCTCTTTTATTGATCAAAACCTCCGTTGTTTATTTCAAGTTCATTTCAAGTTTCGAACATTTTCTATTTTCTTTCGTTAATTTGTTGCTTCTTTAGTTTAATGACTCGAAATCCACCCCCCCCCCCCCCATTTACTTGTTTTCGCATTTTATTTTTTTAGTTCGCAATTGATATAATTGAAACAATCCTCTACGGGAAATGACCCTTACTTACCAATGTATTACTTGCAACGATATATATTTTAACTAAGGAATTAATTTGGTACATCTTTTGGATGCTATCAAATTTTGGTGCCGTTCCCAGGGACTTAATTTGGTACCTTTCCGAAGCCGTATCAATTTTGGCATGTCGCCGGGGATTGTTATTCAATTTGTTGATTGCATTATTTTATTTTTGTTACTCTTCTCTTATTTTTGCTATTTTCTTGGTCACTTAGGTTGTGAATGAGCAAAAAGAAAATATCACACTACAATCTAAGATCAAGAAAAGAGGTCGACACATCAAAAAGTGGAAAAGAGGATTCTCCAACCGAACTCCTAAGGCAATTGAGTATTGATTCCTCGAGTGAGTCCAAACAAATAGAGCCCAAAATGGCGGATGCAACCCAAACAATAAAGGAACTTGCCGCTCCAACTTTTGTTCAACAACGTCTTTGCGTTCAATATCCTCCATTGGAATGGGGATTTGAGCTAAAATCCGGAATGATTCATCTTCTCCCCACCTTCCATGGATTTTCCGGAGAGGACCCCAACAAGCACTTGAAAGAATTTCATGTCGTTTGTCCAAGTATAAAGCCAACGGGTGCATCGGAAGAGTAAGTTAAACTGCGAGCATTCTCTTTCTCTCTTGCAAATACTGCTAAGGAATGACTCTATTATCTACCTTCCGGTCTCATCACCACATGGAATGAGATGCAAAAACTTTTCTTGGAAAGGTATTTCCCTACTTCAAAGGCTACAAACATTAGGAAGGAAATTTGTAACATTAGACAATCGCAAGGGGAGAATCTCTATGAGTTTTGGGAAAGGTTCAAAAGACTATGTGCAAGTTGCCCGAACCACCAAATTAGTGAGCAACTTCTTTTGAAATATTTCTATGAAGGGGTATCTCCTGATGGAGAGGAGTATGATTGATACGGCTAGTGGAGGAGCTTTAATGGATAAAACACCAACGGTTGTTAGGGATTTGATTGCCAACATGGCAGCCAATTCCCAACAATTTGGAAGTAGAAATGAGGTTCCAGTTAAACAAGTAAGTGAGGTAGGTGCAACCTCACAAATTGATTGACAACTGGCCGGTCTCACATCTCTTATGCAACAAATGGCACTCGGAACAATGCACCAAGCAAATGTGCGTTGAATTTGTTCTATCGTGGGACACCCTCCTGATACATGCCCAACAATTCAAGAAGGGACTGCAGAACAAGCAAATACCATTGGGGGATTCCCAATGCAACAAAGACAGAGATATGATCCATATTCCAACACATACAATCCCTGATTGAGAGATCATCCAAATCTCAATTATGGGGGAAATCACTTCTTGGCTCGGCAAGGAGAATTCAATCTTCCCCCGAGTTTCAACCAACAAAGGCAACCACAACAATTTCAGCCTCGCCAACAAGCCCCGCCTCCAAGTTCAAGTATGTCTCTCGAAGACATGGTTAAGTCTTTGGCCTCAAGCACAATGCAATTCCAACAAGAGACGAAAACCTCAATCAAAAACTTGGAGACACAAGTGAGCTAATTGGCCAACACGGTGGGTAAATTAGAGTCTCAAGGATCGGGAAAGCTTACTTCTCAAGTTATCAACCCAAGAGAAAATGCCAATGTCGTGACACTTAGAAGCAGAAAAATTCTAGAAGAGGCACCTAGGGAAATAAATGATCATGTTGAGGATTCGAAGTAAGAGAAGGACTTAGCAAGTGAGAAAGGGAAAAATGCGACTCCAACCTCGGGATCCAAGGTAAATCCTAAAGAGTCCATTTCTACTTATGTTTCCTCCCCTCCATTTCCTAGTAGATTTGCAAAATCCAAAAAAGATGAAGGAAATTTTGGAGACTTTTCGCAAGGTTCAAGTCAATATACCACTTTTAGACTCCATTTATCAAGAGCCTCGTTATGCTGAATTTCTTAAGGAATTGTGCACTAACAAGCGTAAATTGAAGGATAATGAAGTTGTAAGTGTAGGAGAAAATGTCTCAACCGTTTTGCAAAGAAAACTCCCACCAAAATGTAAAGATCCGGGAAGTTTTACCATCCCATGCATAATTGGTAATACTAGGGTTGAAAATGCCATGCTAGATTTAGGAACATCTATTAATTTCATGCCATATTCTATTTATGCTTCTCTAAATCTAGGAACACTTGGGGAAACCGGCGTTATCATTCAACTTGCGATAGATCGAATGCATTTCCAAAAGGTGTTTTGGAGGATGTCTTGGTGCAAGTTAATCAATTGATTTTTTCGGCGAATTTTTTATGTTCTTGACATGTAAGATGAATCAACATCCTTATCGCCGTCTTTGCTCTTGGGAAGGCCATTTATGAGGACAATGCGGACAAAGATTGATGGACACTTGTTGGTGACACTTAAGGTTGATAGGAGCTTAAATGACCATGTTAATAAAAATTATGCAATCACTCATCCAAAGAAAGTATAAGTTTGGGGGTGGTTGAGCCGGTGAAGGGGATTATTTAGAAGTGTATTTATTCCCTACTCAAATGATGGATTTTGTGGAGTGCTTGCGAACTTCACTAGTGTGTTGGTTGTTGTGTTAGTTCCAATAAAAAAAATCTGTAGGAAAAAGTTGCCTACCTTAAGGAGTGTGAGTCAACATTGAGTAATCCAGCCCTATGCATTACAATGTGTGGGAGACAATCTACCAATTAAGAAGACTACCCTTAGGGATCAGTGCGTGAACTACCTACATTGGAAAAATGAAGCAAAAAGATAAGGAATAAAAATTCGTTGTTGTTGTCGAGAGATTGATGATTGGACAGGATTTACCTAATGGAAGTTCGTGATTTTAGCACTCGAAGTTTTCTTGGGAATTAATACATGACTAGGTGGTCAATTTTACCGGTTCAATCCAACCAAGCTTGAGCGGGAAAGATTGAGTGGTTTGAGAACAACCTTAAGCTTGAAACTATTAGGCTAGTGAGAAAATATCAAGTTTGGGAAGTGTGCATCCTACGAGTGAGAAAGAAAAAATATGAATATTGAGGGTCGGGATTACCACCAACTTGTGCGTTGCGATGAATTGGAATGACTACACACACACGAGTCGAGCATGGTATGAGTTTAAAAAGTGTTTTGTGGTAGCATTTTTGTAAACATTTTACAAGTTATGTGTGATGTGAGGATTGAAGCAAGGTGGCGAACTATCGAGCTAATGGAGTGTTTGTTACTATTATATTATTGTTTGGTTTTATTTTGTGTGCTTGCGTGTTTGTTTAGCTTTGTTCGAGGACTAACAAATATTTAAGTTTGGGGGTATGATAAGTGCGGATTTTGCACTTATTTAGGCCTTTAAACTTCGATAGTTGTTAGTTTTCATTGTAATTCATCGCTTATTTTTGGTTATTTTTATTTTATAGGCGATGACCCGAGTTGAGTGATGTTTGGAAGGAATTTTAAGTGAGAAATGAGGCAAGAGTATTGAAGATGCAATGATCTCAAGTTTGGCGAAAATGGCGATCACTTTGAGGAGGAAGAATGGTTGATTGTGGTGTTTAAAAGAGGGGTGGAAATCAGAATTTCAGCAAACCCTGCGCCATGGAGCAAGAGTTGGACGCCATGGTGCCCAGAAACCAGAAATTCAGCAGCACAGGCCACGCCATGGTGTGGAGACATCACGCCATGGCGCCCAAACCCGGGAAGCGCGGAAATGTCAAATTTTAAACCTATTCTTAGCCCATTTCAACAAAAACCCAATTCTCACTCTCTCCACACTATAAATAGAAGACAAAGACCATTTCTAGGGCAAGTTTTTGGAGGAGTCGACCAAGAGAGTAAAATTTCTGGGACCAAAAATCTGCAACACATTGGTGATCTTGGGGAAGAAGAAAAAGACTCTTGGAGATAGAAGATTCAATCCATTTTTCTTTTCATCAATAAGCTTTTCTTCTCTTTAATTTCATTTTCATCCATGTTTTATATTATTTTGTTGGCTATTTGTAAATACTTTATGGATAGCTAAACCTAGATGTGATTCGGGGTGATTTTTAACCCGAGTAATGAGTTTCCAATCGATTTATGCTTGATAGTTCTTTTGATTAAAGTGTTTAATTTTATTGTGCTTAATGTTTATATTGTTTTGTGTTGATTATTTGGGTGCACAACTAAATGATTGAGTTATTTCAATATTTGCTATTTTTAGAATTTTAGTACGTAATCGCTATTTTTAACAAAACCTAGTAGCAACTACATTTCAACTAGTTATGAAGAATTTTCAATTGAATGTTTGTGGATTAACACTTAAGTGAGTAAACCGAGCTTGCGAGTTTCCGCTTAATTCATTTCAACTCTCTCGTCGTAATGCTTTTATTAAATTAAATCTAGCGAGCTTATCCTAGGTTGTTTAATGTATAGGGTTGGGTAAAGAGTTTATTTTATTCAACTAAAATGTAAGGAGAGTTTGAGGTAATCGAGTTTGTGATTATTTTCGAATTGTTGTTAATCATTTGAACGAAAATCTTTTGTGATATTGGATTGAAAAATCATTCTCGCGGCCCCGATCACTCTCTTTTATTTATCACAACCTCCGTTGTTTATTTCAAGCTCATTTCAAGTTTCGAACATTTTCTATTTTCTTTCATTAATTTGTCGCTTCTTTAGTTTAATGACTCGAAACCCCCCCCCCCCCTCCCCTCCCCTCCCCTCCCCTCCCCCATTTACTTGTTTTCGCATTTTATTTTTTTAGTTCGCAATTTATATAATTGAAACAATCCTCTGCGGGAAATTACCCTACTTACCAATGTACATTTGCAACGATATATATTTTAACTAAGGAATTAATTTGGTACATCTTTTGGATGCTATCACTAACCAACCCTACTTTAGCTTGGAAATCTCTCTATTACCAAATGTTGACTTTGTGATCCTTGAAGGGGTAAAGAAGCCGCCATCGACGAAATTTATACGCGGTGGGTTGAATTACCAAGGTGAAGTGAAGGGAGAGATGAGTCCATTTGCAGTGACATTGCTACAATCACCTAAGCAGGGTAACACATGGAGGAAGTACAGTTACTCAGTTTTTGGAGCATCTCAAACTTGCAAAAGGAAGCCATTGGGATGAGCATACTTTGATGTACGTGCTGGTTATTGGAAGTTCGTACAAAAGAGGCGGGTCTGAATTCAGAGGAGATCCAAATTGCATCCTAGAAAAGATAAGTCATTCCATGTTCTTGATATGATTGGGAGTAAAGGCTATAACTGGGGTTTGGATTCGAGGTCGAATCCTTTCGAAGAGAGAGTGGATGATATGATCTGGCATAGAGTTATTTTTGGACGATTATTTTCTATTTTCGCGAGAGTTTTATTTAGTCTAAAATTCGTATATTTTGGGAACTTTCTATATTTTAGGACTTTATTTCATTTTTAATTAGTTTCTAGGTTTTCCATATAAATAGTTTATTATTTCATTGTATTGGACAATACTTTTATTACGAATAAAAATTGAGAATTTTCTCTCCAATGGTTCTTGATGAACTTTTCGAACTTATCAAATATTTTATATTTGTGGCATTCAAACCTGGAACTTATCAAAGGATTAGGCACCCTTTGTGACGTTCGCAAATCGAGGTTCGTTGGTTTTGTACTCGAGGTCATTCAAACTCCATTTTTGTTTGGTTGCTTGATTCAATAATCTTTGGGTCAAGATCCTATCATCTACAACCTGAATTTGGATTTTTCCGGCGTTTTCAAATTAATTCCGCGAGTTCCATTCGATTTCTCTACCTGAGATCTCATCACCCCTCTTGCCACCATTAATTCACTAGCAAGGTCAGAGGTTCAAGAGGTTATAAAACCCTAAAAACTAATAAGACAAACCTCAAAACAGTGAACTAACTTGGTTGCCCAAAACTTTCAATTCTAGCTTCTTGTTGTCTACGTCACTTTGGCTCTCTTGCTCTCTTTTTCAATTGGAATCAACTGGAGATGAGTTGAAGGAGTTAATCTCTTACTTATGAGGTAAAGAAGAGGTCTTTAAAGGGTTGAAGTCTTGATCAATGCTTAGGAGTGAAGAAAGTTGCTATTAAAAAGACATGTAGCCCAAACAGAAGTGATTTTGTAGCAAAAAAATGATTTTACACCATCCTTGCAGGAGAAAATCAAGTGTCTTTGACCTATTTAATTGTGTCTACGACCTAATTTAATTGCCATAGGATCCTAAATAATTTATAGAGTTAATTCCTTAACCGTTCATTCGATTCTTTACCGATAGGCGCCTGATTCTCAACCAACTTCAATAATTTGCATCTCAATATTTATAATGTCACATGAATCTTGTATTATTGTATTGTGATCAATGTTTATAAAATTGGACCGAACAGACCTGTTCATCCAGTAAAATCGAGAACCGGACCAAAATCCGATCCAGTTACACTAAATTAACCAATTACAGTCAAACAACTGGAAAACGGCCAATTAAACCGAAAATCAGGGACCGATAAGAGTTTTTGGACCGATTTCAAAACTTTAAAAAATATATATTATGTAATAAAAAGGTTACCTTAGAGATGGAAACCCATTTACTCACTTTTCTACCTTTGGAGCTCTTTTATAACAATTTCTTGAGTCCCATAATTGATAAACTTCCAATGTGGGATTGACAAAATTCAATAAAACACACTTTGAATGTGAGATTTACAAACTTCAATAAAACACACATTTTCAATATTATTTATGGCCACATGGTGCATGACAATGAAATTAAATTACTCAATTTCTATATATTGCTAAACGTTTTTTTTTTATCTTACAAATTATTTAGTAAAATTGAAATGAGTTTTTAAGTGATCTCAATAAATTAAAAACTATTAAAATTTATATTAAAAACATACATTTGACATATTGTATTTATTTTGAATTGTTGGTGTAAAAATTAATTATATATTGTTGTTAAAATAAAATTTAAATGTTTATAAATATTTTTTTATAACCTCCGGTTTGTCCTCGATTCGATTTTGGTTGAACATTTTGACCCTTAACCCTTTCTCTTTTTCGAGTCAATGTTCGGGCTGGGTTTTAAAATATTGATTATGATCATGTCACTCCATGCCTCATGCCCCAAATATGTTAAAGACTTAGTTAGGGTTTAGGGTAACCATGATTAACAGAATTAAAAGCGAATAACTTTATCGATGATGATTCCGACTCTTAAGTGAAATTATTTGTGATTATTTGCTTGTTTACAATCATTTCTCTTTATTTCGTTGGTGCTCGAACGTTTTTGTCTTGCGGTAAGGAGCATTTCTCACGCTTATTGTCATCATAGCCTTCCGATCAAACTTCCGGTCAAAGCGTGTTGAAATTTGTCCGTGTACGCGAGTAGGTCCCGACATCTGATTGGTGCATTTTTCGATCAACATTATTAACTAAGTAATTTTCTTAATTGTTTTATCCAAATTAATTTTTTCTTGACTCCGTAATTCTCAATTATTACGAGCTTCAAAACGAGCCTAGTATTGATAGGATAATTCTAACACCTTCAATTGTTAATTATTTGGCCCAATTAAATAAAGATGTAAAATTTAATACTTGTTTTCACTTTGGTCCCTCAACTATTAAGGATATTCATATAAGATCCAATTAACTATTGAGCATAACAAATTGACTTGTATAAAGACTTGATTAGACTCGATTGACAATTAAATAGAAGCGATAAAACTGGTAAAATTTCAGGATTCTACATACACTTGTTATATGGAAAGATTTTCATTTTAAATAAAATTCTACGATCCCGAATGTGTCTCAAAACATTATGGGACGGTTATTAATTTAGTAGACAAGTAGATTTTCAACAAATATTGAAATTATATAGATCTAAGATAGCATTCAAACAAGTGGATGCAAAATCTTGGCAAATATAACTAGAAAAAAAAAAAAAAAAAAAAAAAAAAAACAAAGCAGCCAAAGGTATCAAATAGTCAAATTTCTAATCCCATTATTTGAATATATCAAAAAGTACATACAACGATTTAATACGCTTCTTCAGAATGATCTTCGCCTATTTTTTCACCCCACCACGACGAAAACTGGGGGTGACCTATATTCCCGTACCACCCGAGTATTTACAGTCTTGTTAAGTTGATCAACTCCTATCTAATGCTAGAACATTCTCGTTACTTCAACAAAAGAACATGGAACCTGCAACATCCTGGTGCAACCTGGGCAGCTGAGGGACGGGGATACTTTCCTGTCCAGACGAACTTTCAGAAAAATCCTCAAACTTTAGAAACTGTCCCATTTGATGGGCTGCAAGATGTGCATAAAATATTGGTGCAACTGCAATGAAGAAAAGTGCAAAGATGATCAACTTTCTCATCGGGATAATTAACAGGATAGCAAATTTTAGCGAGGACTCTCAAAGTACCTAGTGAGCTCGCATTAGTACTTCTTTGGTTCCTGCAGAAATGAATTAAAACAAATTACTAAGGCCATTAAAAGAATACTGATCCACTGGGACACAAGGGGAAAAAAAAACTCTCTCAAGGTCTGAAACTTACACATACGACAGTGAATGGATAAGGTTTTGTAAATCATCAGGAGAGAAACCAATTTCATCAAGCAAGACATGATAATGGGCAGGCCGACTCGTACCCTGTCATTTAAGTTATGCATGGGGATAATTCAGTAAATAAAAAGTTCAGAGTAGTTCACTCAGAAATTTCCAGGGCTTTATTTTAGTTGACGAGAAAATGGATAGAAGAATAAAATTTATATAATATCTTTAGTTAACAAATCAAAATCTCAGTCTAGCCTTATAACTTATTCCAATCAGACATGCCAAAGTAAATTCTTAACTCAAAACACATTAAAGTTCATCTATATAAGATTCAGCATTGTGCATCGGAAAAAATAATGGCGTCAATTAAAAAATTAACTATATTAGACATTCTTGACATTGAATCCACTAGATGTCCAACAATGGGAAACTGAAAATCACTAAAAATCTGCAATACAGTCATTGGCCAGTGAGATGCTATCGAAGATTGGAAGCAATTCAACTCCAAAGGTCAGGTCGAGTTTCTGTAGCAGCAGTATGGAAGACCAGCAAAGATTCAATAAACTGGAAATTGGTTCTCTTCTACCTAAAGCAAATGGCCTTTGTTTATATATAAGCAGAGGACTAGGGCTCCTAAGTTGAGATGGTGATGTGGTTGTCACATCTCTGAGAAAATGAAAATCTATCTTGCCTGCTGACGTGTTCCGTCACATCAGTAGGATTCTGGGTAGATTATACCCTGATTTTCTTCAAAAGTATCTGTGCAATAATGCCTTTAGCATGGCAACCTCATGTGGTTCGGATCACAGAAGGTCATGGGTAATAGCATAAATGGATTTATTTGAATTTTCAGTCTCCCTTTCAAACATCGGTAGCATTCCCTTTATAAAAGTTTTAAAAAAACAAAAAAAAGTGTTGTAACATACCTTTTTAACAAGTCAAAAATCGATTGAGAGCTGTAGGATTCAGAGTCCCTGTGAAAGGAACGGAGTTGGATCCTACGCCTAAATCGGTTCCGTCACTTTGCATTTTCTTAACCCCCAAGCATAAATCACTCTCATATTCTTCCCATTCTTTAATATGGCTTTTTGAGGGTTTGCATGATAGATCCCATACAGTTTGATCTTAGTGTTTAGAGGGCTATGTTCTGCTCTTCCATGCTCTAGAACGAACTCAATTTCCCGAGCTATCCATGAATGAGTCTCTGGCAGTGTCTACAGTGAAAGGCCAACCTGATTCCTTGGAGCAGTACTACCTACCTACATTACCTGGTCAATTGAACTCCTTAGTCATCAATAACCTAATACCCAACAATTCTTAAAAGAACAATTTCTTTTTTGTCTGATGCTATTAGGGATTCATGCTCAATTTTGAACATGAGGTTAAAATACAGATGTCATTCCACATTGTCGGTAAATTTTCTTCAAGTTGACTGCAATTCTTGTCACATCCTTGGCTCGGTATGATATCGTGGCTTTCTTGTTGTGTAGAAATAAATCCGTTAACAAATCCTGAAGGATGTGTTTGACACTGCAAAAAAAGGAATTATATCCCTAATTCGATTCCCAGACTCTATAGTTGTAAATAGATTGATATCTTCCTAATTTAATTGTTAAAAATCTGGTCATTAGGGTCTAATATCTCCTAGAAAGATTTATCTCTATTTCTTTGTACAGATTCAGTGTCCTAATTACAAGTCAAAAATTTTATTCATCTTGATCTAAAGCTTAAAAATTTCTCCCAAGACAATCCTTTATCCTTTTTATTCTGTTCTCTGACTTTTGTGTAACACCTTGTGTTCATTGCCATTTTTTTTAGCCTAGATTGTCCCTCTTCATCTTGATCTAAAGCTTAAAAATTTCTCCTAAGACAATCCTTTATTCTTTTTATTCTGTTCTCTGACTTTTGTGTAATACCTAGTGTTCATTGCCATTTTTTTTAGCCTAGATTGTCCCTCTTTACCCAAAAATAAAATCAAAATGTCTATTACCTCCAAAACCTCAAATCCACCCCAGATTGTCAATTAGTCTACCCAAACATCACTCAATAAAATTCAGATTATTCAGCCATCCTGTTCTGAATGGGAAAAATGACCTAATTTGATCTCAAGTGGTTCGAACAAAATTGAAAGGTAAAGAGAAGCTCGACCATTTGACAGGCACAGTACCCAGCAAAGAGGATCCAAAATTTGAGGGTTGAGATATGGAGGATTCTTTAATCATATCATGGCTTTAGACTCGATGCAACCTGAAATTAGTGAAAATTTTATATTTTTTACCACTGCCAAAGTCACGGGATACTGTGAAACACTCGTACTCCTAAGTCAAAGATACAGCATTTATTTTTGAAATTAAAACCAAGATTCATTCCACTAAGCAAGGTACAATGTTGGTTACTGAATATTATAATACCTTGATTGGTTTATGATTTGAACTTGATTACTATCAAAATCTCAAGATGAAGTGTGGTGATGATGCACCCATTATGTTGAAATTTGTCAAGGAGAAAGAATATATGAATTCGTGGCTGTACTTAACAGGGAATTCGATCAAGTCTGAGTGCAAGTACTTAGAAAGGAAGAGGTGCCTTGAGCGAAGTTTTCTCCATTATTCGAGCTAAGAAGGGAAGAAGGATTTTGATGCTCGACTCCCCTGTTGCTAAAGGATATGTGTTGGTCGCAACAAAGAAGCCATCTTCAAATTGCTTCGGGGTTCCAAAGCAGAATATGATAGTAGAGAACCACCGAAAAATAAACATGAATGATGGTGTGACTTTTGCAAGAGGTCCAAACATACGAGGGAGATATGTTAGAAATTGAACCAAAGCTATCATTTGGTAGAAATAACAAGCAGTGGTATATCCCATGAAACAGCTGAGCAAACATAGTTGTTACAGATGAATACCCCATCAGAAATGAACCAGAGGTAAATACACTAAATAAAGAGGAGATTGAGAAGCTTCAAAATCTTCTTACTTCAATGGGAAAATGATAGGCCCCCAATTCTAGAAGAGCCCGGAAGACTTGAGAAGGAGGGGGCCGAGGGGCACCTAACTAAATTCTGTTATGGGAGCATGTGGAAGGGGAATAAATCTGTTAGGGAATGGGTTATAAATAGGGGTGGAATATAGGAATAGATGAAGGAAGACCTTTTAGGAGAGCTTTAGCCATCTCGAATGGCTATTATTTCTGTTTCGTATCTGTAATTTTCTCTAGTTTCATTAATCACTTTAAACAAGACAGAAACAACATGAAATTAGGCAGCCCCTCTATAGGATTAATAGCCGCAGCATTAAACCAAGTATACAAAGTCAAATAAAACATTTCTCTTATATGCTCAGTTGTCTGTGTTTGGTCTTCGAAACAGCGGTTATTCCTTCTCTCCATGCGCACCATACAATGCATCCCGGGATAAGATTCCATAACAGCTTGCTATCCTTATCCCGAAGTTTCCTCCTCCATGCCCACAATACATCTTCTATACGCCTGGACAATACCCAATCCATATTCTGAGAGGCTAGAATACTATTTCACAGCCAACGAACACCATCACAATGAATGAATAAGTGATCATTCGTCTCCCCATCCTTCTTACACATATAGCACCACTCGATTACATAAAAGCCTTTTCGTCGAAGATTATCCACCGTTAGCACCTGCCCCCTCACAATCGTCCACAATAAAAATGCCACCCATGGAGACAATTTACATTGCCACACCATTTTACAAGGGAATATGCTCTCCACAGGTCCCATAAAGGATCTAGAAAAAGTGCGAACTGAGAAGACACCATTTCGTGTCATCCTCCACTTGCTACGATCACCCTCTCCGACCCGAATTTGTATCTCATGCACAGAGGTCAAAAATCTCGCATAATCATCCAATTCTCAATCTTGTAAGCCCCTCGCAAAAGTAATATTCCAGCTTTCCATTATGCATAACTAATACATCGCTCACCATAGCAGAAGGCAATAAGGTAATGTAGTGCAAAGCAGGAAATTCGGCCTTCAGCGGTTGATCTCCGCACCAACAGTCATCCCAGAATCTTATATCATTACCATTCCCCACCGTAAAATTCAGTTTGTCCCGAACGTCACTCCATCCTCGTCGAATATACCTCCACACACTCACCCCATAAGAACCACGACCAATAGCAGTACACCACCCCCCTTCCATCACGCCATATTTCGCCCTTATGATTTCTCTCCAAAAGCTCTCCCTCTCCACTCCGAATCGCCACAACCACTTGCCCAATAATGCCTTATTAAACAAGACAAGACTCCTCACTCCAATGCCCCCCATCCTCATAGAAGAGCACACCGTCCCCCCAATTAACCAAGTGAAATTTCATCTCCTCCCCAACCCTGCCCAAAGGAATTCTCTTTAAAACCTCTCTAATCTATTTGCCACTGCAACCGGAATAGGAAACAACGACAAAAAATATGTAGGGAGATTAGAGAGAGTAGATTTAATGAGGGTAAGTCGACCTCCCTTTGAGAGATACATACGCTTCCATCCTGCTAACCTCCTCTCCATCCTTTCTACAATATCATTCCAAATATGTATGCTTTTGAATCGTGCCCCTAAAGGAAGCCCTAGATATGACATAGGCAACTGCGCAACCCTACATCCCAATATGTCAGCCAGCTCTTCCACATTAGCGACCTCTCCTACTGGTATAGTCTCAGATTTTCCAAGATTTATCTTCAAACCAGATACAGCTTCAAAGCATAGAAGCAAGCGGCGCAAGTTTCTGAATTGTTCAACCTCTGCATCACATAAAACCAGCGTGTCATCTGCAAATAACAAATGGGACACTTGCAAGTGGCCAACCATAAAGCCCTTTTATCAAACTCTCTTCCACTGCTTTTTCAAACATCCTACTGAAGGCCTCCATCACAATAACAAATAGCAATGGGGACAGTGGATCTCCTTGCCTCAATCCTCTACTACTCCGAAAATAGCCCTCCGGTGTACCGTTGACCAATACTGAGAAAGAAACAGTAGAGATACAAAACCGAATCCACTTACACCATTTATCTCCAAAGTCACATCGCTGAAACATATACAACAGGAAGCCCCAATTCACATGATCATAAGCCTTCTGAATATCAAGCTTACATAGCATCCCTGGAACCCCCAAACGCAGTCTTGAGTCGATGCATTCATTCGCTATAAGTATCGAGTCTAAAATTTGGCGCCATTTTACAAACGCATTCTGAAACTTGAATGTTACTTTCCCCAGCACCTCCTTTAATCTGTTTGCCAGAGCTTTCGCAATAATCTTATACACCCCGCTTACTAGGCTAATCGGGCGAAAGTCCTTAATATCAGTCGCTCCCGATTTCTTCGGGATCAGCACAATAAATGTAGAGCATTAAAACTTTTCAGGAACCTGCCACGTTCAGAAAAGAAATTAAGAACTTTCATAATTTCCGATCGCACCACCTCCCAACATGCCTTGTAGAATGAGAACGAGAAGCCATCCGGTCCAGGTGCCTTATCATCATTCATACTAAATACAATCTCCTTAACTTCGTCCTCCCCAAATGGTCTTTCTAACCAATCGGCATCCTCCTCCGTGATAGTAGAAAAATTTAATCCCTCCAACTCTGGGCTCCACTCAAACTACTCCCGATAAAGATTCTGATAATAGCTTACCGTTTGACTTCCAATACTCTGTGGCTCCTCATAAGTAACCCCATCTACCTCCGACACTGTGATAGAATTGTTGCGCCTATTAGAGTTGGCGACCCTGTGAAAGAACTTAGTGCATTTATCCTCCTCTTTCAACCACGTCACCCTAGATTTCTGGCGCCAAATAATCTCCTCCATTCTCATCAACCTCGCTAGCTCTTCTCTTAATACTATCCGTCTCTCCTTCTCCTCTCCAGCCAACCCTCGGCTCTCCTCCCGCCTGTCCAACTCATCTATATCAGAAAGACACTGAATTTTATGACAGTTCACATTACCCACAACCTCCTCATTCCATCTCTTTAAATCTCTTTTCAAAGCCTTCAACTTCTAATCCAACACATAACTTGGAGACCCCCTGACTTCATAAGATGCCTACCAAGTCCGTACCTGCTCACCGAAGCCTTCTACTTTCAGCCACATCTTCTCAAACCTGAAAGGCCTTCTTCCGCTACCCATCTTGTTCCCAGATAACATAATAGGGAAGTGATCTGAGTACACTCTCCCTAATCTCCTTTGAGTGACATCTGAGTATTTGGCCTCCCCCTCTCCACAAAGAATTAGCAGCTCTGAAGAATTAACTCGCAAAGGAGTTTAAAATTAAGGATCTGGGAGGCCTCAAGTACTTCCTCGGAATGGAATTTGCAAGGTCAAAGGAAGGTATATTCGTTAATCAGAGAAAATATGTTCTTGATCTCCTTGGAGAAACAGGTTTGCTTGGTTGTAAGGCTGTTGAGACTCCGATTGAGCCTAACCTGAAGTTACAAGCTGCTAAAGCTGAAGAAGTAAAGGAGAGGGATCAATATCAGAGACTTGTTGGGAAATTGATTTATTTGTCTCACACACGACCTGATATTGCTTTTGCAGTTAGCATGGTAAGTCAGTTTATGCACTCACCAGGTGTTGAACATTTTGAGGCGGTTTATAGGATCTTAAGATATCTAAAAGGAACCCCAGGAAGAGGCCTACTATTCAAGAAACATGGACATCTACAAGTTGAAGCCTACACAGATGCGGACTGGGCAGGAAGCGTTACAGATAGGAGATCAACATCCGGCTACTGTTCCTTCGTTGGTGGGAACCTAGTTACATGGCAGAGTAAGAAACAAAATGTGGTAACAAGTAGTGCTGAAGCAGAGTTCAGAGCTGTTGCCCATGGTATTTGTGAGATAATGTGGATCAAGAGGATTCTTGAAGAATTGAAGTTTTCTTGCTCAACTCCTATGAAGGTCTACTGTGATAACAAGGCTGCCATTTCTATAGCTCATAATCCAGTTCTTCACGATCGCACAAAACATATAGAAGTGGATAAACATTTTATCAAGGAGAAACTCAATGCAAGAATAATATGTATGACATATCTTCCTACAGATGAACAACTAGCTAATGTACTAACGAAGGGACTACACAAGAAGCAATTTGACAGGCTAACTAGCAAGCTGGCTATGGAAGACATCTTCAAACCAGCTTGAGGGGGAGTGTCGGATATTCAGGGATTTATTATTATAGGAAATAGAAGTTGTAAATTATTTAGTTTCCTTTTATTTCTTAGTTTTCCTATTTGGTGTAAATACTCTCTATAAAAGAGTATTTTGTACTCGTATTTTCAGTTAAGAAATAAACTAATTTCTTCCTTATATTTTAAACTGATCAGAATGCTATGAGCCATGTAAGTTTGCTGTAACTTCAGCATACGTTAACCTTTGTCCAATTCGTTCCTCCACCATTCGATGTTTGGCCTTATCCCCAGCAACAAATGAATCGACAACTGCTTGAAACACCTGCGAAACTAATGCCCATCCTTCTCCATTCACACCTTCCGGCACCATAACAACTCCCTTCCTGCGCCACTCCCCGTATTGCGTTATCATCAAGTATCTACCACGGCGGTTGGCGTAACGTTGTGCCAAGAAAGCTCTTGAGAATTCATTGAATTTAGAGACAAAATCCACCGAATTACTGGTCCTCAATCTATCCACCATATTCACCAACCAGCATGCACCATACCTCCCCAAATAAATTGCGTCCGATAACTTCGATCCCCATTCTGTCATCCTGAAGTGCCAGAATCGTTCACAGATACTGTGAACTCCTTTGCCTCCACCCTAAGTCGACAGTTGAATACCATCAAACGTGCATCCACCGGCTTTTTCCCCTGATTATGTAATAACGACACATCTGATGGTGGAATAGACCTGTGGGGTGGCCGGGAATCGTCAAGACCGGTTTGCAGAATCATCGCCGCCGGCGCATGGACTGCACGCGCCGGTACACGTGCGTCCGGATTGGCGCGTTCCACCGACGGCTGGCCGGCCAGTGTCGGAATCCCCTGCAGATGACTGTCGTTAGGCGTGTCTACAGGGTAGGCGGCCGGAGAGCGGTTCAACAGCGTTTGGGCTCCCGGGCTAGGGTTTCCACCTGTAGTTTCCTGTGGATGTTTGTATGGGCTGAGAGGGTTTTGCGGCGTGAGGCCTGAGTTTTGTGGCGTGTGGCTGACGTTTTCATGGTGGTGTAATGGCTGGGTCGTGTTGGATTTGGATTTGGGAGGGAGCGTGGTTTCAAGTTATTTTTAAAACCACCAGAAAGTACCCAGATGATTTACCCACTCTGCACCGGTACTAACCTATACATGAGTAAGGCTATTCCGGGGTACATTTTCGGTGTGATTTTTCAGTGTTGCTTATCAGATTTCAGAATACAGAATTTAGTTTATACGATAAACAGAATAAATGTTTTTATGATTTCATGATGGTTAGCTCTAAAAGTATTATCAGCTTCCGGAATATTTTTAAAGTAGTCAGGATGTTAGAGTTCTTCATAAAGTTATCATAAATGAAAAGTTATAGCTTATTGCGAAATTATCCACTCACTGAGTTACAATCTCACATTTTTGTTAAAATTTTCTTATCAGATAGTAGTTGAGTCGAGCCATTCTGAGCTTGACAATCTGTCAAGTTGAGCCTCAAAGTCATTAATTGTATGGTTCTTATTATAAGTTTATGTGGTTCATATTTTGGTTATATGCATATTGGGTAAAGATGAAACTATATCAGAGGTTAGTGCACTTTTTGTATCTTTTGGCAAGTATAGTGCAATTGTAGTATTCAATGTGTATAGTAGTGAAGATTCATTCCAGTGTATGAGATGATAAATTGGTTGTATTGGTGGGGGTTGATATGCCCTATTTTAAATTGGATGTGCATGCTTGAGAAAATTGATTTTTATTCAGATAGTTTTAGTCCCTATTTCAAAGGAAACTCTGTCAAAATTCTTTTAAAAATATGTCACAGTCAAAGGTCTTATGATCAGAGGGATTTCATAGTGTGGAAAATTCACACGGGAGGTTTAGCCGGCCACTTTGGGCATGATAAGACTATAGATGAGGTTGAATGCCAATTCTATTGGCCTAGCTTGAAGAAAGATATGGCTAAGATTGTTAGTACCTGTAACACTTACCAGTTGGCCAAACAGAAGAGGCAAAACATGGGTCTTTACACGCCTCTTCCCGTCCCTAATTGTCCTTGCCAAGATGTTAGTATAGATTTTGTGTTAGGACTCCCACGCACCCCAAAGAAACATGATTCTATTTTCGTGGTAGTCGATCGTTTCTCGAAAATGGCTCATATTATCCCTTGTAGCAAGACCTCAGATGCATCCAAGGTTGCCACATTGTACTTTAATGAAATTGTCAAATTGTATGGGCTTCCTAAAACCATTGTGTCAGATAGGGATGTTCGTTTTACTAGCTATTTTTTGAGAACCTTCTGGCATAAGGTTGGTACTAAAATGAAATTGTCTGGTCTATGAAACAAATGTAGCAAACATGGACTCCAAGGAGATGGAATTGAACCGAACTTATAGCAAGGAGGAGACAACGAAGTCAAGTGGTGAGTCCCAGGTTGATGGCAACTGCTACAAGGTTGGGGGCACAGTGGACATGTATCCAGTAGAGGATTGATGGGGAGGGATGATGGAGTGTTAAGATGATCCCCAAAATCATTAGTTGGAATGCGAGGGGACTTAATGAAGCAGGGAAAAGAATAGGAATTCGAAATTTGATAAGGGGTTTGAGGTCTGACATTGTTTGCTTACAAGAAACAAAGTTGGAGGTCGTCTCGAGGGCTGTTGTTTGCAGTTTGTGGGGGGAAAAGCATGTTGGTTATCAGTTTTTGGGATCATCAGGGGCTTCAGGAGGTGCACTAGTTATGTGGGACACGAGAGTTTTTGATATGGAGGGGGTCAGTGTCGGGTTATTCACTCCGTTGCTATCGTTTAAAAATATTGGGGATAGATTTCAATGGATGTTTATAGGAGTCTATGGGCCTAACGCTAATTAGAATAAAGGGGGTATGTAGGATGAGATGGCTGGTATGATGGCCTGGTGGAACCTCCCAGTGTGCATTGGCAGTGATTTCAATGTGGTTCGATTTCCTACTGAGAGATTGAGAAGTGGGAGACTGACAAGGTCAATGGAAAACTTCTCAAATTTCATCAAGGACAATATGCTGGTGGATCTACCTTTGATTGGAGGGGACTTTACTTGGTTATCTAATCGGAATCCGCCTGCTCAATCACGAATAGATCGGTTCTTGGTTAGTGGTGAGTGGGAGGCAAAGTACTCAGATGTTATTCAGAGGGGATTGAGGAGGGTGTACTCAGATTATTTTTCTATTGCACTATCTGGGAACACAAAGGGTGGTGAAAGAAGACCATTTAGATTTGAGAAGATGTGGTTGAAGGTAGAAGGTTTTGGGGAGCGTGTACGAAATTGGTGGGCCTCTTATGATTTCAAGAAGTCCCCAAGTTTTGTGTTGGATCAGAAATTGAATGCCTTAAAAGGAGATTTAAAGAGGTGGAATGAAGAGGTGGTGGGAGACGTAAATTGTCATAAAAATCAGTGTCTTTCAGAAATTGAAGAGTTGGATAGACAAGAGGAGAGTCGAGAGTTGGAGAGGGAGAGACATGGAGTGGTAAGGGGAGAGGTGGAGAAATTGTTGGAGATGGAGGAGATTGCTTAGCGCCAGAAATCTAGTGTCACATGGTTGAAAGAATGTGATAAATGCACAAAGTTCTTTCATCGGATCGCTAATTCCAATCGGCATAATAATTTGATCACACTGTTGGAGGTAGATGGGGTTACTTATGAGGACCCACGGGATATTGGGACTCAAATGGTGGGATTCTATCAAAATCTCTACCGGGAGCAATCTGAGTGGAGGCCACAGTTGGAGGGATTGGATTTTTCCACTATTACCGAGGAGGATGCCAAATGGATAGAGAGACCATTTGAGGATGACGAAATTAGGGAGGTGGTATTTAGTATGAATGATGATAAGGCACCTGGACCGGATGATTTCTCGTTTTCATTCTATAAAGCTTGTTAGGAAGTGGTGCGTTCGGATTCATGGATGTAGTCAATTATTTCTTCGAGTGTGACAGATTTTGAGAAGTGCTAATGCTACATTTATTGTGCTAATCCCCAAAAAATCAAGAGCGTCTGATATTAAAGATTTTCGTCCTATAAGTTTAGTCAGCGGGATGTACAAGATCATTGCTAAAGTTCTGACGAATAGATTAAAGGAAGTGTTGGAAAAAGTGGTGTCTAAGTTTCAAAATGCTTTTATAAAAGGGCGTCAGATTATGGATTTTGTTCTTATAACGAACGAATGTATTGACTCTAAAATACGTCTGGAGGTTCCAGGAATGTTATGTAAGCTTGATATCCAGAAGGCGTATGATCATGTGAACTGGGGGTTTCTTATGTATATGCTCAGGCGTTGCGGCTTTGGAGAAAAGTGGTGTAAGTGGATTCAGTTTTGTATCTCGACAGTGTCGTTCTCAGTCTTGTCAACGGCACACCCGAGGGTTATTTCCGGAGTAGCAGAGGTTTGAGGCAATGGGATCCATTGCCTCCATTGCTGTTTGTTATTGTAATGGAGGCATTCAGTAGAATGATTGAGAAAGCAGTGAGGGAGGGTCTGTTAAGAGGCTTTACGGTTGGTCATCTACAGATTTCCCATTTGCTATTTGCAGATGATACATTGTTGTTCTGTGATGCAGATGATAAGCAAATTAGAAACTTGCGTCGGTTACTTCTGTACTTTGAAGCAGTATCTGGATTGAAGATAAATTTGAGGAAATCTGAAGCTATTCCAGTGGGAGAGGTAGCTAACGTGGATGAGCTGGCTGCTATATTGGACTGTAGGATTGCGCAGCTACCTATTTCATACCTAGGGCTTCCTTTAGACGCACGATTTAAAAGTACACATATTTGAAATGGGATCATAGAAAGGGTGGAAAAGAGGTTAGCGGGGTGGAAGCGTATGTACCTTTCTAAAAGAGGTCTTACTCTCATTAAGTCCACTCTCTCTAATCTCCCTACTTATTTTTTGTTATTGTTTTATATTCCTGTTACAGTGGCAAAAAAATTAGAGAGGATCCAAAAGGAGTTCCTTTGCGCAGAGTTGGGGGAGGCGAGGAAATATCATTTGGTCAAATGGGGCGACGTTTGCTCCCCTACTACGGTGGGGTCTTGGATTGAGGAGTCTTATACTATTCAATAAGGCCCTGTTGGGCAAGTGGTTGTGGAGATTTGGTGTGGAAAGGGAGTTTTTGGAGAGAAATTATAGGGGTGAAGTATGGTGTTATGGAGGGAGGTTGGTGCTCAGTTGAGGGTCGTGGCTCGCATGAGGTAAGCTTGTGTAGATATATCAGAAAAAGATGGAATGATTTTCATAATAGATTGACTTTTGTGGTGGAGAATGGTGACAATGTCAAATTTTGGGACGATTGTTAGCATAGAGATCAACTACTAAAGATGAGGTTTCCTTCTCTGCATCGCATTGCTTTGGAACCCTCTGCTATGGTTAATGAGGTATTAACTATTCAGAATAGGAGTCCTAACTAGAACATCGTCTTCGGGCGGGGCTTACAGGATTGGAAATTGGATGATTATGTGCTATTTTTGACCTCCTTGCATGAGGTGTACATTCGGGTTGGAGATGACGATTGTAGCAGATGGAGGGTGGCAACAAATAGTATCTTCTCTGTTCGCACATATTTCAGATCCTTATTGGAACCTGTGGAGAGTTCATTCCCGTGGAAGAAGATATGGCAATGCAAATTGCCTTCACGGGTAGCATTTTTACTGTAAACAGTTGTGAGGGGACAGGTGTTAATGGTAGATAATCTTCGAAGAAAAGGTTGTTATGTCATAGAGTGGTGTTATATGTGTAAAAGAGATGGGGAGACGATTGACCACCTGTTTCTTCAATGCGATAGTGTACGTTGGCTGTGGAACGATATTCTGGCTGCTCAACAGATGAATTGGGTGTTACCAAGGCGTATAGAGGACGCGGTGCAAGCATGGAGGAAAAAACTTAATAAGAATAGTAAACTAGTCTGAAATCTCATTCCAGAGTGCATTGTATGGTGTGTGTGGAGAGATTGCCTAATTTTATTGTATTTTTATCCTATTTAAATTGATTATGCACACCTTGTATATTATCATTTGATGAATAAAATGAGATTACCTATCAAAAAAAATTATTGAAGTTTTGGCTACACCTAAAAATTTAACTTGTCACATTGGGTTTGTAGGCCCCATCATTTTGCCACATTAGCATGGGTACAACAAAAACAATTATGAGGTTCAACAGAAAGATGATGTAAATCGTTTGTCGATATACATCCTAGTCCATTGGTTCAATTTTTCTGACAACCAAAAATGGAAGGGCAAGGGGTAAAAAAAATGAGAAGGATCCAATCTCTGGGTGGTCTCCAATAAAAGAAGAGAACCACTAAATTGCAATATAGCTAGAGGGAAGGATAATAATAACTTACAGCCATCCCTGCATGAGAACACATGAAGAAATCATACTTCGTGGGATGAACAACTTTGGTGTCCACAACAGTACCTGCAGAGAGAGAGAGAGATGTCAGTGTTTGGTTTACAATAAACTAGGAGTAAATTGATGAAAAGAAACAGACCAGGTGGGACATTTCCAGGGGCAGCAGCTTGAAATAGTTTAGTGTGATGATTCTTTTGAGCCACTATCAAAGTGAACTTTGGAACGTCAACCTCGCCAAGATGCTGATAAGCCTACAATAGCAAAACTTTAGGACATCTGAATCAAAGTTGTCACAAATTAACTTACACCAAAGGGCAGCAATATTTTTTACTGAATACGTCTGCTTCTATTAGTAGATGTATAAAAAAGATCAGCAAGTTAGTAGACTTATATACAAAATTTTGGAAATCAAACAAAAATAGATTAATCATATTTTTGAAAATTCTTTTTAATAATTCCACAATTTTCAAAAAAAAAAACCCAACACAATTAGTGGTGTCAAGATGGGCGGGCCGCGTCAGGCCCGCTCGTAGTCGAACCGGCCCGTGAACTGGCCCGCGAACCGAGCGGGCCGGTTTACGGGCCGAAAATTTTTATTCAGCGATCCGGGCCGGGTTTGGGGAAATCGGCCCACGGTTAACGTGGGCCTATATTTAAAAAAAAAAAAATTTTTACCACTAATCTTTGAAAAAAAAAATAAAAAAAATTTTGCGGTCCGGGCCGGGCTGCTACATTTTTTTGGCGGTCCGGGCCGGATCGGCCCGTAAACCCGGATAATACGGGCTTTTTTGTTCACGGGCCGGTCCGGGTCGAAAGCTTCGCGGTCCGGGCCGGGCCGGCCCGCCCATTTTGCCACCACTAAACACAATGATGTTAGAAGGAAAGCAACAGAAAAAGGGCCGATAGAAGCTCATTGAAATTTTTATGGAAGCCAAAAAAAGAAAAGTACCTTGATCATTTGGTCAAGCTCGGTGTTCATAACTTGAGCAAATTGTGATTCATTCACACCATCCCTGAGAAAAGTTGAGACCCATAAAGAATGAAAATGAACTAAATATGTCAAGTGCACATTCACAGTTATCTGTATAAGCCCTATCACTTAACAATAAAGAACATCCTTGAAAGAGTGCTCAAATTTTATACAATGTTCGAAAGCTGGAAAGTATTAACATGCTTTCTAGTTGGTACTTAATTGGGTATATTATAATGGAAGAAAAATACGGAAATTAAGATAGGAGTAAATTGAGAAACTCAAATACATCTATTGGACAATAACTTGAATAGTTTAAAATTCCAATTTGAACATGTAAAAACTAGTAGAAAATTTGCAGAAGCATAACATTTGAAATGGAAGGTCAGGCTGCCAGTTCATCATCTACATAAAGCTTTGATTCAGCGTATCACAAATTGAACAAATGCAAATATGTATAATGTACAACAGTGAGAGGTATGTATTTAGATAGATGATATTAAACTAGAAAATGAAAAGATATGTAATGCATATACACGCAAACACACTGTTGTCATGATGAGTCTTACCTGAAAACAACAATCTGAGATGGTTTGCGCCCATTGCTGATTTGATAGAAATCCAGAAGCAATTCTCTAAAGCACGATAGAGTGGTATTCCTTCAGCGTTACGAAGAATTATAATTGTGAAAGGGACATTGAAAAATCGTTTGAAATTAGTACCTCATAATGCCATCATCCTCCCCATTTGCTAAAGGCTTGAATAAAGATTCAATCAACTCCACCTTTGAAGCTTGGGTTCGCACAACTGCCCTATACCTTGATATCAATGGCCATGGTCGAGATCCTACAACCTGGACAAAATAAATTGATGCAGTGTTAAGCATATCTAGAATGTGGTGACAGAGTACTGCAAACAACTCTACAAGCATCAAGAATTACAGCAGCAATGGATGGGATATCTGATCGACCAGGAGACCCATGTGAGACATCCATTCCTAAGATCATTGTTGGTGTATCCTTGATGCGGGGAATGCCACGAGAATGCTCTATTGCCAACAATGAATTGATTCCCCCTAGCTACAAAGGAAATTGGCGAAAAATCAGATGAAAAATATGATGAATGAGAAAGCAAAACATGATTAGTTTTTATGAGCTCTGATTGATAAATTACCTTGGAATTGATTTTGAGAAGCACGTTTGTGAGGTACTGTTCATTGATCTTAATAGGAGAAATGCATTGGGTAACAATACCCAAGCTACTCAGACACTTTTTCTTCCAAGGTCCTATATGTTATTGCCAGATTTTTTTCCCCCAATATAAAAAGGAAGTCTGATTAGTATGAAACAATATAAACACACTAATATGAGACAAAATATTTGATACCATAAATATCAGAGTTTTTCCGCTCTGCCAAGACACAAAGAAGAAATTCAGGAGGGTCAGGTAACTTGGTCATTAGCCGTTCGAACATCTTTTCTACACGTATCACAGGCCCGGCTATTCTAGATTGAGAATCTTCCTCAAGTAATGTATATGGGCGTTCAATGTGCTGATGTGAAAAGGAAATGAAAAGAATTTAAATGGTAATTAAGAAAGCAAATAAAACATAATCGAAAAGAATTTTACAGCATACAATGCCCTTGTTCCTTCCACAATTGATAAGTTCCCTTGAAATATAGCTTATATCACAAGTCGAAGAGAAGTTGACAATTGCCCAGCTGTCTATCCATGTGGCTCTATAAAGTTTCTTCAAAAGAGAAAACTTAAAATGGTCAATTGATTAAGTTAGAAACCATAACCATTGTCTACACCAGAAGTAAAATTATAAAATTAAGCAAAACAGAATATGGACTACAAATGCCAATCTCTATGTCCACTCCTTTTTATAACCTTCCTTGCCAAAACAAATTTAATTACCGTTGAAGAAGACGAAAGACTACCTTGTTATTGAAGTTCCAACGACCATTACAAGGAAAGCAATCTTCACCTCCGCCGACCTTTAACTGCAAGTAGAAGAAAATAAAACAATCGTAAATCTGCAATGTAAAAGAAGCTACCCAAGGATCATCAAAAGAGTCGATAACCACCTTGGGTGCCTCGAGGACCCGGCCATCAACTTGAGTAAGCTGCTTTTCGATTGAAATGCCACAAGCAGCAAGGAGTGGGTTGTCATCATAACAATAGTTCCTCACGGCCTGCAAAGTTTCAAGGTAGAAGAGAAACTGCAGTATTAAATAAAAAGAAGAAAGGGAATTGGCTGAACCACTTACATCAGTTATAACTTTAATTTTATCCAGAGGCTTCTGCCTTGATTTTTCAATTAAAGATGCTTTCTGCTTCAGTGATAATGCTTTTGTGTATCTTTGTAGAGGAACCAGATAGCACAGCTGACAGAAGAAAGAAAGAAAGAAGGAAACTAATTTTTTGCAAGAGGCTAAGGAGTTGTGAAAGAAAAAAAGAGATAGTTCAGATTTTAGAACATAACTACAGAAAGAATTTCACACCTCCAGTGGCATATAGATTGGTCGTTTTGGTTTTCCAACATCAAGGCATGGCATGAAGGCTGAATGTTTAAGTTCTATGCCACGGTGTTTGGTAAAATACTCATACACAGTAATTTCAACAGTCTCCCCTCCATCATTGCCATGATTACCATTTCTCAATTTCAATGTAAAACTGGAAACGTGAATCACCGTTAAGTCATTCGGCTGTAAGGAATGAAGAAAAAACTCTGTAATGTTAGTAACCACTCACAACTGCTGATGGCAAGGGTTCTCACTGAAACCAATGATCTTGAACTCCATATTATTATGCCTGGCTTTAATCCTCATATTCTTCAGCGTCTTTTTTGCCTACATACAGTCTCAACATTATTAATAAAATGAATTGGAAGGGATAGCAAGTGGAAAGTAACAGCAAGGAGTTGACAGTTGTTTACCTTTGTCCAGTCAATATAACAATGTTCTCTCACATTTTGGTTAGCAAGAAGGAAATCTAGTACAGGTCCAGGTGTCAAGATAACAGTTGTAGATACATCTGTACCAAGAAATTTAAGCAGCATTAAAAATTTAAATGTTCACTGAAAAGGATCACTGTTGCAAGATGAAATTAAAAATTTACCCATATTCAGAGAAAAGCCACCAAGATTCGGACTAAAGCTGGAATGAAATCCTCTTACACCAGTGACACCCCCTCCAACATCAGAGAACATCCGTGAGTCATCATGAAAGAATGATTGTCTCACCAAAAGGCACCCTCTGCATCCAACATTCATGTTTTATGCAACAAGCTGATAACAATTTTTCAAATAAAACGAAGAAACGGATATTTAATTATGCCTATTAGCAGCTTCTTGTCTGAGTATAACATCTAGCACCCTCACTGCATCTTGAACTCTTTCTTGTTCAGCTCCTTGAAGGGCAAAAGAAATAAATTTCAACGGTACTTGGGCTGCATAACTGATCTCTACTTTAAATGTTTTTGTCTGTAGAGAGTGCTTGGACCTTTTACCAGACTCACTCAGGCTCCTGTTATGAGAAGCGCTCCCACTACCCACAAAACAAAGGATTCTGCTTGCGTTACAACGAGATGTACTGTGAAGTCCGAAAAAATAAGCACAACGTAAACATATATGATAATAGAAATCACCTTTTGCTAATAGACTCCTCAAGAATTATTGTGAACTTCAAGCTGTTTTGTGGTAATGGCCTCACTGTATACAGACTATGTGCCCCATCATATGCAAAACTCTTCCCAGCAAGTTCACAAGAGTATGTTTGGTAAAGCTTATCAATGACTTCTCTCGCAATTCCCTTTCCATCAACAGCTCTTCCATCCTCGTAATGAATGGAAACCTGCGTACATTATGAATCATATAACTTCATGCTGTATCATAAAGACCTAGATAAAACAAAGAGAGGATAACAGGTAAGTGTACACTGTAATGGTAAAAAATTTCGTTGGGATTTTTGATAGAAGCTTTGAAGTGATTTGTGAGCAGAGAGATGACTTGTCCAGAAGTCCCAAATCCAGGCCGGCTAATTATAGACCGCTTAAGCAAGTCCACTTTTTCTACCTTCACACTTGGTGGTAAAGTTGGTGATAGTGAGGGCAAAGAATGGGAATTATCCTTCTCTTCACAAGCCTTTTCCATTTCCCTAATTGAATGAGTAACCTAAAACAGTACAGCAACAAATTTTCATAAGCATCGTCATTTTAATAACCAACCCAAAGCAAGGAAACATAATGAAGTACATGTAAGTGTTATGCCCTAAATCCAATTGATTTGAAAGTAAACACTTTTAATATGATTAATGCATTATTATTTATTGTGGATCTATTATTTAACTGAATTATTATTCTGACAAATTAAATTAATAGTCCGTTGATTCAAGTCTTGGTAACTTGTTAATCACAAGAAGTTGTGATTGTGAGAAACAAATTTACATGACTCAATCTTAAATTAGCCATGATCATAAGTAATAACAAGATACATATATCATTATTGCGAATAAGACCAACATGTGAGGCATTTTTCACTTATGAAGTGAGTGGTTGATCTCACAAACTAAAATATAGTGACATTTAAATGAACATATGGATGTTTTGTTAAGAGAACAAAACGTTGGAGACCCACAATAGAGATTCTACATGGATAACCTTTTGCACCTTAGTAGTTAACTGATAGGCTCCAATCCACCTCACCTATTCTAGAAGATGCAAGAAGGGTAGAGAATCTTCTGGAAGGAAAGCTTAACTAATTTATGTTATGGGAGCATGTGGGGGGGATAAATCTATTAGGAAAGGGTTATAAATAGGGGCAGAAGATAGGAGATAGGCAGTCAGGAATTGAGTGGTGTCTAATGTTGCTCTGCAATGAATCGCTAATACGGCATCATTCGAGTACGTCAAGAATCATATGAATATTGTAAATGATTCATTACTCTTAAATAGTAAGAGATTATGATTTACTTTTCATTCGGTTAAGTTAATAACGAATTTTTTGACCAAGGTTAGTTCATAAGTCGAAACGAGTTTCAACGTTTATCGCTTAAAAGTGAAATGAAAGATATGATCGATAATTGAGATTGAACCTTCCATATCTCGTAACTGATCCAATTATATTGACGAAAGGATCATAGTTTCACGTTCAACGAATAAGTTTGATTTTATCATACCACGTAACATTTTTCGTCAAATTTGTTGTCTTAACACATTGTTAAATGTCAATTTAGGATGACGAACGATAATTAATTAATTAGATAAACCAATGATTAATTAAAAGGAGAGTTTTAATTTCTTATTTTGATTAGATCTAAATAAGAATTCACGTTTTTTGACAACGTGATAAGGAACCTAATGGATCATTCACGAAAAGGAGAACTAGAAGAGTGATATTATAAATTAATTAATCGACAATTGTTAGACATTTGTATAATTAATTAATTAATTGAATTGTTTATTAACGGACTTAAGTTAATTGATTGGATTAATTAACTAATGGGCCAAGTTTAATTAATTAGATTAATTAAATATTGGACTGACTAATGTTTAGTCAGTGGTTCAAGCCCACTTGAACATCCATAAATAAACAATTAAAATTGTGAGTTTTTCATTAGTTTGTCATAATAGCAATTGAGATTGCAATTACAACTTAACACATCTCACAATATTAAAATCTTGCTAGCACAAAAAGAAAAACCATAATTTCTTATTTTTGTTCTCCAATGTGGATTACCATTTAAGGCTGAACAATTGGACAACTGTGGTGGAAAAAAATTGCGATTCATAAAGGCATGCAAAGATTGTGATTGTTCGTGATCCAAGATTCTCAAAGGAGTTTGAAAATTTTACTACGTCCCTATTTGATGCCCATTAAAAAGAATTTTTTTAGGGGAAAATGAGTTTTGAAATAGTAATTTTTGGAGAATGTATGGTTAACAACAGGAAAAAAAAATTGGATTTAAAAGCAAAATATTTTATTGTGAAAATGATGTAGTTGAAAATGGGTTTTAAAAAAATAAAAGTTTTTTAGAGAATGGTAAACAAACAAGGGCTAAAAATATAATTGCAATCACAAATTCTATCTAAACACAAAAACGATCACTAAAGTGAATTGAAATTATTTTTATATTCCGCTCTGCATGTATTAGTAAATTCCCAATAGCTATTTCAGTCAATCTTTAAAAAAATGATACCCAGAATTCCACAAAGGATGCTATGGAATAAAACTCATGTTTAGCATCTCTATAACAAACAACTTCATGGATCATTTACTGAAAACAACTAACATCGACAGATATAGCTAACACATATTAACAAAATTGTTTATTAACATAAAAACTTTTGAGAATTCAACAAATAACATAGCCACAAATCAGCAAAAGAAAATTAGGAAATTGTTGAAGCAAATAACAGCCAACTATGAATTATAATCCAAATGCACGCTAGGACCATATTTAATCGGCAAAATGAGCTTATATAACTTGGTTTAAATATATTAGGTTGCAAGTAAAATAACTCAATTTAAAGTCCTTCCCCCTTCTTGTGAATATTATTCCTCGAACACCTAATTAGCTTCAAGTTTTAAATATGGTATTCACATATACTATTTTTAGTAAAACAGTCAGCAACATTTATAACTAGTAAATAAAACTACAAGACCAGATCAGGAAAATAGCTCCAACATAAAAAAGGAACATATGCATGTATAAAAAGGGAAAATTTAAAAATATAAGAAACTAATAAATTAAAAACAATCTTATAAAGCACAAAAATCCAACTATTGGGAATCACAATTATGTTATTGACAAAATCAAATAAAAACTAAAGACCATAAACACACAAGTCCATTTATTTTAGGATTGTATGGACCCTTACTATACATTTCTCCCTTTGACCACAAAATGGCCTAATATTTTGTTGTAATAGTATATTGTTTTCATACATTAGCATAGGGATATTCACTTTGTCGCTATCGTTTAGAAATGTTGGGGATAGATTCCAGTGGATGTTTAGTGGAGTTTATCTAACGCTGACGACAATAGAGCGGTTATGTGGGATGAGTTGGCTGGTATGATGGCTTGGTGGAACCTCCCAGTATGCATTGGCGGTGACTTCAATGTGGTTTGCTTTCCTACTGAGAGGTCGAGTGGTGGGAGACTGACAGGGGAAATGGAGGACTTTTCAAATTTCATAAGGGACAATATGCTGGTGGATCTGCCTTTGATTGGGGGAGACTTCACGTGGTCATCTAATCGGGATCAGCCTGTTCAATCCCGAATTGATCGGTTCTTGGTTAGTGGCGAATGGGAGGCTAAGTATTCGGATGTTATTCAGAGGAGATTGAGGAGGGTGTACTCAGATCACTTTCCTATTGCACTATCTGGGAACACAAGGGGTGGCGAAAGAAGACCGTTTAGGTTTGAGAAGATGTGGTTGAAAGTAGAAGGTTTTGGGGAGTGTGTACGGAATTGGTGGGCGTCTTATGACTTCAGGGGATCCCCAAGTTTTGTGTTTGATCAAAAACTGAAGGCTTTGAAAAGTGATTTAAAGAGGTGGAATGAAGAAGTGGTGGGAGATGTAAATTGTCGTAAAAATCAATGTCTCTCAGAAATTGAAGAGTTGGATAGACAGGAGGAGAGCCGAGGGTTGGAGGAGGAGGAGAGGGAAAGACGAGGAATGGTAAGGGGAGAGGCGGAGAAATTGTTAGAAATGGAGGAGATTGCTTGGCGCCAGAAATCTAGGGTCACATGGTTGAAAGAGGGGGATAAATGCACAAAGTTCTTTCACAGGGTCGCCAGCTCCAATCGGCGCAACAATTCGATTACATTGCTGGAGGTAGATGAGGTTACTTATGAGGACCCACAGGATATTGGGACTCAACTGGTAGGTTTCTATCAGAATCTCTACCGGGAGCAATTTGAGTGGAGACCACAGCTGGAGGTGTTAGATTTTTGCACTATTACCGAGAAGGAGGCCAGTTGGATGGAGAGACCATTTGAGGAGGATGAAATCAGGGGGGTGGTGTTTAGTATGAAGGATGACAAGGCTCCTGGTCCGGATGGGTTCTCGTTCTCATTCTACAAAACTTGTTGGGAAGTGGTGCGATCGGATATCATGGATGTGTTCACCTATTTCTTCGAGTGTGGCAGGTTCTTGAGAAGTGCTAATGCCACATTTATTGTGCTTGTTCCCAAGAAACCGGGAGTGTCTGATATCAAGGAGTTTCGTCCTATAAGCTTAGTCAGCGGGATATACAAGATCCTTGCTAAAGTTCTGGCAAATAGGTTAAAGGAGGTATTGGGAAAAGTGGTGTCTAAATATCAAAATGTCTTTGTAAAAGGGCGTCAGATTATGGATTCTGTTCTTATAGCGAACGAATGTATTGACTCTAGAATCCGTTTGGGGGTTCCAGGAATGTTATGTAAACTGGATATTCAGAAGGCGTACGATCATGTGAACTAGGGGTTTCTTATGTATATGCTCAGGCGTTGCGGCTTTGGAGAGAAGTGGTGTAAGTGGATTCAGTTTTGTATTTCGACGGTGTCATTCTCAGTGTTGGTTAACAGCACCCCCGAGTGTTATTTCCGAAGTAGCAGAGGTTTGAGACAAGGGGACCCGTTGTCCCCACTGCTGTTTGTTATTGTAATGGAGGCGTTCAGTAGGATGATTGAGAAAGCATTGAGGAAGGGTCTGCTCAGAGGTTTTACGGTTGGTCATCTGCAGGTCTTCCATTTGCTATTTGCAGATGATACGCTGTTTTTCTGTGATGCAGATGAGGAGCAATTTAGAAACCTACGTCGATTACTCCTGTGCTTTGAAGCAGTATCTGGATTGAAGATAAATTTGGGAAAATCTGAGGCTATTCCAGTGGGAGAGATCGCTAACGTGGAGGAGCTGGCTGCTATATTGGATGCAGGGTCGCACAGTTGCCTATATCATATCTTGGGCTTCCTTTAGGAGCACGATTTAAAAGTATACATGTCTGGAATGGTATTATAGAAAGGGTGGAGAAGAGGTTAGCAGGGTGGAAGCGTATGTACCTTTCTAAAGGAGGTCGTCTTACTCTCATTAAGTCCACTCTCTCGAATCTTCCCACTTATTTTTTGTCACTGTTTCCCATTCCTGTTGCAGTGGCAAATAGATTAGAGAGAATCCAACGAGAGTTTCTTTGGGCAGGGTTGGGGGAGGAGAGGAAATTTCATCTAGTTAATTGGGGCGATGTTTGCTCCCCTATTACGGTGGGGGGTCTTGGATTGAGGAGCCTTGTACTGTTCAATAAGGCTCTATTGGGGAAGTGGTTGTGGAGATTTGGAGTGGAGAGGGAAAGTTTTTGGAGAGAAATTATAGGGGAGAAGTATGGTATTATGGAGGGGGGTTGGTGTTCAGTTGAGGGTCGAGGTTCGTATGGGGTAAGTTTGTGAAGATATATCAGAAAAGGATGGAACGATTTTCAGAATAGATTGACTTTTGTGGTTGGGAATGGTGAGAATGTCAGATTATGGGATGATTGTTGGTATAGAGATCAACCTCTAAAGTTGAGGTTTCCTTCTCTGCATCGTATTGCGTTGGAACCTTCTGCTATGGTGAATGATGTATTATCTATACATGATGGGAGTCCAAACTGGAATATCATCTTCGGGAGGGGCTTACATGATTGGGAATTGGATGATTATGCGCTCTTCCTGACCTCCCTACATGAGGTGCACATTCGGGCAGGTGAGGACGACTGTAGCAAGTGGAGGGTGGCAGCAAATGGTATCTTCTCTGTTCGCACCTATTTTAGATCTTTATTGGAGCCCGTGGAGAATTCGTTCCCTTGGAAGAGAGTTTGGCAATGTAAATTGCCTCCACGGGTGGCATTTCTATTGTGGACAGTTGTGAGGGGACGGGCGTTAACAGTGGATAATCTTCGAAGAAAAGGTTGTTACGTTACAGAGTGGTGTTATATGTGTAAGAGGGATGGGGAGACGATTGACCACTTGTTTCTTCACTGTGATGGGGTGCGTTGGTTGTGGAACAATATTCTGACTACTCAACAAATGAACTGGGTGTTGCCAAGGCGTATAGAGGACGCGGTACAAGCATGGAGGAGAAAACTTCGAGATAAAAATAGTAAACTTATTTGGGACCTCATTCCAGGCTGCCTTGTATGGTGTGTGTGGAGAGAAAGGAACAACCGCTGTTTTGAAGATCAAGCACGGTCGACAGAGCAGATTAGGGAATTGTTTTATGTTACATTGTTTAATTGGTTTAATGCGGCGGCAAATAACCCGATAGATGGGTTGTCCGATTTTATGTTGTTTCTATCATGTTTACATTGATAATGCATACCTTGTGCACTATCATTTGATTAATAAAATGCGATGATTATCTATCAAAAAAAAAATACATCTTCATTATGACAAAAATCTGCAGCAAAGAATAAATGTAGTTCTCAGATTGAGTGTGAAACACTAATTCTGAGTTTAGCCATGTTATTGCTCTCATAATTGGGATTAGGTTCTAAATCATAACAATTTAATCAAAATCAATGGAGAAAAAATTTGTCTATTATTCACTAAATAGGTAAAAGAAGTGCAACAAATTGGTACAGTCACAAGTATAGCTGAAATTCAACGTGGCTGGGTACCAGCAATGGAAATTGCATTAACAGAAACAAATAAAAAATGATTTAAGAAGAGCAAAATAAAAAACCAATTCAGCAAATTAACGTGAAGTGACGAAGATAGAAAACAACCCATAGATTGGGAAATCGACAAGAATGATCCCATTGTTGACACAAACAATTTTGACTAATGAGAGTTTTGAGAAAACTGTATTCTCTCTCGTTAGAGATTCCCTTTATATAGAACATATAAACCCTAATTTACAGCCCTTAAAATAACAAAAGTACCACATACAAAAATATCTATAATTAGCTTACAGCTAGTATATCTTAAATTAAGGGGGGAAAATCAAAGATTTACAATTATAGATTAGCTGAGAATCTGCTGGTTTTAGTTTTAATGGCTTACCGAGAAATTGCTGGTTTTAGTTTTAATGACTTGCTGACTTTAGCGGTGAAATAATGAGCAGCTAGAAAGAGATTCTTTAACCAGAAAGAATTTGGTTCAAAAGTCACTTTATAATATTTGTAGTAGTCAGAAAAATTCACATATTTTTTATGATTTATTGTACTTGTCACAAGCATATGTATTTTACAAATTATCAAACCAAAGTCATTAACTTGTAAATCAGTTCTTCAATATCAAGGAATCACTTTTTTTCTTAAGCCTGAAATAAAGGATGCTTTTGAAACACTAAGAATAGTTCATTAAATTAAGGGATAACAGACTTTAGCAACACAGACTCACCAAAAATACATATTTATACAAAATACAAATTGAAAGATAACAATTTAGCAAAATAGAATCGGAAAAAATACATATTTATACAAAACACAAACTGAATAGCTCCAATAAGAAAAATGAACCAGAATTCAACATAGGGTACCAGCAATCGGAAATTGCATTAACAGAAACGAGTAAAAATGAAGAAGAACAAACCGAAAACCCAATTCAACAAATTAATAACTGGGCAAAACAATTAAAATGAGCCCATTGTCCACGAACGCAGGAGAAAGATGTACATCGCGGACTCGCCAATAACACATTATATACAAAATACAACTGAAAAGTTCCAATGAGAAAAATAAACCAAAAATTCAAAATCTGCAGGGCACCAACAACGGAAATTATATGGACAGAAACAAGTTAAAATGTTTAATAACCCAATTTAAAAAAATTAATATCTGGGCAGAACAACAAAAAATAGCCCTTTGTCGACAAACACGAGAGAACAATGTAGCAACACAGACTCGCCAAAAATCACATATTTATACACAACACAAACGTATATTAGGGAAAAAGGGAAAAATACTAAGAAATAGAAGGATCCAAGTTAAAGTGCCACTAAAATTGCGCTTTACTTCAGAGTCAGAAAATAAAGCATAACGGAGAAGATGAAAATGGAGAGAAAGTCTATCACCTCCTGATGAATCGGAATGAAATCTTCCAAGCATTCGCCCTTGTGATATTTCTCTCACTCGCCCCTTTTCTGCTAGGCGGGAAAAAGCATAGTCTAATGTGATTTGGGCAATTTTCTGGTGCAGCAGTCTGTATCACCCAATGTATGTGCGTTCGGTGAAAACTGAAGAGACTCGCCGACTGTTGTTTTGAAGTTCAATTTCCACTAAGAGCAACATTGAAAGTACATTGATCACTGTTGACCTCCGATCTTCGCTCTCACACAAATTTAATAAAGTATTGTCAGCATGCTGCTCTTATAAAATTCAGAACAAATATGCAAGATCAGTTCGAATTTTGACCGTGACCGCCGTAATCCTAAGAGACATAATGATTACATGTTCATTATACCTTGTCAAATTATCATGTCAGTGAGTTACACTTATATGTCAGTGCGTCAATCTGTTGACCTCAAAAATTGTACTTATGAACTGTCAACAGATTCCAGGACCTCTAATGTCCGGTTCAACATTTCTTTCTGCACACTAGGACAAATCGTCAATTGCACGTGGCCTTCTCCAAAGAGGGGGGAGCCGACCGCACGCACTCCAACGATCAAATTAGTTGGAGTGGAAATATATATGAGTGTGGGCAGGCTAAAATGTGAGCATCCAAAATATATAAGGGGATCGGCCTTGGGGAGATAAATAGAACAGTAAAATGTAGAAAGAATTGCTAAGAAGTATTGAGAATCCAATTTAGCATTACCTTCAAATGACACAATGTATGAGCTTATATAGTAAGAGAGGGTAAGTAGGAACCGTTGGATGAATGGACACGTGTCCTTATCTCAACGGCTGAACTTCTTGTCACGGACTTCAATGCATTTAATGCTCTGATCTCTTATGTTTGAACTCTGACATGCGGGATTGGCGCAGCCGTAATTGCAACGTGTTGTCACATCCCCATCTGTCAGAAGATCTTCTCCACGAGATCTTCCATAGGACAATCATACTGTCTACTGTTCATGTGACATGAGTTCGGTACCACACATGGGTTCGGTCGTAAGGGAGTTCATCAATGGCGGTTCGATGATGTGGGTTCGTCCTTACCAGTTCGATGTGGTGGGTTCTGATATAAGGCAGGCTGTGGATTCGACCACGTGGTGCATGCTGGGTCTTTCGGGATTGCCCGTAACACCGCCCACATCCACCAATTAACTACAACCACTACTCCTGAAGAAAGTCATGACTTCCTGATTAAAAGGGGTGTTATTATGACATGATGGGAGCTGGCCTCATCACAAAAAAAATTGGAGACACGCTACCTAAGCTCGGCACTATAGCTTATTAGATTGACAAAGACATAATCCCAAGAGAATTATGCTTAATTCTTCCTATAAATAAAAATGATAGATCTAAGCTAAGGGGAGGGGCACTCTAAACCTTGATTATGAATAGAAAGTGTCATTTTTCTTAAAGTTGGCTAACAAATCGTACTCAACAATTTTTTACGTCAACAGTTTGGCGGTTAGAAGGAGGGCCCAATTGTGTGTAAGAGTCTCATTCTTCCTAAAAATCCATGAGTCACTGTTCCACCTAGGGAAGCGAGTCTCACACTCATCCTAATGACACTGGCACTTTACATAGTCCATGGGGAAGGCAAGGCCAAACTGAAACAGGCAACTATCAAATAACTACTATAAAGGAGGACATTGAAAAACTAACAAATGCGATTAGTGGGATGGAACGAAATCAGCTCACATTTTCCCACCTAACACCGAGGTAGAGTCCCCAACAAAGGGAATGGTCGGGCAACTCCCAACTAGATCCCTCCACTTCTCGAGTGAAGAATCCTTCATAAGTCAAACTGGCGAGGTCAGAAGCCTTCCTTCAGCAACGGAGCCAGTCACCAGAAAGGTTGGCGGTGTGTTCGACAAACTAGGTTCTTAGCACTCGCTGACACCCCAAAGAACACATGTTGAACCTAATCTAAAACGCTCACTTGAGCAGACAAAACCTAAGATAATTGCTTTGAAAAAGTGCATTACCGATCTAGAAGCCAAAAATCAGGGAAGGTGGAAGAATATCTCACCAAACGTCACTTCCCCTTTACAGAAGACATTCTTGCTAAACCTTTACCTAAAAAATTGAAGATACCTCAGCTGACTACGTACGAAGGGGAAGGAGATCCCTTTAGCCACCTAGATAAATATACTTCGTGGATGGAACTACAAGGGGTGAGTGATGCCATCATGTGCCGCACTTTTCCCCTAACCCCGAGAGACAATGCTCAAAAGTGGTTCAGAGATTACACTAAAGGTCTATAAAAAATTGGAACGACCTGGCTACAGCCTTCTTGGCTCAGTTCATAGGATCTAAGGCCAGAACTACACCTAAAGAGCGACTGATAAGCATCAAGCAATGGAAAAGCGAATCACTTAAAAGATATCTCAGTAAATTCAACAAACTGTCTATGGAAGTCTAGAAGATTTCTGATGATACAACCCTCATGGCAGTTCTTTCCTGACTGAGGCCTAATGATGCGATCCCGATTGGAAAAATCTCATGGAACTCGCAGAATTGATTGAAAATGCAGGGAAAGCCAAAATTCAGGTTGTAGACGATAGGATCTCGACCCGAGCCTCACGAACTAAGAACCTAAGGTATATTAAACCTTAAACCCATTGATATGAAAAATAAGAACCTCGATTTACGAACGTCGCAAAGGGTGTCTAATCATTTAATAAGTCCTAGATTTTGGATTTGAACCCAACGAAGTGAACCAAAAAACTCAACGATAACGAAGATGCGTTGAACCCCTTGATTACACAATGAAGAACCCACGATACGATATTTGAATGCCACAAATATAATTAAATATTTGGTAAATTCAATTTGTGTTCTTTCAAGAACATTGGAGAGAAAAATCTCAATTTAATTCATATCAAAAGTTTATGTTTACAATTAAATAAAATCCCTATTTATATTAAAGCAATAAATCCTATGAAATATGGAAAATACGAAATCAAAGAGTCCTAAAATAACAAACTTGCCAAAAATAGGAAATCTAGAAAAAATGAAATAAATCGCGAAAATTACGTTTCTACCAGACGACACTATCGGACGTCGGTATGGCACATCCGGTCGTCCGGTTAGATTCTTCCGAACGTCCGGTTTGCAGAGCTTTTTGTTCCTATTTTTGACTTCATCCAGACATCTGAAAAAAGGCGTCCGGTCGTCCAGTTTGGCAGAACCTTGCTCCCGTCTTCGGCCGACTTTATCACGTTGATCCAAGTTTTGTCGATCTTCGACCCTAAAATGAAACTTGTCCATTGACATGTTAACTTCGACCCCATATGCCCCGTTTCTCGAGCATGCATTTGTATGGCTTTTTACGACATTGTTAACTTGAATTAGTCTCGATCGAGCCCTAGAAAATCTAGAAAAAATGAAATAAATCGCGAATATTACGTTTTTACCGGATGTCCGTTATGGCGCATCCAGTCGTCCGGTAAGATTCTTCTGGATATCCGGTTTGGCAGAGCTTTTTGTTCCTGTTTTTTACTTCACTCGGACGTCCGGTAAAAGGCGTTCGATCGTCCAGTTTAGCAGAACCTTGCTCCCATCTTCAACCGGCTTTATCACATTGATCCAAGTCTTGTCAGTCTTCGACCCCAACATGAAACTTGTCCATTGCATGTTAAATTCAACCCCATATGCCCCGTTTCCCAAGCATGCATTTGTATGACTTTTTGCAACATTGTTAACTTGAATTAGTCTCAACCGAGGCCTTTACATCTTCGCCACAAACTTTGCACTTGCGTTCGGCTTTGGCCTATCCCAGATCATATCACCTAAGATGAGATTTTGGTGGTCTGTACACGAAGATGGAACCCAAATGTACCATGAATTCTTCAATCGAGCTGAGAAACACATAAGTGCAGAGAAAGTGATATTGGATTTGGATGATGCCAAGAATTATCCTCGGGTCACTAGCCCGACAAAGGAAAAAAAGTTGGATAAAGTTTTCACGCCCAAAAGAAAAAAAAGACAGGAGGGATAGAGACCGCCCTAAATCTCTCCCATATAGGTTCCACGATTACCACCCACTAAAAGCTACATTGGAATAAGTCTTTCTACAAACAGATGACATGGAAGTGCTCTTGATATGATCTGGTATATGCCATAATCGTTGGAAACTTTCCTTTTTAATAAAGTATTTTTTTGGCTAAAATTCTTGTTTTTGGATACTTTTATATTTTATGACTCTTTATTTCCATTTTTATTATATTTCTAGGGTTTAGCATAAATAGAGATTTTATTTCATTGTAACATTAAAACTTTTATTATGAATAAAAATTGAGATTTTCTCTCTAATGGTTCTTGATGAACTTTTCGAACTTATCAAATATATTATAATATTTGTGGCGTTCAATCCTTAGAACTTACCAAAAAATTAAGCACTCTTTGTGGCGTTCGCAAATCGAGGTTCGTTGATTTTGTAATGAAGAGGTCTTTCAAGTTTCGTTCTTTTTTGGTTGCTTGGTTCAATAATTTGTGTGTCGAGATCCTATCATTTACAACCTGAATTTGGGTTCTCCCGACGTTTTCAATTCATTCCGCGAGTTTCATGATATTTTCCCAACCGGGATCTCACCAAGTGGTATCGGAGCTCGGGCTCCAGATTCAGGTTCTATCTTTTTTTTTCTTTTTGAGTCTTTTGTTTTGTTATTCGTGTTCTTATGTCTAGTAAAAATTTTGAGTCTTTGATCCAAAAATTTAAAAAAAAAATTTTAAAAAAAAGTTCAAAATTTGTTTTTTTATTATTTATAAGTACAAATTAAGTTTTGTTTGTTTTGTTGGTTTTCTAGTCGAATTCTTGAGTTATAATAAATAAAAAATTCAAAAAAAAAATTTCAATTTTTTTTTTTTTTATTATTTAGCCCCCCGTTTGAGCTCCATTATTTGGAATTATAATGTGGGGAATAGTATTTTTTTGACAAATGAATGGTTGGAAATGAAGAAAAAGTTTTCGATTTACATGTAATATTATTTTATGGAAGATTGTGTGGTTAAAAGTATGAGAGAGAAAATTTTAATTTAATTTGATGAAATTTAATGGGGGCCAAACGGGGGCTTAATTCCGAAAATTTTCAACAGTTTTTAATGTTCCGTTTTTTAGTAAAAAAAAATTGTTAATTCTAAAAATTGTTAATATCATACTATTTTGTCTAAATCCAAAATTTTGTTGTGTTCATTTCAATCCAAAAATTCAAGAACTACTTTCTTGAATTAAAAGAATTCTCATTCGAAATTTCATCAAATCCTTTTCTTCTTTCTTGAGTCTTTTTTATTACAAAACTCAATCACAACCAGTTTGAATACCATAAGTAATTGATTGATACACGAGAGGACAAAAGTGAGGTAGAAATATTTTAGATGTTAGGATGTCGAATAAGGTGATCCGACAGTTTGAAAGATTGTTTGGGGATGTGACTGAATGGCTTAGTCGGTTAGAGGCATCGAGGTCAAATGGTCATAGGGGATACTCAAATGTAAGGAGATCGGGTAGGTGAGAGCCTATGAGGGAATTGAATGATAATTATGAGTATGGTAGTGATTTGGATGAGGATGCATCAATGGTATGTGAAATGGGTAGGATGAGGAATAGAGGTGGTAGGTTTGAACGAAGGGGTAGGAATAACTTTGGAGATGATGTAAATAGAAGTATGTGTAATAGCAAGACAACAATTCCTTCATTCAAAGGAATGAGTGATCCGGAGACATACTTAGCATGTGAAGAAAAGGTGGAACTCATATTTGATGGCCATAACTACTCTGAGGAGAGAAATGTAAAGTTAGTTGTAACTCAATTTATAGATTATGCTATAATTTGGTGGGATCAGTTGACAACATCTAGGCGGAGAAATTATGAGAGGCCTATTGAATCTTGGGATGAGTTGAGGAATATTATGATGAAATGATATGCACCTAATCACTATTATGGGTATATGAGAGATATGCGTGAAATGGGGGTTTCGAAAGAATCCTAGTAAATATGGTGGAGTTGAAAATTCAATGGGGGATAAAACACCTGTTGTGAAGCATGTTAGTAGTATGTCAAATAAACTAACTGGTTGGATTATAAACTAGAATTTTCAAAGATTCACGACATGATTAATTCTCAAAATGATCATACCAAAGAGCAAGTGAGAAAAAGGAGAGAAGATTATGAGGTGGCTAAGTGTGATGAAAAAAGAGTAGAGCCACATGAAAGAAAAGAAATAAATAGTGAAAATGAGTGGGGAGGTGACAAATAAAGAAGTGGAGTCATAAGAGGGAAAAGAAAAAGAGTCTTCAAAGAGAAAAGAAAAGTCAGAAGAAAGCTTGCATGAAAATGAGAGTGAGGTTGAAAGGGATTTAGTGAGAACTAACAATTTCTTCCCTAGTTTGTCTATTGTATTGCAGGTTTCTAAAGACTTGATCCATGAAATTAATCAGCCTTACCTCAGTTTGGAGAATTCTTTATTATCGACGATTGATTTTGTGATTCCTGAAGTTGACTTTGTGATTCCCGAGGAGACGAATGAGTTTCAAGGATAGTGGAAGGAGTTCATATGCAGTAGATTGAGCAACAAAGTTGAACAGAGGAGAAACATGAGTTCATTTGCATTGACATTGTTACAATAACTGAGGCAGCATAAAATATGGAGGAAGCACAATGGTATGCTAATGGAGATTATTTTGGAAACATTACAAACATGCAGAAGGAAGTCATTGGGACGAGCACACTTTGATATATGTGCTGGTTATTGGGTGTTCATACGACATAGGCGGGAAAGAATTCAGAAGAGATCCAAACTGCATCCTAGAGGAGATGGATCATTCCACGTTCTTGACTTGATTGGGAATAAACGGTATAATCCGAGTATTGAGGGTACGGATTAGAGGTCGAATCCTTTCGAACAGAGAGGAGATGATATGATCTGGCATAGGCCATAATCGTTGGAAACTTTCCTTTTTCATAAAGTATTTTATTTTGGCTAAAATTCTTGTTTTTAGATACTTTTATATTTTAGGATTCTTTAATTCCCTTTTTATTATATTCCAAAGGTTTAGAGCCTGTTTGGTAGAAATTTAAATTAGATTTTAATTAAAAAACTAGCCATTAGTGGGTCCCATGCGTGAGATAAAATTCAAACATAACGGCTATATATTCAATTAAAATTGGATTAAAATTTCTACCAAACAAGCTTTTAGTATAAATAAGGATTTTATTTCATTGTAACATTAAGACTTTTATTAAGAATAAAAATTGAGATTTTCTCTCTAATGGTTCTTAGTGAACTTTTCGAACTTATCAAATAGATTATTATATTTGTGGAGTTCAACCCTTAGAACTTATCAAAGGATTAGGCACCATTTGTGGCGTTCGCAAATCGAGGTTCGTTGATTTTGTAATAAAGAGGTTTTTCAAGCTTCGTTCTTGTTGGGTTGTTTGGTTCAATAATTTGCGAGTCGATATTCTATCGTCTATAACTTGAATTTGGGCTTTCCCGACGTTCTCAATTCATTCCGCGAGTTCCATGAGATTTCCCGAACCGGGATCTCATCAGTTCTGCAAACCCACGTTCCGAAAAAAAGGAACCAACACAAAACACCCAGGGTAAATACTACTGATATCACAGGTCGGTAGGACACAATATGGACAACTGTCGAGACCTGAAGGAAGAAGTTGAATCTTTAATTTGTCGAGGTCATCTACAAGAGTTTGTCGCTGAATCAAAAGACGTAGATCGACCTCATCCCAGCAACCCCAACATCAAGGACTAGGCCAGCGAACTTATCAAGCTGCCCCGATCATAATCCACCTCTGTGATCTGCGATCAGAACAATGATTGGCGAAAACTAGTATATTGAAGGGTCTAGAAAAGAAAGATTCAAACAAGCCTGGAATGCTCGCGTATGGCAGAATTATGAGGTGGGAAGTTCAAAATTCAACCTCGACCCAACACCAAACCCTCGAATGGTTCTGGTTTTCAGAAGAAGACTCTTGAGGAATTTTACAGGACCAAGATGATGCCCTAGTAATAACTATGTTTGTTGTAGGAATACAAGTGCACCGAACACTTGTGGACAATGAAAGTTCGGTCAACGTACTGTACTCTCGAACTCTATAGCAGCTGGGGTCTCAGAACGTTATCTACAGCCGTATCCTAGAAAATTACAAGGGTTCTCAGGAGATCCCATCGAAGCCCAATGTCAGATCGTTCTGATTGTAGAGTTGGGTGATGTTCCTCGACAAAGAAGAATTTTAGCTGACTTTGTGGTGGTCGACTTGCCCTCTAATCACAACGCCATACTAGGCAGGCCCTTGTTTCATGAACTCAAAGCGGCAACATCGATTTACCATTACTGTATGAAGTTCTCCACTCCTTATGGGATAGGAATTGTGCGTGGAAACCAAGCAGAAGCAAGAGCATTTAACGTTGATTTACCCAGGTCCCATATTAGCATGCTAGGAAACGAACAAAATGTGTGGTCTCAAAAGTAAAGCTGAAAAGAACCATTGTTGCTGACCTCTCGGAGATCGATATAATAGAGAAATATCGCAGGGGAGCCTATGGATGATCATCTATTTTTCGATGACAACAAAGCAAACCACCTCCCTATCTTGGAGTCTTAGTGATCTCAATACCCGTAGATGAATTCACCATATCTCGGGTCCTTGTTGATACCCAAAGCGCTCTCAACATACTATACGTCAGTATGCTCAAGTGGATGGGTATTCCCATTCATTTCTTATAACCATACATGAACATGGTTCTTGGACTGAACTGGGCCCTGACTAGGGCAAAATGAACAATCACAGTTGAAATCGGAACAACCACGCGATGGGTTAGGCTAAATGTTGAGTTCGTGGTGTTTGATTCCACATCACTTTTCGACGCTATCATGGGAGAACCCTTGTTATTTAGCCTCAGAGCTGCCATATCCCTGTACCATTATTCACTCATTTTTCCCACACCTCATGGCATAGGCGAAATTAAGGAAAACATGGATCTTGTCGAGAAAAGCTAAATGAGGATTTATCCAGCCGATCAAGATACATGCACTGCTCTAGGCGTGTATATAGTGTGCACGTTAAAATCTGACCTTGGTACATTAGACCCGCGCTCAAAAATTAAATGAGGGGAACCTGTGGAAGAACTGGACAAGGTATCAGTTTGTGAAATCGATCTGTCAAAAGAACTCAAAGTGGGGCACGAACTACAACCAAAAATTCGATACATTACGAGAGGGAAATAAATTTGAATGGACTCCCGATGCTAAAACTCCTTCAACGAGCTAAAAAAATAGTTAGCTCTGTGACGCCCCGAACTTGAGCTTCGAGCGTCACGTACTAAACATAATAACTTCTACATTTGCTACATGTAAAAACTCTTAATTAAAGGTATTACATGTTAGAAACTTATTTTCAATTTGGTAAAATATCTCTCATAAAATTTAATGGCCAACAGAAGTGCTTGTCGACATGAAATTATACTTTACATATACGGACTCGGCACTGCCACGGTTAGTTGGGACAGCAAGTTCAACTATTTTTATAAAATTCATCCCAACTCCGTTTTCTATGAAATCTATGGAATTAGAAAGATATTTTCAAGTAGTTTTCTAGGTTAAAATATGAAAAATTTCCAAGATCACATGATATGGGTGTTTTGTTGAAAACAGTGAGGTATTGCACAGAAAATTCAGTTTGACCCTTCGACGTTTAAAGATTTATATCTAAGGCTACGGATATCCAAATTAAGTGATTCTTGCACCCATATTAAGACAACTCAAAGAGGAACGCAGAAATATTTTTAGAGTCTCAAATAGACGTTTATAGAGTTAGAAATAAAGTTTTGAAGATGACCCAGAAACTGTCCCGTTTCTGCGTCTTTATCACTTGCAAGAAAAAGTCTATAAAAATGTCTCTTAACATAACATGAAGATATGATTACATAATTTACTTTCGGTACCATATTACATCGTGTCTTATACATGTTTTTATGTAATACCATAAGAAAACATATGGAAAGCAGTCGAACAAAACATGCGAAAAGGAAACTTTGATGCAAAATAATTTTGTCCTTAACCCATCATCAATTTTGCCGACTGACTTCCACCAACTCCACAATCATAGATCTAAAAATTTAGTATAGAATACTATGAGTATAAAGAATACTCAGTAAGATACCATGCTTGGATTTAACATGTTAATACTACACAAAAGAATGCGATCAAACACATACTTGCACATTTCGGCTTGCCGGTGCCCTTTGGATTTGTCTAAAGGCATAAGTAGATATCTAACTTTGTAACCTTGTCCACCACGTTCATATTATGTTTTTTCATGCATAGCTTAAGCATAAATATTATCATGAAATCCAATCACTTAAGCATAGAAAGTATCTTACAGTTAAACTTGAAGAAATTTCGGTTGAAAGAAAAATTGAGAGTGCTAGGCTTTGCTTCCTTTTTCTTCCTTTACGTATTCTTCCTATCTTCCAATTTCATTACAAGAAACTTTCTGGTTTGAAAGAAATAAAATGCAGGGAACATCCCTAATTATATAGAAACAAGGCAAACCTATGGATTAAGCAAAGGGTGACTATTCCAAGACTTGTGCCCACTACATCAAAAAAGGCCTCTTGTAGCGGTCAAAAAACGCTGTAAAAGACCTTTTGCAGCTTTTTAGCGTCTGTTGTGGAGGCCAGTGTTGCCGTTGAGGAAAGACTTTTTGCAGCGTTTTTTAAACGTTGCAAAAGGTCTTTTGCAGCTTTTTTCGAACGTTGCGAAAGACGTTGCAAAAGACCTTTTGCAGCGTTTTTTGAACGTTGTGAAAGGCTTTTTGCAGCGTTTTTTGAACGTTGCGAAAAAAATTTGCAGCATTTTTAATGTTTTTTGCAACGTTTGCAACATGGTCTTTTACAGCGTTTTTTAAACGCTGCAAAAGACTCATCCTTATTTTCAAAAAAAAAAATAATTCGCATTTGTAGTCCTGTTCTTTGATCAAATAATTCGAATAATAAACTAACAATTCACATAATAAAGAGATGAAAATATCAAAAAATATAAGAAATCATATAATTAAAATGGTTGTTTGCATTGAAATTAATTAAACCATGCGAGTGCTATAACATTGATTGTGCAATATTCAAAATAATTTCATTATACTTCAAGTTTAAAATATCAACCCAGTGATCAAAAAAAGATTTTCCATCATTTCGATGAGTACAAAAGGTGCAATAATTCATACTATAGCATCAAAAAATGAGTCGCTCGCTAGTGCCGACATGAAATTAAGCCCATCTCTCACCGCCATCAACATGTTGTACCTCCATCAAATGACTAAAATTAGAACAGTTCTGTATGACAAGCATTATTATATGATTTATATGACAAGCATTATTAAAAGGTCATTACAGCAAAATTGAACACTGCTTTTTTTTTTTTAAGAAAAACATGCTTAAATTAAAAGATGTTCGAACATAAGGTCTTACAACTCAATGATAAATCAAAACAAGAAATGGCAATCCAAGAAATGGTGGTACTGGTGTGAGGATATGGCTGAATCAACTGTTGGTGGGCTGAGAGTGTTGATGGCTTCAGAAAAAAAAATTAAAAAAAATCTAATTCACACATGTAGACAACATTGAAACTAATTATTATTATTTTTTTTTTCAAAAACAAAATGGCTATTAACTATTAGATATGATAGTTCAACAATTAGACGAAATGATAACTTTTGGACATGGTTCATACGTACCATGATTTTAAAAAAATATGTGTAAATTTTATAGGAAGACAACTTCGAGCCAACCAAGTTGGATAGTGATCGAGAACAAATTAAACAAAATCACATCTAGCACACACAAAATAACAAACCAACAAAATTACCTAATTCCAATTTAAAAAGCCTACGTCGGCCTACTGTTCAACTCATTCTTTAATTTCCTAGTTTATTTTTAATTATATTCCACAAAGACAACGAATAACATAAAGTATAGTTGGTCTGTAAGTATTTTATAAAATTTAGTTTTAACTTCAATTTTATCCTCCTATTAAGTATAATCCCTATAACCTCTATTTCACACTACTCATTTCTAATCATATGAATTACATGTCTCTCAAGTCCACCTTCCTTGTTAATAATCAAACCTAAATACCTAAAATGCAGACTATTTGAGATAACGTGATCCTTTGATTCCACTTTCATATTTAGTACATGGTTGATAAAGCTTAAATTTTTTAAAATGCGTATAAGCTGTGGGTCCTACAAAATGTATAGAAAATAAGTGAATCATAAAAAATGTGTGGATGAAAGTATGTTTGACTAACAAAATGATGCTATTTTATCATAAGTTCACAAAAAAAAACCTACTTGGAATAGCAGACCTCCTCATTACCCCCACAAGGACTGCCATATCAGTTGCGGTGCACATCAACATGCCCCGTCAACAACTGATTGAGCAGCGAAGTCCAGAAAAATAGATGGAGAACCATAAGGGTCAAGATCAACCTGAAACACAAACACCAGTGTAAGAGTAATCACAGACAATCTGTCTTTAGGGGGTAAATAGCAAAATATGCTTCATAAAAGCAAAAAATAAAGGACATGTCTGCAACAAGCATCATGGCATGGGATCACTGCTACAAAGTATAATGTTTTCACTCCATTTCTCTTCTACATAAATAGAATGTTATCCATGTACTATCAACTAACTCAAGCACTAAATACAGAGAGTATTGGTTGCAGAAGGAAAAATTAGTCGAGGACAAAAGATGCGGGAAATTAGAAAGCCAATATGTCCAAATGGTGAACTTCATATGAAGCTACTGAAAGCATACCACTTCAAATTCTTTTGGGTGGGTGAGCATGTAAACTCAAGCATCAGTAAGGCGTGACTCCACTTTTGAGCATGCCATTGAACCATTAAATTTTATGTTTCTCCTGCAAACTTCAACAGAAGCTGCACAAGGGGACAACATTAGCACTTCTGATTTACAAACCAAGTCAGGTTGCAGACAATATGCAAATTCAGAAGCAATGAAAGAAAATTTTGACCCCCTCATAGTCCCTGTATATGCAAATGGGAAACACGCATGGGTAATAGTGGACTATGCCTATGTTTGACTCATGTTTATAAACACTCAAAGACACTTTTTATCCACACATTTCAAGGACTCACAAGTAGTATCCACCACTCATTTCTGTCTATTTATAATTTTAACCATTTATAAACAATTTCTAAACATGATTTATGATGCAAATTCTGAAGAAATGAAAGAATTTTGAACCCCTCAGTCCCAATGTATGCAAATGGGAAACACATGGGTAATATTGGGCACGCCAAGTTCTCAATTCGAAATAAGATCCTCATCTAGAAGAAGACATTTTAAAAATATTCTGAGTGGCAATACACAATAAGTGACTTTTTATTAAAAAAGAAATTTCTAATTATAATTAAAAACATTAATCACCTTTATCATTGTCCAAGGCCACAACTTGACGAATCCCATCAACTTCACGAGCATATCTTAAGGCTCTGAGCCCAGAAGCCGACACAGCCTATTAATTCTCAAGAGATGTATTAGCATTAACAACTTGAAGAAAGAAAAATATGACAAGCCTATAGCAGAGCATAGGCTTCAGAAGAGAGGCAACGATAATAATACAAAATCAATAAGTACTTCCAGAACTCGTGGTGGCTTCAATTTGCATAAAGAATGGTATTGGGAACTTTTGCTATTTCTGAGTACTTACAGGAGATAGCCCCTGAATAGGAGATTGAGTTGGTTTTACTTGCACGTTATTGAATAATCAAACTCATATTCTATAGATGCTTGAAGCACTGCTAACATACTTCTTGACAAATATTTAAGAATGTGATTATCGCCATTTGAAGTACAATATGGATTTTAAAAAGAAAGACATCAAACACATTCCACTTACTCTAGATTTTGGAGTTCCCAGCTGGCTCATAACAGTTTTCTGTAATCCATCTCCAGTGAAGGAAAAATGGGAATACCGGGAGGTGTTAAAAGCCTGAAAACATAAGAAAACTTTACTACACTACAATAGTAAGGACTTCGAATTACCTTGCATTCAGATCACAATGAAAGTTGCAAATCCAATAAGAAAAGTTATTTGTGATTGCATTGATAAACGCAGACTTTGCAACTCTTACATGAAATAGGACACCATTTAGGAACAAAGTATGAGGAAGACACAATACTTAAATAATGCTTCAGTTTAAATAAATTTTCGTAATGAAGTTTGAACTTGAATAGATTTCATATTAAGCCAATCTGAACGAGCTTTAAGAAGATGACTAACTTGCCACTTACTCTATGCATTATTACTAGCTTATTGAGCAGAGCTTTACGTGTCTCAAGATTGACTTGTTCAGCTAACAAACCAATTTAAATGAGCTATTTTCTGGTAGCTTGGTTCATTTTTAAGCTCTAGGGGAGCTGATATGCCAATATCATCTATGCTCATTGGTAAAGGATCAGTTGCAAAGCTATGAAAACATAATCACAGGTTTCCTTAAACTATATCCCCATCCAATAATGATAAGACAAAAATCGAAGTCACCAAGGAACAAGGGAAACAGATATACGACGTAAAGATGAAGCAAAAATCCTTCCAGTATGAAGGAAAAACTAATCTCCCAAAAGTTAATATCACTAAAACAGCCAATTACTACGTCATAACAACTAGATGAATCCACGTCAATCGTCGAGATTGTAGAGTATCATCTAAAATGACTAAAATTGAAAAGATCAAACAAGAAATTGAAAAGACCTCCAGACCACTAATGTGCCACTAAAAGATCAAAGATAACTTAAAGGAAAAACCATCATTTGGCTGCTCAGAGTGAGCATAGATGCAGAACTGCTAGTTTAAATTCGTAGGGAAAGGAAACCATCATTTGTAGAGGCATAACAAAAATAATTTATAGAACATTTGCTAGTTTAAATTTGTAGGGGAAGGAAACATAGGCATTATTTTGGCTGCTCAGAGTGAACATAAATGCAGAACTGCTTGTTGGACCAGACTGAATATCAACAGATTTACAGAGGGCTAAGGCTAACATTAAAACATTCATCATTCACAAATCAAAGAGGCAATCATCAATCACAGAGGGCAAACATGAAACATTAAAA